>WAAB01012848.1:207056-319220 GCA_013389865.1 Piaya cayana | reverse complement strand
GTTCTGGCTCCAGTCTGCTATCTTAATATAGGGACTAAAATAATTGTGACCCACATTCAAGCTTAAACCTAAAATATGTACTTGTTTTCTTTTTATTTACTGGTGTTATTTGCACCAGAGAGTTCCTTCTACAGGGAGTATCTGTTAGAAAGATAGAATCATTGTCTGATGCTGCCCATGATACCCTTGCATGTTTGGATGGAAAGGCCTTGACAAGCTGGGCTGTTGCAGTAGCGTCAGTGGGGCTTGTGCAAACCTGTTCAGCACTTGTAGAGAGCAAAAGGGTGTGTTTAAGGACCAATGCTCTTGAACTACACTGCAAAATGAGAGTTAGATTAAGACATGCTCGTTTATGGTGTTGCTGGATCCCTCAGGAAATATTGTGAAGTGGGACATGGCAGATTCTTCCACAATTCTCAGCTCTGAGCCACAGGGCTGCAACTTAAGCCCAGGGAATGACAGTCTTGGCATCGTAGCATCAAAACCAGCAAACCGGGGTGTGAAACTGGTCTATATTTGGCTTTTTCTGGCATTGTGCTGAAACCTCCTTCCCAAGACAACATGAGGACAACACTAATTAAATGGTTGGCAGAATCTCTGGTTTTCAAATCACTTGTTCGGGCCACTGCATGTGGTCTGGGGAGGAGGATGGACACTTCTGACTTGATTTTTTCTGGATGAGACCTCTCAGCCAGCAGCAGAATTCTGCCTTTTTCTGCTGTGGTAGCATCCAGCTACACTCGGAGGTATGAACCAGTCAAAAGTTTTACAAGAGGAAAAACCAAAGGTTAAGAAAAGGTATTTGTGTCCTGCACTTCTTTTGGCTGAAAGATGTTCTTGTGCAGGGATTTGCTTGCATTAACATGGACAAAACTCCCCAAACCCCTCCTANCAAACAGTAAAACAAAGTGGCAAAGTGCTCATCAGAAGTTATGTAAAACTAAGAACTAAGAGACCCACCACCGGAGGTTGCATGACTGGCAGGATCTGCCCTATGTCACTGTGGGTGGCCAGGAGCAGCCCTGCAGGTCTCAGAGATGCTCTGCTTTCTGAAGGGAGCAGTCTCTTGCCCTGCCATTTTCTGTGAGGGCACTGAGAGCACAGGAGGCATCTTTCTGTATCAGTGCAAGCTTCTGGGCAGCTAGAGAATAATGCCAAATTTTAGGGTCATCCCAAAGGCTGGAAGCACAAGAAGCAGCCATCTGCTGGTGCTGGGTCATTTTGCACAGATCCCGTGCCTGTTCACCTGCTTGCATAAGAAGTACTCACCACAGTTGTTATATTGGTCCTGCTCATATCTGCTACTTAGCTTTATATCCTGATCTTACTTTTGACTTTTGCCTAAATTATGCAGGTTAAAGAGGACTCGGGATGATGTTGGCACATTAAGTAGTCAGGTATTCTCTTGTTCTGGCTCCAGTCTGCTATCTTAATATAGGGACTAAAATAATTGTGACCCACATTCAAGCTTAAACCTAAAATATGTACTTGTTTTCTTTTTATTTACTGGTGTTATTTGCACCAGAGAGTTCCTTCTACAGGGAGTATCTGTTAGAAAGATAGAATCATTGTCTGATGCTGCCCATGATACCCTTGCATGTTTGGATGGAAAGGCCTTGACAAGCTGGGCTGTTGCAGTAGCGTCAGTGGGGCTTGTGCAAACCTGTTCAGCACTTGTAGAGAGCAAAAGGGTGTGTTTAAGGACCAATGCTCTTGAACTACACTGTAAAATGAGAGTTAGATTAAGACATGCTCGTTTATGGTGTTGCTGGATCCCTCAGGAAATATTGTGAAGTGGGACATGGCAGATTCTTCCACAATTCTCAGCTCTGAGCCACAGGGCTGCAACTTAAGCCCAGGGAATGACAGTCTTGGCATCGTAGCATCAAAACCAGCAAACCGGGGTGTGAAACTGGTCTATATTTGGCTTTTTCTGGCATTGTGCTGAAACCTCCTTCCCAAGACAACATGAGGACAACACTAATTAAATGGTTGGCAGAATCTCTGGTTTTCAAATCACTTGTTCGGGCCACTGCATGTGGTCTGGGGAGGAGGATGGACACTTCTGACTTGATTTTTTCTGGATGAGACCTCTCAGCCAGCAGCAGAATTCTGCCTTTTTCTGCTGTGGTAGCATCCAGCTACACTCGGAGGTATGAACCAGTCAAAAGTTTTACAAGAGGAAAAACCAAAGGTTAAGAAAAGGTATTTGTGTCCTGCACTTCTTTTGGCTGAAAGATGTTCTTGTGCAGGGATTTGCTTGCATTAACATGGACAAAACTCCCCAAACCCCTCCTAATTTTATCATGTCCAGGATAATGCTGTTTTATTTTCAGCATCTTGAAAACACTGATATAATGTAAGAGTTATGAATTACAATGAAAATTTCTAGCTGTGTCAGGAGAGGATCCAGAAAGGCTCATGACAGAAAAAATAAACATGATACACCCGGATGTAAAAATAGTTTGGGAAATTGAAAGAGAATTCTATTCTTAGTCTGAATATGTCAGTTTTAACTGTCATGTGCAGACTGGCATGTATTTTTTTGTTAATATTGGTACTTCAAAGGCAGCAAGTAATACCGGGTAAAGCAAAACTGCTGCTGTAATATGCCAGTTTTGACGCATGGGTTCTGAATGGTGTGCTTCTGTACATCTGTGCACTTCTGCATAAAAGTGTATTTCTGCCTACTTGGCTGAAATGCAAAAATGTACAGAGACAGGTCACAGAAATCCCCATCTCAGAATAGCAGTAGCATGATTTGGGTCCCCACAGCCTCTGCTCATGAGCACATCTGCTGAAGCCTCATCCCAGGCCAACACTGCTCTTGTCTTGCGTTTGCTGTGGTGCAGCATGCTTTCCAGCACTCACCACAGCCTGGCATCAGCACCTAAGGCAGAATTACCATGCAAGGTGAGATATATTCAGGCAGACTTCCCACTGTCATTGATAAATGTGTGACGTGTGCATGCAAGTCTTTGTCACCAAGACATTTATCCCTTTCTTCACCTAGCACTTCTGAGTTCTGATGTTCGGTCTCTGTGATCCTCCATGTGCTTGGGTTTAGAGAAGGTAAATCACACAAGTTTTGAAAGAAAAGGGCGCTCAAGCACCCCAACCAGCTGAAGCCTTCACATCACATCTATCCACCATCAGCTTCCCAGAGAGGAACCTGCAGCACAGGTTCAGGGGGGGCTTGAGAACAATGCTATCTTGCCTTCAGCAGTCCACTATTTTCCCATGGCACAAGGGTTTTGCCACCATCTAGAGATGCCAAAGAGCATCTTTGCACCTGCTTGCAGCTCACTGAGCTCTACCCCAGGCTCTTCCTAAAAAGGTACTTCGTGTGCAGGGAAGAGACAAGGTCAAATGCCACTGACAGAGAGACCTTGGCCGTGCCCTGCACAACAGCGGGAAGCCTTGTCTGAGGGGAGCCCAGCAAACTGGCCACTAGCCCTAACGGGAAGGCAGCCAGTGTTCCCCCTTTGGAGGAGAGAAGAAGGAGGAGTAAGGCGCCCAGGTGCCTGTCTGAAGACAACTTGTGACATTTTCTTCCCTGTCTGCCCCTCTTCCTTCACGAGTCTTGCAAGGAGAGACTGAGCCCCTTGCTCCCCATCCTGCCCTGAGCACAGTGGCACTGGCTATCACTGAAGAGCGACTGATAGAAATAAACGGCTTGTTCTGAACAGAGCTCCAGAAGAAAACTTGAATGTGTATGCAGCACATGAGGATCAGCACAGTGATGGAGAGAAAGGAAGAACACAGCTGTGACCTAACACAGACTACCAGGATACAGTGGAAGTATCGATTGTCCCTTATGTTTGACTCAGTATCAGCCTTGACTGCCCACTCAGCAAGCTAAAGAGACATAAGTGTCAAGAGGTGCTTGCAAACCAGCTGCCAGAAGGCAGCACCTTTCCTATGTGACGAGGGAAGGAGGAAACGGGTCTTGTTTCCTAACAGTCAGCACAACACTGGGTCTTTTGTCCATGCTTACTGCAAGACAGACTGCAGACTCCTCTCACTTGCAACACCTGCTTCTCTGTCTCTGCACCTGTGCACCTCTTGCATCATCCCCACACATCTCCCTGTCTGGTGTCCCCATCTCCACACCGCTCTGAGAACTGCTCAGCCACAGCAGTGTGTAGAGATTGGTGGTGCTGGTGCAAACATAGCTAACAGTTTCAGCTCTCAAGAGTGTCATGACAGACGGAGAGGTGCAGAAAAGGAGGGAAGGAGAGAGGAAAGGAGATTCTTTTTTCAGCATTTTGAATGGCAGCTTGCTGAAGTGCAGCTGTGCAGACATTCCACCTACCTGGATGAGCCTAGGAGGAAAGAGATCTGATCGCCCAGTCAACAGTTTCTTGCCCACTTTCTCAGGTCCTACTGCTCTCATCAGAGCTGACCCCATGAGCAGCACAGCCTCAGCAATGTGCTTTAAGTAAGGGGTATAACTTGGGTATGCACTGAAACAGGTCTGTCCAAGTGGCTCATGTGCACATCACCTATCCCAGGGGAGGAGGACATCTCACCAGGAGACCTGGCTGAGCCTCTGTCACTTCTCCAGGCTGGGGGAGCACCGTCCCTGTGTGGCAGTGGTTAGTGAACCCTGATACAGTCACCAAGACATAAGTGAGCTAAGTACTAAGCTGTTTCATTGCTCTTATCCCTTCAGTCTTATTTCTAATAAATTCGTTTCTTTAGTTTTAATACCCAGTTGGGCTGCACTCTTTGCTTGCACAGCGTGCAAGGTTTCAGTTTTCTGTGACACTTCCCTTCACCAGCCCTTGGGCTGAAGCATTTTCATTTCTAGGCATAGCTTCTGTCTTTTACCGTAATTTTTGCTTTCCCATCTTTTTGATGAAGAAAATACACGTCTCGCACTGGTGGCTGGAAAACCACTAGAGCTGGGTTGTCTCCTTGAATCTCTCCAGAGTAGTGATATAAAGGGATGAGGCTCCCTCTGCTGGCTTTTCCTTCAGAAGAGGAGAGTTTTGGGGGAGAAATTAAGAGAAAGGGGTGCAAAATGTCCAGCAGGGTTCAGTGCAGTCATGGCTATGGTGCCTGTCACGCTGCTGGGCGGTGCAGGGCAGCTCTGCATCAGGGAGCTCCAGTGGGACCCAAGGGCTCCATCCCTGTTCACTCTCCAGCCTTAACGAGGATTTCCAAAGGACACAGCCTGAACGATGCAGCTCCTGGCTCCATGGCACACTGGTGACAATGCAGTTTTGCTCCTTTTCCTCTGCTTGAAACAAACACAGAAGAACCTAGCAAGGTTCTGGGCTTGAAGAACTCCTTCTTGGGATGCAAGACATCTGAGTGCTTCTGTTGCTTTGCCTGGGGAAGCAGGGCAAGTGTTCACTATATCTGGACCCAGTGGCACAGTGCCATCACCCTTCAGCCACGGCTGGCAGCCCCAGGAGAGGAGAACAACATCTGCTTCTCAAGCTCAGCACCCTTTGAGAGCATTTCAATGCATTATTCAGGCTTGTAAAGTTTCCAGTGTTGGACTCTACTCCTTGGAACAATAATTTGGATAAGCTTTTGTTGTGCCTTCAAAGCAAAAGCCAAACATGATGCAAAGAGCCATGGTTTACATGGTAATTGTAAGGTAGTTGTAAGATCAAACAAGGTAGTTGTAAGACCAAAATATACAGGCACATTCTGCCTCTGCTTACTCATTCTAGTTCTGCAGCTGTAATTGCTTTCCACTTGAGCAAAGTAATAAAACAGAAAGAGTTTGGCAACTCCATCAAGTCTCTGGAGTCCATAGAGGGGAGCCCTGGTGTCACAACACTGGGAGGGAGCAGGTTCCTGGGGTTCCTTCTGATACCCCCGGCCAGTTACAGCTGCTGATTCACCCTGCAGAGGGGTATCCTGTGAAGCTCTCAACAGCTAAGAGAGCTCCTTTCTGTAGACAACCACCACTGTCAGGTTTTCCTATATGGCAGCAAAAGCAGGGTGACAGCATTTTGGTCTTTCAGGCCAGATCTTTTACCAAGTGCTTTAGTTCACTAAGCTTGAACTTGCCAGTGCTGCTATGCAAAATCCTACCTGCCCAAGCTGACCTGGCCACAGAGCAGCAGGAGATGCTGCTGGTGTGGAAGTAACCCTAGTCTCCCCAACTACTGAGAGAAATTAGTTTTTAAATTCAAAAAGCAGCTCAGAGGGAGATGGAATAAAATGAAAAGGGGGAGTTCTCTCTATCCACTGTATCCCTGCATGGCATGTCCTTTACTCTTGATTTCCAACTCTGAAACCGCCCCATGCTTCACAACCTGGAAGGCAACAAACTCTACCTAGTCCTTCCCACGAAATGTCTCTCTGGTTACAAGGGATATGATGCCTCTTTTTAGCTTGGAAAAACAAAAGTGGCTTTTTGCCCTTGTGTATGGATTGGAATAAAAGTCTCAGCAGCAACTTCTTCAGCCTTTCTCATCCTTGAGCTGTCTCCTAAATACCAGTGTGAACAGAAGCTGAAGGAGAGCAGAGATATTTCATGAGGTTGCAATTGTCTTTTAGTTGGTGTTCATTTCATACCTATTTATGCTGCGCTACAAGCACAAGCTGTGATAATGAGCAGCACCCTTACCTAGAGTTATCACTAACAGCAGAATATAACAGAATGTCTTTTCTGTTTCCTGGGGAAATCTGTTGAGGATGCCTGTGAGTCAGCCTGACTTGGTTTCTTTTTAGGTGAACCCCTCCTGTTAAAAAATGTGTGTGTACTCATTTCAGCAAACCTTATTTCTTCATGAGGGTAATAACCTGCCCTGTGTCCAGTTCCAGTTGAATTCTGGGCAGAACAGGATGGAAAAGCTGCAGTTGACAACTACTTTCAGGGAAAACCAGTTGTAAGGACGTCTTTTCTACCTGGAGGCAAGCAGTGGCGGGGGACTGTTTCTCCTGCTGTTATGCGGGCAGCCCTGACATTTATTTGCAAGATTTTAGTCTGCAAGAGCAACACCAGAGCTGCTGAGATGAGCATTGGTGACCCAGGAGGAGGTGCTCACCAGCATGAGGGTGGCCGTGGCTGCGTGGGCTCTGACATCCTGCATTCTACACAGCAGCAGCAAACCCGCTTGGCATGTCCAGGTCCCCAGTAGAGGAACTCCTGTTGGATTATCCACACCTTTTTTATAAGGCTGCAGAAGGTAGGGGCTGGGGAGGACACAGCCCTTCATCATCCCCATGAGAACTTGGGAGACAGGTTTAGATCTGGGTGTCCTTGGAACCACAGCACATCTTCAGCAGAACCCACAGCAGGGATAATGTCAGATTAACAGTGACATCCAGGAAGCCTTCAATTGCCTTTCTGAATCTTATGGTTCTCACACAATAAGAATGTTTCCCAACCAGACACCATCTTTCAGAGAGTTGAAAGTTAAGTCATTTTGGCAGTCATTGCTCCTAGTTTCAGTATGTGGGGAGAGGCTGGTAATCAGACTTTTGATGTTTTCCTGGAAAAAAAATACAGTTCTGACAGGGGACAGGACGAGAGGGAATGGCCTCAAGCTCCGCCAGAGGAGGTTCAGGCTGGACATTAGGAAAAAATTTCTCACAGAAAGGGCCATTGGGCAATGGCACAGGCTGCCCAGGGAGGTGGTTGGGTCACCGTCCCTGGAGGTGTTTAAGGGACAGGTGGACAAGGTGCTGAGGGGCATGGTTTAGTGTTTGATAGGAAGGGTTGGACTCAATGATCCGGTGGGTCTTGTCCAACCTAGTGGGTCTTGTCCAACCTAGTGATTCTGTGATTCTTTATATCTGTTTTTAGAGAAGAGTCAGGATGGGGCTGCTGGCACTTGTCAGAGAAAAAGGAGAAAAAAAAGGTAGGTTTTGAAAAATCCGCTGCTCTAGCCCCTTACTATTCCCAAAGCTTTATTTTCTGCAGCATGTCTTTGCTATTCCTGGCTAACACCTAACTGGGTATTGATTCCCTGATTATTTCCATGCATGTTTGTCCTGGCCCACGTAGCTGCCACCACTTGCATAATTCAGCTGACATTGGAGGCTTTCGGTATGCTGCTGTGTAACTGTTGAGGATGTAGTCATTGCTAGATAAAGCATAATGTCATGAAAAAAAAACCGTGTTTGGTAGAAATATCAGAACTAAACTTATACAAGAACACTCGCCTGGCAACTCAGTACACCAATCTATGACCACTCAGACAATCTGGAAGATGCTCTCCATCCAAGAAAACTCACCCAGCTCACCCTGTACAAAGGCAGCACAACTCTGCCTTGGAGTAGAAGGCATTTTAACCTCCCTTGGATTCTGAGGCAGGGATTGTACCTGGAGGTGTTTCCAGGACTGCATTCCTGCACGTGCCAGAGGACCTTGGTATTGGTACAGCCTCCACTTGGAGGCAGTGTCTCGGATCCCCATAATGACACCCTCCACTGTACAGCCTCCTGCCTGGTTTCACCCCAGAACAATTGTTTTGCATGCCCTGGCAATGTCTGGAAATGTGCTACATGCCATCCCAAAAAGCTCAAAATCTTGTTTATGGGCAAAGAGGAGGCAATGGTCATGATGATGGTTTTTTTCTTCTTCCCTCTAATACCTGGTTGGGTTTTATATGTTTTCTAACATACCTTCTTCTGCCTTCACTGGTCTGCAGCTTCATGTTACGCCCAATTTGCTACACACGGTGCCCCTTATGTATGTTAGATGCTATTTTTGTTCTGTCTGTTACAACTAAACCAAATTTTGCCAGTTCCAGGGCTGCACTTTTTAACTGATCATCAGTAAGTTCTGTATAGCTGCAGGAGGTCCCCAATGACAGCCTGATCCCCATCTTTTACCATCCCATAACTGTACTCTGTGCTGCATCCCACATCCCCACTGCTCAAGGCCCCTGCTCTCATCCCACATTTGTTTTTCTACACGCTGTAACATTGCTATTAAAAAATATCTCATCTTACATAGGACAGGGAAGGCAAGGGGTGAGGTCCTTCACACACTGAGTATGAAGCTCCTCAGACATTTCTGTCCTCTGTGTCTCGGATCCCCATAATGACACTCTTCACTGTACAGCCTCCTGCCTGGTTTCACCCCAGAACAATTGTTTTGCATGCCCTGGCAATGCCTGGAAATGTGCTACATGCCATCCCAAAAAGCTCAAAATCTTGTTTATGGGCAAAGAGGAGGCAATGGTCATGATGATGGTTTTTTTCTTCTTCCCTCTAATATCCCTCTAATATGTTTTCTAACATACCTTCTTCTGCCTTCACTGGTCTGCAGCTTCATGTTAAGCCCAATTTGCTACACACGGTGCCTCTTATGTATGTTAGATGCTATTTTTGTTCTGTCTGTTACAACTAAACTCAATTTTGCCAGTTCCAGGGCTGCACTTTTTGACTGATCATCAGTAAGTTCTGTATAGCTGCAGGAGGTCCCCAATGACAGCCTGATCCCCATCTTTTACCATCCCATAACTGTACTCTGTGCTGCATCCCACATCCCCACTGCTCAAGGCCCCTGCTCTCATCCCACATTTGTTTTTCTACACGCTGTAACATTGCTATTAAAAAATATCTCATCTTACATAGGACAGGGAAGGCAAGGGGTGAGGTCCTTCACACACTGAGTATGAAGCTCCTCAGACATTTCTGTCCTCTGTAAGCACTCTGCCCCTCTGAGTGGCCGCATCCTGCTTCAGAATTTCACAAGACACCAGCGGGACTGAAGCAGAGCATGTTAATGCTTTCTCAGCTCAGCCCCAAAGCTCAGCCCAGGAAACTGCCCTGACAAAGTTCACATTTCATAGGGTAGGCATGAGAAGAAGAGGAAATATACATTTAAACCCAAATAGGCTTGATGTGAAGAAAACATTGATTTTCAATGCAGCTATGAATTAAGGTAAGAAACAATTATATTTTACCTATAATTTGACAGAGCAGGGTGGCAAGAAATGGTATCTCAAGAACTTAAAGAAACTCTTCACTGCTTAGTAGTTGGCACGTAAATGATATTTAATTTGGATAAAGATGATGTGGGTAATGTTTACAAATTGTGAAAGTAGAAAGAACATTTTTATTGATCAAAGTGGAGCAGGGCAGAGAAATTTTAGTCAGTGGCTAATTATTTGTGACACTTAGAGTAAAAGAAATATTAACCCTGGTTATAAGTCCTCAGGGTCAAGTCAAAATGCTGACAGATTATTAGTGTACAGTATTAGTCCAGAACAGACCAAGAATGAAGCCCTTCTGCTTCATTAGGTGGTTTTTGTTAAGATGATTCCAGGGATTTCGTATCTCACCAACACTGCTTACTTCTAGTTTTGGTCACAACATCCCAAACATTGCTAACACTGACAGACAGCACAATACAGAAAATCTGGTAGAAATGATAGAAGGTGTTAGGTGCAAAGAGACCAACAAGAGAATGGCAGAAACTCAAAAATCTTGAAAACTCAACTTTCTTTATGACCACATTACTTAATTTCTCTATGACTCAACTCTACATAGGAAGGATGTTGCACAAAGATGTCTGCTGGTTTGGGTGAGATATTTGGGTAACAGAGTGGCTGCAGCCCTTTAAGTATTTCTGTGATATAAACAGATCCAGAAATAGCATTTCCCAAAATCTAGTCTGTTGGGGCAAACCGTGGATGGAGGCAGTGCAGCCAGAGGCAGTGAACTGGGTGAGCAGGATAAAAGACAACAAATGCAATGAATTACAAGGCTTGGGGCAGCACAGAAAACGCCCAAAAGGGAGAGGAAAAGACTGAAATCTCACAAAGGAGGACACATAGTAAATTGGGAGTAAATCACACAAATGTGTTCTTCTCAGGTAGGGACTGGTAACTCCAGAACTGCCCAGCACCGTTAAGGGGTTATGTGTGCTAAAAGGGTGGAGAAGAGGATTTTAAAGACTTCCTATTTCTAGAAAGTCTTTTCCAATTTCTCAAGATGCGGAGGTAATGTGAGCTTATTAACAACAAAAAACAGGGAGCAGAAAGTAAATAGGCACCACGATAAAGGCAGCAAGAGAACAGAGCAAGTGGTAACCACAAACAAGTACAAACAGTGCACATCACTGCAAATAATCATCTGTTTTTCCTGTCCCTTCAACAGAAAATAGAAAAGAAATCTGAATGCTGCTTGAGAAAGGAAGGCTGGGGAAAAAAGAAATACAGAGGAAGATCAGGTAAGAGAAAACACCAGCAAGCTGCTCAGCTATGAATATAAAAAAGCAGCAGTGCGAGCAGAAAGGGCAAACAGGGGAACTAACAGGATGAAGGAAATACCTGTGAAACAAATTTTCCAAGAAAATCCTGATCCTGGCAATCACCAGTCAGTCAGACAGCAACCCCAAACACCCCAATGTTCCACAGACAGCTCTTGGGAAGGCACCTGGTCCCTCCTCATCTCTGCCACTGCCTGCCCCTAAGTTGAGTTTAAAAGATCCCCAGCCCCTGGGAAGGAAAAAATAAATACTGCTCTTCAAGGCAGTTCACAGTGTTAACCTAAGTTCCCATCCTCTGGCTGGTCTCTAGGGGCAGGGCACTGTCTGGAAACCACCCCAGGCTGCAGAGGCTCTGCAGAAGGCTCTTAGATCTGGTTATAGGATTGAGACCACAAAAACATGACCTTTATAGGCATGGATGAAAATTTCAGAACCATTTCAGTCATTTTTGAACCTCTATTTTAAGATCCAGGTGAGATGCAGGAATCTGGATTGTACTGTCAGGTCACATTGCCTAAATGCTTAAGTACTTTCTGAAATGGATATTTAAGGGTCTGACCCGCTTAGGGCTAAATTTCTAAAGCCAGCACTGAGTACTGGTACTTGACCACTAGAAATTCAGACCAGTGCCTTGTGGGATTTTTCAGAAGCCCCCTAGTGCTTAGCTCCCATTCAGAAGAATTAATTGCACCAACAATGGCACCCCAGAAAAATGCCTTGATGTGACTATCTGTGTCTTCACTTGCTCAAGAGCCTTCATCATGCCCTGACACCTGAGCCTATTCCTTGCTCCACTGAGAAGCAGGTAGGACCTCCACTGTGCAGGCACCAAACCTCCTGCATGGCCACCCTGCCAGCCTCAAAGCGGCTTTGTCCTCCACACAGTTGAAAGGAGTGGAAACCACTGAAAGCTTCAGCTTACAGTTTTTGCTACAGATACAGCAACAGCAGCAGGGGCAAACCACCAGCGGTTTGGCAGGGTTTGCAGTAGCGCCAGCAAACCACGCACTGTTGTGTTCCTCTTGCGTGGCAGGCAGCAATCCCAGTAGGGAGACAGCACGAGCAAGTGGAGGGATGTCGCCGTGGCCAGGATTCACCCAGCGCATCAGGGTTCAGTTTGCACTTTGCTGTGATGGTAGCACAACCAGTCCAAGACCACTGGCCTGGCAGCTGGACCATGCACTGAAAGAGCAAGAGGAAGATATTGTTCAAAAGAATACCTCTGTGGTTGCCCTGAAGCACAGGTGGTGAAGCCCTCACCACTGGCACAGACAGTAGTAAGTCCATGGTTTTGTGTGGGTTTAGCTGAAACTTGTTACTTGGAAGCCTTGGCTACTTGCTGTCCTGCAGTTATCTCCAGGTTAGCACGCAGCATCTTTAACAAAGCACTTTCAAATGCTATAGAGTCCTGGGTGATGATAAGAGAAATCCTGAGGATTTTGGACCCTGCACTCTTCCCTCTTGCCCTCCATGATCCAAGCCTGATCTTTTCAAAATGAATTTTTTCACCCAAAACTATTTGGGTTAAGTTTGCAGTTTTACAAAGTGCTCATCTCTAGCTAGTGGTATCTGCTTCTGATTTAGTTTGTGATGCTGATTAAAAAAACTGTAGAACTCATTCAGGCAAGGGGTGTTTTTTACATCTCTCTGATCTAAATGACTTTGTGAAGGGACCACAGGCCTCTGCAATGTTCAAGCTTATATTTATCTTAATCAGCTGTAGTTTCACTGGCTTCCGTTTCTGGGTCCTTTACTTAGGACACCTTAAATGCTCTAATTTTCAGAAAGCCTCAGCATCATGCTTTTGCACTTTGAACTTCGCCTTGAGTTGGAAAATCTAATAATGAAGCAGCCCAGATCACCACTTGCTTTTAAAAAACTTATCCTCAAAGTCTTGGAGGGAGCCTCCAATTAAATCACCCAAATCAATAAGCAATTATTAAACTCGCATAACTCTGCCAGGCCACAGAAATGGTCCAGCTGAACTGAGAATAAATCACAGAAGAAAGAAGAAACACCAGGGAAAGGAATTTCCTCACCTTAAATTCATCAGGGAAGGATTCGGGGAGCAGGGTGCAAGGGTGGATCTCGGATTACACCACATTCACTCAGAAGCAATGAAGGAAAGATAAAAGAACTGGTTAGAAGTAGGGAAAACATTCGGGATTTAACAGAGGTAGCGCAGACTGGCTGTTTCATAACCATATCCCTATCCCCAAACACTGCTACTTTCTCTCTAAAGCCATCATATAGCTTCCTCTGTAATCCAAAGGCTGGAGCTCCTCCATGCTCTTCACTGGACCCCACTTTTTTCCAGACGGTCTCCTCATAGGATGTGGGCTAGCTAACACCAGTGAAATACCTGGAGATAAGTCAGGTTTGCTTTGTTAGTCATTTATTACCATAACAGAGTTAAGGTTCTTAAGACAAGTGCACACCAATAGCCCATCTGCTGTGCCTCCCTGCCTATCAGGAGCTGTAGGGTTTTACCCAGTACCCCTCTGTAGAGCTCCTGTGCTGTATCTGGCCTAAACCCATTCCCCAGACTGATATTTTCTCTTGGAGTGAAGATCCTACACGAAGTCTGTTCCAGTCATTAGCCTTTCACTCTTAAAGATGTGTATCTGTTTTCTAGCTTGCGTGTTTCTGGTTTGAATTTCTGTGAACTGATTTATGGCATGGCTAGCCCCACTAAATTAGAAAGATAATTACCATGAGCAAAAGTGATATCAAGTGTTATCAGAGTATGACTACAGCCCCAGTATCAAGCTCTGCAATGGTAAATCCTTCCGTCTCATGTCCTTCCTATTTAGCACCTCTTTAAATACTGGATGGTTGTATCAGCTCTTCTTACTGTAGCATCTGGCTGGGAGCTTGGTTTCAGAGTCTGCTCAGTTTCAGAGTCTGCCTGGTTTCTTAAGCAGATGCACCCCCATTCTCAAGCCATGGTCTGTCTTTAATTCCCGAGCATGTCACTTGGCTACATCAGAAGCCAACATGAATCATCCAAGAAGAGCCAAATTATTCACATCTGTGTGAATCACTGTCCACTTCTCTAACTCTTTTATCACTTCTCTCAGCCAGCTCTGATTCCCAGTCTGCCTTCATCAATGATGAAAATACCGAAGAGCTTTTGGCTTTCAACTCACTATTACCACAAACAGTATACAAGAAATATTCCTAGTTTGGTGAGGCTTCCTCCACAGATGGCTGACTTTTGAGATCTGACAGTGAACTAGTCCGGATCCCTTTGTAATGCTTTGTTGGGCTTGTGTCACTTTGAGCTGGAGAGATATGTCAATTAAGTAAACAGGCACTGCAAGTCAAAGCTCCAGCTCTTCTGCACAGGACCCTTTATCAACCTTGCAACCTCACCAGATGTCCAAACTAAAGCGTCTCTTCCAGAAAGCCATACAGACTGGCTACACTCTCCCACTCTGCCTCCCCTACTCTTCCCAAAATTGTATTTTGCCCAGATTAAATGGAAGGTTACACCTTGCTTCCCACTTTGGAAGGTCAGCGTTGTTTCAGCTCTTTCCAGCACCTGTAGAGATGGAAAGCGAAGGTCTCCCCACTTCAGAACTGAATAAAAGACTGAGATTTAAGATTTAAAGGAACTGCATCTGCTGGGCTGAGCCTGCTTTTGACTCTGACTGTCTAACACAGTCCAAAGCAACTCCAGAGACCATCCCATAAGAACGGAGCCACCTTGCTCTGAAAGCTAAGTTAAGTGAGTTACAGGAAACAGTTGGGTGTAGGACTAGAAACTGGGCTCCATCTCTGGTTAGTGCATTGCCCATAAGTCTAAGTTTTGTTCTGAACATCATCTAAACCATGGTTAGAGGTGTCTGCAGCATTCTGGTGACTGCGTGGTAGCTGCCTGGTGCCAGGCTGATTAAGAGTTTCACCCAGAGTATTATTAGGACTCACACCTCTGCTGCTAGTTTCCACCCAACTCTGGTTAATTACCTTCAATCTCTTTCTAGTGTGTGTTGGAAGTTCCACCAGCAGCTAGGACATTTCATTTGGAGGTACCTGAGGATATCCTTAGGGACTTGCCAAGGATCATGGGCCAACAAGAAGCAGATGGGTGTAGTCACAAATATGACAGTGTTTATATTAGAGTAGGGTGGTGGCAGCTCAGATCTAAGGGTGAGAAAGGCATATGGTTTCACAGGGCTTCCCACAAGACCCATCACTTCCCTGCGCCAGCTGAATATTTGGCGTTCGGCACCAGCCTGTTCAGTATGTGATGAAAACATGGTTTATTTGCATGAGAAAAGCGTGTAAGTCAGCCTCACCCAGAATTGCTGACTAAGGTGTGAAAAACGTTCTGAGCCTTGAATACTTCTCAGCATATTGTGCAAATCTGAAGCTTGACCCTCTGGCAGAGGTCTGAGTTGAGTTTGGTTTTTTTTTTCAAAGTTCTTCCTAAAGAACATCACAGAGAGGTATTACAAAGAGGCAAAGTGCCCTCAAACCCCTGTTCTTGGCAGTAATGCTTGTAAAGTAGCACTTAACTAAAGTGACAGGGGTGATAACTGGAAACATCAGATGCATAAACAGGATTTGACTCTTGTGTTGCCCAGCCTAGTGCCAGTGCTGTTTGAGGGCTGAAATGCAACTTCTGTTGCTGAGGTGTGGATCTCTCATAATTTCACTTCCCTGTGTATCACATATAACACACACAGTTATAGGGAATAGCTGGGTTGAGAAACAGGGGTTTTGGTCCTGTAGACTATTGGTTTTGAGATAGCTATAAACGTGATTAAAAGCAGAAGTGTTGTGGGGAGGAGAGCATAAAACTGCTGGAGAAATCTGGAGAGAGAGCAAAGCAGCTGAGCAGTTCCATGAGAAGCAGAAGTGAATCTACTATTTCGCATACTCAGCAAGGGAAAAAGTCTGGTGGAGGACCATACAGCCCTGCAATCGTTCTTCAGTGTCCTCTACACTACTTAGTTCACTTTGTCCCTTAGGTGAACATTTATCATAAGCACAAGAGGAAAAACTGAAATGAAGCTGATGGTGAGAAGACTTCAGCATGTGCTGCAGTTGGTTTTGCAAGGCTGGGGGAGAAAATCTGACAGGGGAGGATGGAAAACAGGCAGAGCGAAGTTTCCTCACTTCAGGGGCAATAAAATTTAATCATATTCTGCCTACTTGGCACATGCTGGGTGTTGGGAGCCCTTTGGAGTTTGCAGTCCACCTATGGAGCAACATCAGTTTAAACCAAGCAAAGTAGTGTCAGAGAGGTTAAGTATTCCAAAAGAACTGACAGCATTCCATATGCAAAATGAGTGGCATGGGAAGATATGAGTGTGTGGCTGGCAATACACAAAATCCAGAAGTGAAGAAGGCACAGGCTGTGCCAGCAGTTTCAAATGCCAATATCTTTTTGGTAGGTGCAGTTCTAGCTTATCCCTGGACATACTCTGCAGCATCTTGCCCTTCCCATTGGAGTAGGTACTACAGGCTTTGCAACCACGCTTCCAGGGGTGAAGGAAATAATTTTCTACTGTAGAAATAAATTATTCCCATCAATGAACTAGAGATTATCTGACTGAAATGGTACTTCGGGAAAAATCCCAGCCCAAGTGATGTTCCTCTTTACTTCAATAAAGCCACTCCTGCACCTCCATAAAAAAGTTCTCATGTGAAGAAGGTGGCCATACCCACACCCAAATTTCTCTCTAGGCGATGCAAGAAGTCACAGGGTGTGCAGAAGTTTGTCAGACTGGAGGGCTACCCTGTGGTGGGAGCTGCATTTCCTTACACGTGTGAAATTCTTGCTGAACACAGCAGAAGGGAACAAGCTGCCTTTCTAGACATGGCTTCAGGGAGCAAGCATGGGAAAGACCAGCACTGCTAGAGGTTCTCAGAGAAGAGAGCCAGTGTGCACTTCCTTTCTCCAGATCAGGAATTTCACATGGCATGTGCATTCTAGGCAAGCACCACCAAGCAGCCCTCTCTAGATGCCTTTAAAGTTAGCAAAGATGCTAATAGAATATGAGCAGGCACCAATCAGTTTTTTCCTCTGTGCATGATGGGACTTCTGCTTGTCACACTAAGACAGACATGTCTGAAACAGGACCTTGCATGTTAGAGAAGAAGCTGGAGAATTTTGCAGAGACATCATGGCCTTTGTCCAGCTTTGTCAGAGTCGTGGTGTTAGGTTGAGACTTCTGGAGGTCTTTTGTCCAAACCCACGCTCAAAGCAGACCTGGCCATGTTTCAAGTATCACCATGGATGGAGATCCCACAGTTTCCCTGGAACTCTATCATGTTGTTTGACCATCCTGACAGTGAAATGTTTTTCCATATAATGAGTAGCAATTTCCTATGACCATTGCCTATTATTCATCTGAGGAAATTTGTCTGCTTCACCTTTACACATTCACACTAGATTCCCCGTGGGATGTCTCTCATTGAAGCTGATCAAATACAGTTCTCAGTGTCTTCTCATACACCAGGTGCTCCAGCCCCAATCATTTTGGTAGCCCTCAGCTACCACACACTGGTGCATCAGTGAAGAACCATTTGTCGAGCACGTCAACCCACCGAGTAAGGTGGAGGCTGTGACACTGTGCAGATGAGCGCAGGAACAGCTCAGTGGCAAGGAGCTGGCTGGGTTGGCATAGTCACTCGTATTTGGCACTAAAGACCTGGTGTACCCTAACACTTCTTCTCATTTTAAAAGTATCTGCTGCATACATTTAGTCTCAGAAGATGAGAAAGGAAACATCAGGATGGGAAGGCTGAATATGATGGGCTGTTGGGATCATGTACAATGTCTCCCCACTCATTTCTGTACCACTTAACAAGGCAGGTAAAGTAAGTAATGGACAGAAAAGTGAAGAGATGAGGAACCTGTCACATCTCTGTAGGCAACTATTCATTAATTCTCTCACCAGCAGAAAATCAATATCCTGTTTGCAATTGTTGTCATCTTCTTCCCCAGCACCTAGGCATTTCATATTTGTCCTCTTTAATTCTACTGGTGCCAGGTACCACATCTCCAGAAGACACAGAATTAAACTGGGCTGCAGCCAGGGGCTGGACAGACTCTGCAGGCAGACTTGGCTCCCAGTTCACGTGGAAAGGTACTGCAAGAGCTGCTCAGCTGGTGGGTGTGCCTGCATGCTGCAAACAGCCTTCCTCACACCGTGCCCATGCCCTGAAATTACCAACACTGAGACAGCCCTTCTTCTAGCCCACTTTTCCTGTGCAAAACCACAAAGACTGTTTTCTAATGGCTGTGGGCACTGCTCATTTAAATGCTTCGGGGACAACCAGGCTTTGAACTTTCAGAATAAGAAGATAGTTTAAAATGGAGAGCCTGCATTTCCAACTAGCACAGAAAAAAACACTCTTAGAGAAATTACTACAAAATAAGAGGCCAGAACTTCATGGCCCACACCAAAAATGGCACACTGGCAATGACGCTTTAGCAGAAAATGTCAATATGGTTGCAGTAGCTGTGTTTGGGGAAGTTTATTGCAGTTACCACTACGTCATACGAAACTTCTAAGGCAAAGACTGTCTCACACCTTAGGAAATTTTTATGTCATGCTTAGTCTTGCAAGGAGTACTTTAAAGAAAGGTTATGAAAACGATTGTAATCAGTGAAACATGTGCATGTAGACTGGGATTCCAACCACTTTCCTCAAAATGTCAGGAGTGAGAGTAGTTATACCCTATTTGCCTCTGCCCCTGAATAATGTGCCTATGCTCATCACGGAGCTTCATCAACACTCATCATGGAGTGTCATCAATGCAATCAGCAGAGTTTGGAAGGCAGTCTGTCTTGCCTTAAAGCAGATTTGGCCTGAACTGCATTAGAACAGTTGCACTGCTCCTCATTGGCTGCGTTGTCTACATCTCCCAAAAGGATGTAAACATCTGTGTTGAGAGAGCTTGTGATCACTGAACCGAGTTCCTCCTTTACAGTCAATGAGGGCTTCCTGTAAGAAAATTGTGACACTATGACCAAGGGGTACTTGCGGTTTAGTTATCACTGACCTTTCCTTTCAGTCTTAGCTTTAACAGGTTGGCTTTGCCATGCTGTCACGTCCCTGGCCTTTTGCACAGTGTATCACACTAATTTCCTTCCTTTTCTAGAGCAAGAACAAGTAAGAGACATTTAACAAGCTCCTTACTCCAGGCAGGGAGTAAAACTAATGTAGTAACATCTGCACCCCTCTGAGCTTTGTCATTCCTTGCAAAGAGAAATCTTTTGGGAGACTTGAACATCACATCCCAAGTGAGGACAGAGGAATGATGTGTGCCCTGAGTTATTTGATGTGCAGAACAGTGAACCCAGAGGTCACACACGTGCACCTCATCCTCCCTTTGGGTGCAGGGTCCAAGCTAACAAGCCCTGCCTCACACCTGACCGCTTTACAGCCAAGGCAGGGGCAGTCATGAGACTCTTTGGAGCCTGAGGAAGAGTCAATACACTTTCACTTCTTTTACCATAAGATTATAAAAAAAAATAAAAAGCACAAACAAAAAAACCCCACCCAAAAACAAAACCAAAAAACCCCAAAACTCATCAAAGACATGTTTGCTGCCTAGAGATACCTCAGTGCAAACTTTGCTCCTTGCACGTCAGCTCAGAAATGGCCAGACTTATGGTCTTACCATACTTCCACGCCAGGGTTAACATGTGGGATGAGACTGGGCTCTTGGTGATGCTGACGAGCAGTGTGTGTGGATCAGCAGCTGTACATGAGGTCTCCTGTCCTGCTGAGAACTGCCCAACAGACTGGAAGAATGCCTGCATTTCTTCACATCGTGATGCATCACCTGCAGGGCTCAGTTTGTCCATGTCAGTTTGGTGATGCTTCTCCTGCTCTTCCAATAAACAGGAGCTTACTGGACAACCCTTAACAATCTCATTTATTTTTCCTTATCCTAAAGAGCTTATTTTCAGAGAATAGTATGTAACAGTAGAGTCCAGGCTTTTGTTAAGAACCATCTTCACCTAAACAGTAATACAACTCTAGCTTACACAAACAGTGCCAAAATCCCAAGGTGTGCATGTTGGTGAGGTCTCTCACTGGATCTCTCTCTCTAACTTTATTTTATTTTCCTTTTTCATATTACCTCTAGCCAGAAAATCCAGCATGACAGAAGCGTTCACAGAAACAACAGCTGAATACACTTACGATGAAAATGCTTTTACCTGCAATAAGACTGAAATCCAAGAATTTGGGAGACTATTTCTCCCAATATTTTACATTTCAGTCTTTGCTCTTGGTCTCACGGGCAATCTAATGGTGGTTTTTGCCATTGTGAAAGAAGGAAGTAAAAAAAGCATCACTGACATCTATCTCCTGAACTTGGCTATCTCGGACCTCCTCTTCGTGATCTCCCTCCCCTTCTGGGCTTCCAACACAGTGCGTGGATGGACCCTCGGGACTATTCCGTGCACAGCTGTTTCCTCACTGTATTATATTGGTTTCTTTGGGGGCATGTTCTTTATCACTGTTATCAGTATTGATAGATACTTGGCTATTGTCCGGGCAACGTATTCTCTGAAATCCAGGACAGTGAAACATGGCTTTCTAATAACCTGTGGAGTATGGGCAACAGCAGTTTTAGTTTCAGTGCCACATTTTGTGTTCTCCCAGCTGGTAGAAAATGACTGCACATCTGTCTTCCCCCAGGAGCTGGAGAACATCTGGCCAGTGTTCTGCAATGTAGAGATGAACACCATTGGCTTTTTCATCCCAGTTTGTATCATATGCTATTGCTACTGTGGGATCATCAAAACCCTGCTGTCCTGCAAAAATCAGAAAAAAAAACGAGCCGTAAAATTGATCTTAATTGTTGTGATTGTGTTTTTTCTGTTTTGGTCCCCCTACAATGTACTGATTTTTCTAGAAACTTTAAAGCACTATGAGTTATTCACAAACTGCAACCAAATTAAATCATTGGACTATGCAATGCACCTGACCGAAATCATTGCATTCAGTCACTGTTGTCTCAATCCTCTTATTTATGCCTTTGCTGGGGAAAAATTCAGGAAATATCTTTACCGTATTGGCTTAAAGTACTGTCCATGCCTGTGTTTCTGTGGCCCCTGCAAGCGCTACCAAGTTACCTATTCAGCTAGCTACGCAGAAAGCATCGTGAACAGCAACATAACCCTGAACACCAGTGACCAGGATGGCTCTGTCTTCGTCTAAAAGGATCTGTGAAGAAGTAAAGTAAATATATATATATACATATATATATATATAAAAATATATATGTAAGTAAATATATCTTCTGCAGGGCTAGCCACCACTGAGGCATTGCCGTTACCCATAGGAAGAGACAGACACACTGAGTTACTTAAGCATTAAATATTGTAAAACAGTAAAGATTTTAAAAACGCAAGCAGTACAATATGCCAAGGCTGAACGTGGAATTGCATTAAGAGAGAGGAAGAGGACAAGTAGAAGCAAGCACAGAGCTCTGTACTTAGAACAGGCAGTGGAGAAGAATTTTACAATAAGGAAGCTGTTAAAAAGTTTCAGACCAAAACTTGTTTTCTAAGGGAAGAGAGTTCTCTGTAATGAATGATAGCTGACTGTTAGCAAAAGGGAATATTTTTAATAGTAAAAGGGTGTAATTTTGATGCTATATATCCATATGGAAATGATTTTGGGATTATTGAGTGTAACAAAAGTTTTACTCATGTTTTCATACCTAATAAAATCCTACTATTAGAAAAAAAAGTTATTTCTGAATACATGTTCAGTGCCAACAAGTCACTTAGTGTTTATAGCATACAATAATCAGAGCCAGGACCATCTGTACGGACCTAAGACCAGACCTGGAGGCATATCCCCTGATTTCCATGGGCTGTCGCCTGAGCCAAAGGTAAGCATGTGCTTCACACCTGTGATCTGTTTGACGCATATTGTAAACACCAAATGTGTCTGTATCATCAAAACCAACTGCTTTTGGCACAAAAGAGCAACTTGCTCAACCTTTGTGGCCTCTCCCACCACAGATGATTTCCCCAGGGAAATGTTCAGCTGTACAAATCTCAATGTGTCCTAAAGGACACATTTACCATGTGCCCTCTGTAGCCTCCAAATATTACTTTTCCTCTTGCAAAGGCAATGGATTGGAGGTGGAAAATGTAAATCAGACAAGACTAGTGAGAGTCCTTCCCCAGAGATCTGCCTGGGAAGCTCTTCCATCATCTGCTACAAAAGCAATGGAGATTTTTGTCATCAGCATGGACTGGAGTTAGGTGAATGCAAAAAGAACTTGCAATCCGTAAAGCTGAGATCAATTTACAAGGAAAGATCAAGGATCAGTCTCAAAAAAATTAATCCATGCCAGTAGTACCTTCTTTCTATTCATTGATCAAACGGGCAATATTCTGAATCTGAAGAAACGCTCTCACTTTCTGACTAACACAAAAGAAAGGCCCTGAAGTATCAGTGGGAGCAGTAGGCCCTTACTCTGAGGATCTCAGTACTGCCCTGCTTCTAAGAAAGCTTAGAGAAGAGCCTCCCTACTAAGAAATTTTCCACATGCAATAATTCAACAAATATTAAATATTCCATTTTTTACTACTGAACATTCATCACAATCTATAGTATAGTATTCCCTTTTCATAAAATGCCTTGTATTAGGTGTAAATATATTATATATGCTCAACTTGAAAAATTTCAGTTATAAGTGGACTTCCAGGCTCCACACTTATTGGCTAAGATTAAGCGTCACTTGAAATGAAATTCCCTTTCAAAATTCAGTCTGTCTAAGCAAGGGAGTTAAAACAACTTCTCCCCCCACCCCCAAGCGAGTGGTATTTTTTTAGAAATTGTATTTTTACAATTTTTTTTTTAAGAAATGTGCACCAAAAAAAAAAAAGAGGAAGGTATTCTGAGACTAAACAACAAGTCATCTGCATGAAGTCAGCCTGAAGAGGGTGGATTGCCAGGCTGAGCAACGCAGTCCCACAGGGTTAATTTTCCTTTTATTTTTCAGACAACAGTGAGTTACCTGTCAGGAAGAGAAAAAGGCACCTTTAAATACGGTCTATGTGCTGTCTCCAGAATGAAAGGCGCAAGCTCAGAGCTTTCTGCCAGATCCCTAGGAAAGGAAAGCATTTTCCCACCTAACCCCAGTAGTTTCCCAGGAATCCTACCCACCACTAGCACAGTGCATCGCAGCACACACACGTTCCAGACGCACTTCCCTCAAGCAGTTCAGACTTGCTACTGTGAGTCAAACTGCTCCAACAGGCCTGGGCCCTTTGCGAGCAGCTTTGTACAAAAATGCATCTGCAAAAATCCTTATTGCTTGCTGTTTGAGCATTTGTATGAAATAAAAAGCCTTCAGTGGGGGTTTCCAGGCACTGTAACTAGTTTATACACATGCCTCCTAATAGCAGAAGTGGTAAATCTTTGAAAACCAAATCAACATTTTTCAGGATTTTTTGCATTAGCAGAAAGAGTTTTAGCCACCTTCCAGTACCTGAAAGGGCTACACAAAAGCTGGGGAGGGACTGTTTACAAAGGTTGTAGTGATAGGACTAGGGGCAATGGGTATAAACTGGAGAGGGGCAGATGTAGACTAGGTGTTAGGAGGAATTTCTTCACCACGAGGGCTATGAGGCACTGGCACAGGTTGCCCAGGGAAGCTGTGGCTGCCCCATCCCTGAAGGTGTTCAAGGGCATGCTGGATGGGCCTTGGGCACCCTGATCCGGTGCGATGTGCCCCTGCCCATGGCAAAGCTAAACCATCTGTGATTCTATGATTTTTTGTTGCAATTGTCCCTTAAAAAACTTCAGTTCCCATGATCCATGAGCAACCAGTAACATACTGCCAGTACTGGGTTCAGCTGCAGCTGAGAGACACATCGCTGTACCACACTGTGCCAGCAAGCATAGGAAGCAGCAGCCCCACAGCTCCTGTACACAACATATCTCAGTTGTGATTTGTGATGCTAATATTGTGCAGTTTCCTAACTGGATGCTGATTTTATATGTTACACTCCTTGAGGTATCCTTTGCACTGTCTGAACCTGATTGAAAGCTCAGTGACATCTCTTTAAGTCCCTCCATTGCATTTTCAGTTAAATGTAGCCTTTATTTAAAACCTCATTCAAAACCGCTGAAGCAGGAAACTGGTGCTTTCTAAATGCCCAGCTAGTTTACAACATAAACTTTTCTACATATATCACCATATCTACCCACTGCATATATTCTTAGACTGGATCAATGCAACCTTGAGGACTAGCAATATCCAGTTTCTACCAATTACACATGAAACTAAACCAGTCCCTCAGTGTGTAATAAAACCTTTCCATCAGCCATAAATTTATTATGTCTGTCCATTAAATTGTATTTGGTTGTGCAAAAAAGTCAGGAAATGTCTGTTTGGTGGAGGGAGTGGACTTTGGGGACTTTGAGAAGTGGTGAGCTATCTTTGCATCTTAGTTTTTCATCATGATCAACATTTTTCCTGTTTGAGACTCACACTGACACTTAACATAAATCTTTTCCCAGCGGCTTACAGTTTGAGGAACTAATAAAACCTGAATCCAACATTTCTTAGCAGATTTGAAACTATTCTTTATGTCCAACTTATAAATAGAATAAGCACAACATGTATTTAGCCAAACTGCTTGCAGTGAGATACAAGGTCATCAATATCTTTTTCAGGAACTACTGAGAATCCCTCTCATTCCCTATCACCTTGCAGTCCCAAAATCATAGGATTTATGTTTCTTCATTTTTAAACAGGGCATGACTGCTCTGAATTATTTACACTGACCTCCTGGGGTTTTAACTGGTACAAAAAAACTAGAAAGGCAGCCAGTCAGAGCCAAGGTGCTCTGTGAGCCAGTCACACTGAGTTGGGAAATCCCTCAGTGGTGAAAGCTGTAGTTTTTCAGCACTAGCATCAGAAGGGGTTGATAGCCACATATCAACCTTGGATTTAGAATTAGAATAGATATTGAGCCCTGGCTCAGGGCAGTCTGAAGTTTTAAGGCTATATTTCACAGAGAAACTCTTTTTAAAGACACTGGTCATGGGTTAGGTTCAGCTATTTCTGTTTTGTCTCTATCACCTTTGTGAGGTCCCTTGCTGAGATCTCGTAGGTAGCACAAAACCCGCGTCCCAGCAGGACACTCTGTTGCCAACAAGGGGACAAGTCTCTTCTATGCAAGCCCCTAATATAGGAGAATTTTCCAAAGAGAAACTCAGTTACCAGCTTTATTCTTGTCAGATTCACATTCTAGAAGTTACAGCATCTCTGCCCATCTTTGTTTTTGCAGCTCCTGGCTGGTAGCATTTTTTTTTAGAACCATGGAATGGTTTGGGTTGGAAGGAACCTTTGAATTTATCATCTAGTCCCAACCCCTCCCTGCCATGGTCAGGGACACCTTCCACAGGATCAGGCTGCTCAAAGGCTCATCCAAACTGACCTTGAGCACCAACAATGTTGGAGCATCCACAGCTTCATTGGGCAACCTGTGCCAGTGCCCCACCACTCTCATGGTAAAAAAATGTTTACATAATCTCTGATCTAAATTGCCGCTCTTTCAGCTTAAAATCATTCCTCCTCATCCTACCTCTGCATTCCCTGATAAAAAAAAGCCCCTCCCCATCTCTCCTGTAGTCTCTCTTTAAGCATTGGCACTGCAGTTTGCCTGCATGATGCTGAAATGGCCACATTATAAAAGGGAACGAAATATTTTCTGTATTACAGTCTTACCCAGTCCTGCTCAAAGATTTACTGTTTGCACTTCAGTTTATTAAGTCTGTAAGACACCTGGAATTCTAATGAAAACCTTCCAGACTTCAAGAATTATTACTTTGAAATTCAAATCCAGTAAAATCAAGAACAATTTATATCTATTAAAAGATGGATTCTGACACTTGTCACATACAAACAGCTTCTGTTGAAACTGGTAATAATTCTACTGTCACAGTTGATAAGAACTTCCTAATTTACTTGGTAACTACGGTAAAAGTCTGGTTTTCGACATATTCACACCCAAACCTCAACACTTGGGTTTTGCAGCATTAGGGTTAACACATTGTTTTCAACACAGAAAAAAAATATCTGGTGACTTCTCCCATATAATTGTATTTGTTGTCCTAATAGTTGACACACAAATGTCAATAGTTAACATTGTATTTGTCATTCCTCCCCCTGCAAAAATACCATAGAAGAGCACCAACTGAACACGGGGAAAATAGTTTGCTTGTGAAGAAGTGTTTACATTTACTAAATTTCCAGCTGTGATCCTTCAATCAGCAGGCAGCAACATTTTGTGGTGTTTATTAGCTTTATACATCACTGAAGGCAGAGGTTAGTGAGAAAGCTGTGCCCAGAGTCCTTGCTTTTATTCTCTGTCCCACTCACTATGTTGTCATCCACTTACCAACTGCAGCTGTAATCAGAGCAGTCTGTTTTCCATCCCACCCAGATTTTAAGTCTCTGATAAGTTATATGCTTTTGTCACTGCTCCATATTCAGCGGCAGCTCTGGTACATATAGATCTGTATATCAGGGTATGTTGGCAGCTGAAAGAAGTTGTGTTTGCCTCACAATAAGTTTGCAGTTAGCCCATAGATGCTAGACTGGAAACACTAAGTTTAAGAACAGCACCGTTTATGATGGCCGTGATTCGCTGGGCACGTTAAAGGACACGGCTGAAGCTGATGAAGCAGCAGATGGTTCCACGCTTCTGCTGACAAGATGGTTCCCTCTAGTGCCAGTCACACATTACTATTTCTATGTGCGATTTTCTATGCTCTTTAACAATACAGTTCTTTTTCATTTAAGAACAGCTTGAAACCCCGCACTGCAGCTTTAATTATTTTTTCCTGAGTCCAAACAGGTAGGAGCAAACTACAAGGAAATTATATATCTAAGGGGCACCTGTAGCAGGTTGTGGCACCTTGTTTGTCCACAGCCCTCTGCCATCCGCTTTGTCCCCTACATTTGCTGAACAACACAGACTCCAACTTGGCCATAGCAGGAGCACATGGAAATCATGAGCATTTCCTACTAGAACCTCAAGCAATAGCGTTAATGACCTAAACCCACTGAGGGATGGAGCACTGGGTAAGCATGCACAGGAATTGCTGTCTCAGCACTTCTAGGGACACTGTCCTAGACCTCCCAGTGCAGACAAAGGACCCAAGGTACCAACATATTTTCTTTGCCCTGGAAGGAAGGAGTCTGAGGAGGGTCAAACATAGATTTGCCTGCTTTGTACATAGCAGCATTAGAGCTAGTCATTTGACCAGGTCATAACCAACAAGTAGCTTCAGAGACCCTCTTAGTGACTCTCTGCCTTACTGTAGCCCCTATCCCCACTGGGGCCCAGTCTTAAGAAACAGGCATATTAATACCAATATCAGCTGATTTTTCTAATGGAGCTCTGCTTTGAATCATTGAGGCTTGGTCTCTCACTCAATTCCTTCTTTTGGTCCCATCATGGGTCTCTGCTCTCCAGATCGTCCAGTAGCTCAGGTTTCAGGAGACTACAGAGCAAGGGAAGGACAAAATACAAGCTACCATAAAAACACCACTCAGCGCACAGGCCAGAGTTTACAGATCAAATCAGATTCAGAAAACGCAACTGTAAGCAGTGATATACATCTTTTTATGTAAACTAATGGCACCTGGAGCCAAGAGTTTCCAGAGTCACCACAGCCTCTTGCTATCCCTGTAATCACCTGTGCTCATGCAGTACCCTCTGCCCTAAGCCTGCTCCATCANGACATTAGGAGGAATTCCTTCACCATGAGACTGCTGAAGTGCTGGCACAGGTTGTCCAGGGAAGTTGTGGCTGCCCCATCCCTGGAGGTGTTCAAGGTCAAGTTGGATGGGGCCTTGGGCAGCCTGATCCAGTGGGATATGTCCCTGCCCACAGCAGGGGTGTTGGAACTGGATGACCTTTAAGGTCCCTTCCAACCCAAACTATTCTATGATTCTTCCACCCATTGTCAATGCCAGTGTTTTGCATTTTCACCAGAGGGTGGCATTATTAAACAATATCAGAAATAAAAGTCGTACAAGGTAAAGGAGGAGACTGATGAAGAAGTACAGAGTGGCAAAAATATATTTATAAAAAGTAAGAAGAAACTAGCCCCTACAGCCTGCTGCTGGAAGAAACACAAATTCCTTCCTTTTCCTTTTTTTTTTTTTTTACATTGCTTACTGTTATTGAGCAAATGAGAGCCTGTGGATGTTAACTACAAGCGGCTTCACTAACTATTCACAAAACACATAGGAATATCTTGTGAATCACAATGAAGAGAGAGATAATCCAGTGAAAATCTTTTATTGCTGCTATCACAGTTTTATTTCAGTGCCCTGAGTGGTTTCCTCTGGTACTAATAGTGAACTGAATATTGTGCAAGTTGTCAGTACAGCTTGTCTTGAAGAGGACTTGCAGTGAAACAGTTTTTATCTTGTGACAGCAGAGTGCTGGGTCTTCGCAAGCACAGAAAGATTGGTAACAGGTAAGAGGAAGAATTGGCTCTTTCTCAATCTTTATCCTGGGCAAACACTTAGGGTTTTCTAACTGGCTTCCTTTTAGTGGCAGTTGCCATCTGAGGAAGTTGACAGGAGAGACTGTGAAAGTAGTTGTTGTACAGATGTTTAGAATAAAGCTTAACAAGTTTTTTTGAAGACTACCAATATCTACAGTGTCTGAGGCTTGGAGGCATTACCACAAAGCAAAGACCGAAGTATTTATACCAGAATACCCTCATTCCTTTGCATCTATATTTGACACAATAAACATCAAACAATACGACCTTGGGAATTGGTCTTTCCTATTCACCGCTGCCTTGTCTTTTACTTTCTGAGGAGAGACCAGTCTTAAGCAGGGACATCAAAGAGATGATTAGGTGATGGCTGGGAAACTTAAAGAAGAATATAATGTATCTCAGGTATCAGAGTGGAAACACCCAAATTTGTCATCTTCCTATAGAAACAGTGGGGAACATTTGATAGATCACTGAACAAGAGAAAGAAATCTCATGGTGTCATTTCACATTTAAGAAGAACACAACTCATGTATTAGTGAGTTTTATTTTAAGTAAAATTTAGCATACAAAATGACCGTTTCTGACGTCTTTGAGGTTTGAAGTTTCAGTTCTTTTTTTGATGAGGAGTTCTGAATATAGCAGCTTTGCAAGCACAGCACACAGAAAGAAGGCACATTAGGCTGAGGGAAACGACCAATATCATTCACAGAATTGCCAGTGGACACAAAGAGCAGAATGCATTGGACAGGATAATTGAAAGAAAATAACATGGAGAATTGCAACTTAACAGTTTTGAGCAAGGAAAACACATTTGAGGCACAAATCTTTTGCTTGTCAGAGCAAGCAGTTGCCTTAGCCAAAGGGAATTCACACATTCAAAAAAAATGGAGATAAATTATGAGTGAATCACCTGGAACAACAGTGTAGACATGGATTGTCTCTAAAACTAAGAAATTATTTCACATTCCTTTTTTTTGGTTTCCTGTCAGACTGCTGCAATTTTACTCTCACACAGGATTTTTTTTTAAATAAATTAGATATTACAAGGAAGAAAACTGCACAATGAATATGTGGCTGAAACACTTTGCTAATGAGCAAAGATTGAAACTTCAGATGTGCAAAACATTCAAATTCACTTGAATTGCAAAAGAACTGCACAAGGCCTAAACACACAAGAAGGATTTGTTGGCCAACAGAGAGGACAGTTTCTTGGGAAAGGTATAGGTTGTCCATCTATGACTTTGGCAGCCTGTATCCTGCACTGATCCACACAATCAGTGAAAATACTGATTTTTGCAACTGTGAGCTACCTTTAGTGACCGTTATCTGCCTCTGTCCTGAGGCAATTTCTCTTAACGAGGGCTTATCTAATGAATAGGAGATCTTATAGCAATCTTCCTCTAACCGAAAGGAGCCTACAAGGAAGCTGGAGAGGGACTATTCATAAAAGCGTGTGGTGATAGCACAAGGAGGAACGAATATAAACTGGAAAAGGGCAGAATTAGACTAGATATTAAGAAGAATTTCTTCACCATGAGAGTGGTGAGACACTGAAACAGGCTGCCAAGGGAAGTTGTGGATGCCCCATCCCTGGAGATTTTTAATGTCAGGCTGTATGGGGCCATGGGCAGCCTGATCTAGTGGGATGTCCCTGCCCATGGCAGGGGGGTGGGAACTGGATAATCTTTGCGGTCCCTTCCAAGCCAAACTATTCTGTGATTCTATGACTACTTCTGAATCATCTATCTATGGCCAACACAAATATCAGAGGGAAGGGATGGGTCAGCAATATATCAAATATATGTCACAGTCTAGTTAGTGACTTAGATAAATGTGTATCTCCAGTCCTTCCTTAGGCAAGCTCTTATACATCCTGTAAAATGTCAAGTTAATGATAAGACTTCCTGTAAAATGTGGGAGTGGCTGAATTAATCTTTTGTAGAGAAACAAGGTTTTTATGGTTTGGGTTGGTTTGCTTTTATTAAGTTCCCTTCTGTTGGTTTTAGTGTGTTTTCCCCCTCCCACTTCCATTCCACATAAAAGGTTAATCTCCTCCCAGTCAGGCTAATTAGGTTTGGTTCACTTCTGTGCACTCTTGTGAGTTATTTGTCAGTGCCACATACTTCATACCATCTAGTAAAGAGGTAAGACTTCTTACTTCTCCCTTCCTCTGTCAGCCTTGTCTACACCTCATTGAGATGCTTTCTCCCTTTCTCCTTAACCTCACAATTTCCTGCCATTCCTCTCTTGATAGTCTCTGCCAGATTGTTCTTCTCTAAGGAGGAGCTGAATAAAACCCATGCTGTCACATTAGAAAATGACTTCAGAGCTCTGCCACTATAGACTACAGCTATACTCAGTCCCTTTCACCCTTCTTTCTTTTCAAGCCATTGCAGGATTTTCACTTACCACCACCTTTCATCTACTATCTGCATAGTCTCATAGCATAATCTAGTGGGAGGTGTCCCTGCCCATCACAGGGGTTGGAACTAGATGATCTTTAAGGTCCCCTCCCATCCCAACTTTTCTATGATTCTATTTGTTCAGGATTATTTTTTTTCGGTCTTTGCTGCAGCTTTCCTCACCAGCTCTCCCAGGGACTCTTGTCATTGGTAGGCCATCAGGAAGTGTCTCAGGATTTATACTTATCCTCTTTATTGTCATGAACCGGCAGATATTTTTTTAGCCTCATTTGCTAGGGCTCACAGATCTTAAGTTTTCATCATCTGTAGCCACAACCATTCTTTTTTTTGTGGCTGATCATTCTTCCTTCTGCAGACACGCTCTTGCTCAAAGTCTCCTTACAAAGACAGTTGCTAATGCAGCATGAAATGCATTGGTATCACAGGTTTCAGCAAGACAGTGTGGTCCAGGCATTTTTCCTTACGTCACCGCAGTCACACACACATCCCAGCAAGAAGTCTTTGTGCACAACTCCTCTAGCAGTACCAGCCCAGCTTTCCACCAAGGCAGTGAGTGGATACACAAAGCTAGTTAGGAAGCCTTCGCTCCTTGTAAGTCTTTCTTCCAAAAAAGGACTTTAAAGGCAATTGGCCAGACAGGTCCTTTCTGCAGGCTAGTGCCATGAATCAAGCTAAACTGGCATTCATAAGGCTGCAGACTTGATCCCTGGTAACATTATGATTGAAATATTACAAGTGTATTTGAAGAACAGTCTATGTGCTAAGGACAGGTCAGCAGACCTCAAATTACTGGTTTCTGGTGATGGGAAATCCTCCCTTAATCAAGAAGGGTTCTTACAGAGCAGAACAGAGATTGTATCTGGATTCAATTCTATTCTCCACTTCATCTGGAAATAAAGAAAAATCACCAGTGATGAAATTCAAAGGAGATATCTAGTTTGATGGAGAAGAGAATGATGAGCAGGACAAGGTAAGCATGCAGACACACAGTGGTTTACTGAGGCAAAGCATTACAACCAAAACTAAGAAATAACAATGCCTACAGAGCAAGAGGTGTTTTTTTTCCTGAAAAGCAGGTGCTTCAAGACAGATTTTGTGTCATTGTTATTTTGGGGGAAGAGATGAACTTATGCCCTGCACGCAACAACATGAAAAAGAAGAGATTAATGAGGCCCTTGCAAGGACAAAATAGCAGCAAGAGGAACAGCTTCTGGTTTCTGTGAACAGAGATGATGAAACTGGTACAACAGTGTTGCCTGCTCATCTGATGTTCACATCCTTAGTGGACAGCTAGTAAACTGAAGAGAAGATGCACATGATCTGCAGAGCAGTAACCTGCAGCAGAAGAACATCTCCCAGTGACAGATTTAAAAATCTCCACAGGTGCAGCTTTTGAAAGACAACTGAGAAGCTGTTTCCCACACAAATACTTTATTCTGGCAAAACATGGAACCAGCAGATCCTACATCTCATGTTACCTTCACATCAAGCTTTTCTGGAAGAAACACTTCAGCCAAATGTAAGTTATTGGGCAAAACAACATTGCCAGAGGCATATCGCGTAGCAGAAAATAGCAAAGCTGAAAGAAAAGGTATACCTATGTTCAGAATAATACAGGAGGTCAGCCTAGAAGACGTATGACCTCCTGGACTGAGATCTATGCTTCTTCCCAACCTCACAATCACCTCTTGTGGCTTTCTTGTTTCTGCTTCTCATTGTGACTCTTCAGTTTCTCCTACTAATAAGCAAGCAGAATCTCCTGTTAAAAAATTGCTTTTACTTCTGCTTGGCTGGCCTTTTATAGGACATAGAGGAGAGCAGCACCTGTCAGCTGCTAGCACAGCTGTTCTGCTGGCGGGACTCAAAATCATCCCATTTGAATAGTACATGTCCTCTCTGCTCTCCCTTCCCTTCCCACCAACCCTCAAAAGACAGATAGGGCCCACCACACTCTCAGGAGAAATTCATCGAAGCTGCTGAGCTTGCTGCTCTGACAAGAAACATAGTAAACCTCTACATCCTCTGCCCTTACACCACACTCACGCTCACTCTTCCTACTGATTTGATATTTTGACCACTATTACCATTTGTGACAGATCAGTGGTAGGAGGTAGATTTCTTGCCCATGAAACCTGCTACAGGAGACATCAAGCAAAAAGGTGATGGGAATTAAAATGCCTTCATTTATTTTCTTCACAAGATTAGTTAGGAAGGTCAAACAGCAATGAATAAAAGGACCCTTCCCTATCCTAAATCTATACAGCTCTTTTCTTCTACAGTTACATAGAGTAACTTGCAAAATTTAGTTATCCAGTAGAGAGGGGTGAGAAATGCAACTCCTGAACACCCAAGTATCTTTCTCCTCTCCACTCGCTATAGATCATCCTTGGACTACTTTTTTTTGAGTTTAAAATGCATTTTACAACCCATAAGAATGAACAAGGTTTCTGTTCAGTGAAAGCTGCTTAGTGACATCTCCTTTAATGATCATTGAGTAAGATGAAGCTGCTTTAACTCAGCAATCAGGCTCTCAGTGGAAACTTTGCATTTCCTTACACACTGTAAGATGTGTTTAATTTGACTTCTGAGTTCAAGGGACCATCTCTAGTGAGCATTGAGGAGATAACCACTTGTGATACAATCTGTAAGGAAGTACAAAGTTTCCGTTAAGAGATACAGCTACCTAGCGATATCTGCTTTTTGCAGCTGCTGGATGTTGCCATGCAGGCAGCACCTCACTGACAGAGCTACCTGGTGAGAATCAAGTGATTCTGCACCCTCAGAGCAAAGAAGCTTCTTCACATCATCTGAGAAGAAAGAAGAAGAAAAGGTAAAATCCACAAAATGCAGTTGCTGTAACAGTTGTGTATCATGTATGCTCATCGCGTATGTGACTGTATTATTTTTCAATTTACCTTTTGTTACTGCTAAGGTAATTTTTAAAGCAGTATTAAGAACTCCTACATCATCAGAAGTGGAAGCATTTGTGTTATGTGAGAGTATGTTTTCAGCTTTAAATATTTACATGCATTATGCTGAACTTAGATTAGTTTTGGGTACATCTTGGTGCAGTTATTTCAAAACTGTCATCTTTAGATCACTGGTGTCAAACAGCTTTGTTCCTGTGACTTGTAATTCTGATTTAATTCCTCTCTGTGTATAATCGAACAGAACTGCAGGCTGTAGACATGTCATGCCTGGGACTAAACACATAGCAGTAAGGCTAATAATGACAAGCATAGATTATCATGTAGCAGCAATTTATAGTTCAAACACAAATAAAACAACGATATTCACTTTCCTTCTGCTGTCCATTCACAAAAATAAAGACAAAGTGGAAGGACGTAACTCAGGCTTAGAAAATTTCTGGTATGTTTGGCTACAATGATGCTTGCGGTGATGTGAATAACACACAGAGAAATACATCAGCAATATATTTGCACTGTGTCCAAGTCACTTACTTCAAAGCAACATCAGTTAAAACTTTGTCTCTGCCTATTAGAAAAAAACTTACATACAAAAATGACAAATTCCTGTTATTCATTTTGCCACTGAAGACAGCACTTACTGAAAACCAATGTCAGTTTTCAGTAAGGGTAATTTCATTAGAAGGAAGAGTCAGATGCATTTTTATTAGTCTTCCTAGGGTGATGTTTGCCTGACTGGAAAGGTGAGTAAAATCCTGAACTGCTGTGGACAGTGGCTTTGCTTAATTCCACACAGGATTTATCCTTCTCTGATTTGATATCTGTGGTTGGTATCTTTCATACCTATTTTCTTCCTGCCATTTGAAGTCTTCTATGTGTTTGACATCCAAGTTGCACAGTGTTGTAAGGACCATGCACATGCAACGTTAAGGACAGCACATTTTGCAAGTGTGCCTATGCATCCCATAATGCTTAAGTAGTGCTTAAGAACGTATAATGAGAAATGCACTGGAACTGCAAGTTAGTCATTGTTAGTGATTCAGGCTTGTGGAGTAACCACAGAGTCTTCAGACGCTGAAAGTCACTAATGGTTTTATATCTTTCCTTCTCAGGAACTGGCAAAAAAAACCCCAAAACATGAGTTCTTCAAGTACAGAGTCCTTTGAAGTTGAAATCTCAACCATGTATGACTATTATGAAAATTATAATGATGCTCCAAAACTATGCAGTAAGGAAAGCGTCAAGAGATTTGCAGCTTCCTTCCTACCTGTTCTTTATACCCTTGTATTCCTGGTTGGTCTCATGGGAAACATCCTGGTCATTGTGGTCCTCTTCAAATACAAGAGGCTGAAGAGCATGACTGATGTGTACCTACTAAACCTTGCAATCTCAGATTTGCTCTTTGTATTATCCTTGCCGTTCTGGTCTTATTTCACAATAGACGAATGGGTTTTTGGAACTCCTTGGTGTAAAATCATTTCATGGATTTACCTGGTTGGGTTTTACAGTGGGATATTTTTTATTATGCTTATGAGCATAGACAGATACCTGGCAATTGTTCGCGCAGTGTTTTCCTTGAAAGCAAGGACTGCCTTCCACGGCTTGACTACTAGCCTTGTTGTATGGCTAGTAGCTTTTTCAGCCTCAGTTCCAGAACTTGTGTTTAGAGACTCTTTCAAAGAACAAAATTATACTACCTGCAAGCTGAGTTATCCAGGCAATTTCACAACATGGAAAATCTTTTCGACTTTGGAAATCAACATTTTAGGGCTCTTAATTCCTTTTATAGTAATGACATTTTGCTACTCCATGATCATTAAAACATTAGCTCATTGTAGAAATGAGAAAAAGAATAAGGCTGTGAGGATGATCTTCGTTGTCATGATAGTGTTTTTCTTCTTTTGGACTCCTTACAATGTTGTTATTTTCTTACAACTGCTGGAAATTATGGGAGTCATTAGAGACTGCCAGGCGAGCAGGAATCTGGATTATGCTTTCCAGGTAACAGAAATCCTCGGCCTTTTTCACTGTTGCCTCAATCCAGTCATCTACTTCTTCATGGGGGAGAAATTTAAGAAGTACCTGAAGATGCTCTTTAAGAACTGGCGCTTGCCTGGGAGCATTTGCAAGTGGTGCGGAGTTCACATTACTTACCACAGTGAATCTACCAACTCATTCCACACACAGTCTACAGGGGATCAAGATGCTTTGTAATGCATTTCAGACCAACCACCGAACTCTCACCAGCAAGCAAACTGACAAAATCAGAAGCTTTGAAAAGCTAAGCAAAGGCACGTGTGTTTAACAATAAGCCAGTGCCAGCTACTTACTTCAGGCTTTGATTTCTGCCTCTAGATTTTCTGAATATTATGACAGAAGGTGTCCCAGATGTGAAACACGGGAGACAGACTTGCAAGTTTTAACCTGCTACAATTACAAAGCGCTGCTCAGATGTAACAGCTGCCTTGGCTTTCCACAGAGCTCTGTGCCGTGGCTGCTGCTTTTTCACCAGTGTCAAGATGGAAGTTGGCATGCAAGGAAGGGCAGAGGAGAGACAGATGCACCTGTATTTGGAAAATACATTCATTTATTCAAGAAGGATGGTTATTACTGCATTTTTTTATTTTACAGTTGATCTCTGTAGGACTCATTTGCTCTTATTCTTAGCAAGCTATTCATAGTAGCTGTTACTGTCAAATGTTTCATCTCAGGGAGAGGATACAACCTCTGTCATTAAGTATACAAAATATATTCTTTATCTGCACAAAGATGCAAAGCAAATGCATTACTTTGCATTATAGTCATGTTTTGTTTCAGATATCCGAGTTGCCATGTATGCCTGTGTGTAGGGGGTATATAAGGGCATTTATATTTACTTTACCTATGCGATTCAGGATGACAATTCTGCAGTTTTACTAGAATAGAAAAAGTTTTAAATATTTTTTATTAAAATGGTTTTAAAAAACTTGTTTTCCAGCATGTATGAATAAATTGGAAGCATCTGGTTAAAAGCACATCTTTGCTCTTTGTTCAATAAGTACCTAACCCCAAGACTCAACTTTCATTCATTAGAGGCCTATCTGGCAAAACCAAAGAAAGTAAAAACAGAGATTGTTTAGAATAAGTCTGTCATAACTTAGAAACCGCACAAATAATCCCAGCATTTGATAGCAGCAAAATGCGAAGAGTGTGAAGCCCCAGTAGGCACTCACAGATAAGCATGATGCTAATCAGAGATCTGGAACAGAAAGGAAACTCTCACAGCAGTGTTTAAATTTTCACACAAAAATCATTTTTAAAGTGGCAAAAATCAGTAATGTGGTAGCAGACAATGTAAGAGTTGAAAAATACATATTGGAAGATAATTCTGCTGTGCCTTTTTACCAGATGAAAAGCATTCAGCAGGAAGACTTTTCTTTCTCTTAGGCTGTCAATAACCAAGTGCCTGCACAGCATTCAGGCATGGCTGCAAAAAGCAGGTAAGACACAAAAATGCATCAAGAGTGGGCTGAAGAAGAAATGTAAAAATATGGTAATGCCATTGTTCTCATCACCCTAAATAAGAAATGTAAGTGGAAACTCACCTCCATGTGACTTGTAAAACAAGACCAAAAATAAATAGCAATGCACTTAAATACTCATGCACACACATATCCATCATAATGAATTTTTGAAACGCCTTACCATTAGCAGTTTGCTGAGGTGGACAAACCAGGATCTGCATTAATACAGATGAGAACAGCTGTGGGAGACACTACTTGTGGTAGGAAAGTATCTTCCTTCCCAAGACAAAGACTATAAAAAGTCTTATTACTCAAAACTTTACAAGCCACTGAGTAAACCTGTTGGAAATAAACTGCTGGAAGAAGTGGGTTAAGCAATCCCTTACCTATTTTGAAGAAGACAACAAATTGCAAGTGTCAGGTGTTTCAGAGTCTCACAACTGGTGCCGAACCCAACAAGGTGTCACCCCCAAGCTGGCACAGCACATTGACCTCACATGTGATACTGGTGGTGCAGGAGCAGTGAGTTGCTGTGCACAGGCTAACCCAGAAGCCAGACAATGCATTATACCTATTTTTTTCTTGGTCCTAGCCAGTAAGAATATGCAGGTCCTTTTGGGAAACCTTGCTTTCCAGGCCAGAGAAAGGGCTACCTCTGCTGGCCTGGCAAAAAAGATGGGCAGCAAGCAAGCAGCAAGCTGTAGGCTCTCAATGACTGTGAGATAAGAGAGGTCCAGGGCTAAGAGCAGTCCAGCACCCCAGGCCAGCCAGCAGCCTGCAGGCTGGTCCAACTCTGGGCACACACCCAGTGGTGGAGGAGGATGCTGAATCTACTCATGTGGAATTAACAGGCCACAGCCAAACAGCATTGCCATACACGGAGCTAGCGTAAAGCCCCTTTTCCACATAAAACTCAAAGATGCTTCACATCACTGCTTGGCTTTGTGCCCCACAGCCTGTGCAAATGTCCTTTTGGTATAGAGGGTGCCTGGAGTAACCAAAGTTCCCTGCAGATGAACACTGAACTTTTTTTCTCTGTCTAAATAACCTTTTCTACTCCCAGTAATACAGCTACTCAATGTGAGTGCTGGATCAATCAAGCTGAAAGATGTGCACTGAGCAGAGTTGCTGAACTGAGGGCAAGGGGGACACCACCTTTAAGTGATGGGCTCAAGAATCCAGGTCCTGGTATTTGAGCTCGCCAGACCTGTGTGGTTTCATCCTTTCTGTCACCAGGAACAAACCTTCCTCCCCCATGTACCAAGCTATAGTGGATAATGCTGCTTCTCTTTTCAGAGAGGGCTTTGAAATCTTCTGATGAGAAAGAACAAGATAATAGCATTAACACAGACAAAAATAAAGCAGGGATTTTCAAAATGTCAGTTGACCAAAGGTGTCATTTTAGCTGAACAACAGTTTTCAAGCAATGAATGATGGTACATACCCGACTTACTAAACCAGGAAAGAGAATGGACAGACATTTGAGTGAAGCAAAGCTTACTCATTCATAAACCTACATTTTTACGTCAGGGTTCCTCAGAAGGCCAATTTGTGTCCTCTCTTCAGTTGTGCTAAGCTACCGTAGAAAGGCGGACAAGGGGAAAAATCTGCTTAATTATAATAAAAATAAATAATGACGAAAAAGTGAAAATGAGTTGGTTGGATGGTTTTCATACAGTGCTTATGCTACCACTCCCAAAACATAAAGCTGAATAACACAATTATCTTTTATTCTAGAAGGCTGCTTCATCCCTTTTGATTATGTAGAAGTAGTTTCATGGTTGACAGCCTCCTCCCAATCTACTCCTCTCAGTCTGAGAGCCAACAAGGAGCCATTACTGCTTGCCACCATCCCAGCACTTGCTTGTACACCTGGTCTGAAGAAGATTGCTATTCAATAGTCACTATGGTGCTGCTCTGTAAACAGGATGCTTCCAGTCTAAAATTGCCAGCAGGGATCTACACTCACTCATTTTCCTCCAGGAACTCTTAATGGTTTCCAGTTTTATCCAACATCACTCTCAACACAGCCAGAGAACAACCTCATCAACTCCCACATCTTCTGCAAATATCTCCATCTGACTTGATTTGCAGGGTCATTCAGTAATGTCAATCAAATTGTCATTAAAATGTTGCTTAAGGCAATGTCTACAGAGAGCTCAGCAGGACTCCAGGCACAAAGAAGCCTTTAGGTGGAAGACTGGAGATGAATAATCAATGCAACTGTGATGAGATTTCTAGCATTTGCATAACTTATAAGACTGTTCGAAGGCCATGTAGAGCTGGTTATATCTGTAGTCATCTTACCATAACACAGCAACGATGTATACAGGTGTCACAGGCAGTCACAGAGAGATCTGTCTTAACGGAGCAGGCACTACCAATGAGGAGATACCAAGTCAGATGCTTTCAGGATGACTTTCTTTTTCACAGTCATTCAGCAGCAGTATCCATCAGAAAAATCAGCAAAATCCCATCTCATGGGACAGTCGTTGAGTCAAAGACACCCCTCACAGAAATGAGGCTGAAAAGTGGAAAAGCCTTTTGTCTGTTCCGGACAAGCAAAATCCAAGAGCTCTGCAAACTCCTTGATGGAGCACTGGCATGATATTGTTTAATATCTTCATCAATAACACAGACATTCACATCAAGATGAGGGGTGAGGTTAACACCCCTGAAGGACAGGATGCCATCAAGGGACCTTCATGAGGTTTAAAAAGATGATGTGCTAGGTCCTACACCTGGGTTGGGGCAACCTTCAGTATCAATACAGGCTGGGGAATGAAGATATTGAGAGCAGCCCTGCAGAGAAGGATCTGGGGGTCCTGGTGGAGGAGAAGATGGACATGAGCCAGCAGTGTGTGCTCACAGCCTACAAGGCAGGCCATATCCTGGGCTGCATTGGAAGAAGTGTGGCCAGTAGGCCAAGGGAGGCAATTCTGCCCCCTCAGCTTTGCTCTATTGAGACCATGACTGGTATACACGCAGCTCTGGAGCCCTCAGCAGGGGAAAGACATGGACCTCCTGGAGCAGGTCCAGGAAGTCCACAAAAGTGATCAAAGACCTGGAACATCTCCCCTATGAAGAGAGGCCGAGAGGGTTGGGGTTGTTTGTCTTGAAGAAGAGCAGGCTCCAAGGAGACCTTGTGGTGGAATTTCAGTAAAGGGAACTTAGAGGAAAGATGGGGAAAAACTCTTTAACAGGGCATGTAGCAGTAGGATAAGGGGTAATGGTTTTAAACTAAAAGTGAAGTTTTGACTAGACATTAGGCAATTTTTTTTATGCTGGGGGTGGTGAAACACTGAACAGGTTGCCCAGAGAGGTAGTGGATTCCCCATCCCCGGAAGCATTCAAGGCCAGGTTGGATGGGGCTCTGAGCAACCTGATCAGTTGATGTCCCTGCTCACTGCAGGAGGGTTGGACTAGAGGACCCTCATGGTCCCCTCCAACCCAAATCATTCTATGATTCTATGACTGACCAATGCTGCTGTTCTCTTTCCCTTGGCAAAGCATATCCCTCCACACATCCCTCACATGCTCACTTCAGAAGAAAATGACTAACAGCCCACACAGGTTTTTGTTCTAATTTGTTTCTGATCCTCCTCTGAACTCTCAGAAATGGTGGTAGCATGGTGCCTACCAAAAAGAGCAATCAATGTCTTCTCCTCTGCATCACTGGCCACTTGATCTTAATTCTAAAAAGCTTCTCTCTTATAGCCAGGGGAGTTGAAGCACAGAGCAAGAACACAGACATTATAAGCACAATGGACATTTCTGACACAACCTCAGGGACCTTGTAGCTGTCCTTGGGGAGGATTTGCATTTAAGCTTGGTAAAGGGGCACTTCAGGTAAGAGCTGCCCACACTGTGCCCCTCTGGTAGCCAAACCTGAGATAGCCCAGCCAGGAAAATCCCCATCTGGATCCAGGTTCTGCAAGGAGGACTACAGGTTAATGTGAAGTGTACTGGGAGGCAAGTGGATCAAAACAATCAGCTAACGTCATACTCCAATAAGAGATGTTCTTTGCTGGTATAGAGGGTGTTGTCTGTCTTAAAACACTGGAAAGCAAGGATTTCTGTGACTAAAAGAGGGGGGAAAAAAATCGTCCTCTGTGCAAATGCAGCCCAAATTTATCATCATATCACAGTCCTTTAGGTCTTGTGCTGTTTGTTGTGTTTTTGGTTTTTGTTTTTTATTTCAAGTCATCTTGGAAGGCTTGACATTTTAGTTTCTTGCTTCAGAGTAACAGCATGCATTCAGTGTACGTAGCTCAGTAACCACACACTGCAAGCTTTTTTTTATTTCAGGTGGTGCAAAATAAGAATTTTTTTAAATTCCAAGAATTTTGTTTCCTTGCTTTTGCTTTTAACAACTAAAGCAAGTAATCAAGAACCTGATCTGCAAAAATCTGATGTTCCCACAGATATATAACACTCATAAAAAGTACTCTCGGTGTTGCTAAGATAAAGACTGAACCAAGATTGTGACATTACCAGATGCAGTCTTCTGCTCAAAAGAGGCCAGCAGCTTTTGATCAGCATTTTCTGAGAAGCTCCAAGCAGTCAAGTTCAGGAAGAGTTTTGTACCTGGGTGAGTGATTGGAACAATCCCTGCATGAAAAGTATATCTGGTTGTTTTGGACAAGGATATTGCCCTCCTTAAAATATCTACAGAACTACTGTCATACAGGCAGGTAGATCAAAGACAGAGTTCCTCCCTGATTTTTAACCTGTCGCATCATACACAAAGAGCTGTACAAGTTAGTAGTAACACAAAAGTATCTTAAAGCAAAGAAAGACCACAACAGATCTCAGTACTCAGTACTTGCTCATACCTGGTAAACTGACATTTGACCACAACTAAGGTCCTGACCACAGACTGACTGACTTGCCTTTCTGCTACCAAAATATGTGGAAAAGGTGTAAAAAGCATGTAGAGAAGACATAGAAGGGTGGCTTTTCCTGTTGCTTATACCCTTGTTGCTTTTTTTTTACAAGCACCAGGAACAGAAAGAAAATAAGGCTGGTTGGTTGCAAGGGACAACAATGCTGTCTGCAGTGCTGAGGGGCTGCAGAGCACAGGTCTGCCCTGGCAATCAAAAATATTGTTTACATTTTCTACAGGAGTGAAACCCATAGCACAAGGCATCACAGAAAAACCTGCAACACTATGGAGAAGGGTCTGAAGAGTTTACAACAGGAAAGAAAAAGGAAGTTTGGATTTAGCCTGTTTTCTCCTCAGTTCTGCTTCACCAACACGTACTTACAGAATGTACAGGTCAGCAGTTGCTTCCTTTCCTCAGAAACATTAGGGAACCCCTGAAATCCCCCTTGGGAGGCTGACTCCCATCTCCTCCTGGCTTTTTGTATGAATGTATGTGCCACAACCTCCTATCCCACAGCCACAAGGAGTTGAGAGCAAATCCACTCATTTCCTTGCCAAATTAAGTTCACATTCTCTGCATGCAGTGGTCATGGAAGTAGGATGCCTGTCTGGCGACTGCACTGGCAGAACATTTTCCACATGAAGATGCAGTTCCATGAAAGTCTGAACTCTGGAGCAAACAGATTTTTGCTGGCAGCTGCATTGGCTAGTGATGAACAGCTTTTAACTCAACACTATTGTCTGCATTTTGTCTCAGCTTCAGATTAAAACTACTTTATAGTAAGCACAGCCTATTTTTCAACATTACCAAAATAACATATTTCATTATTTCTGCTCTGAATTCTTAATAAAATTTTTTTCTGATGAGGAGAAATAATTTCAGAAGTCCTCATGTAACCAAAAACTGTAGAAAGAACTGATGGATCTGTCTTATTTAACGTATTCTTTGTCAACAACCTCAGCAAAGTAAATCTACTGCATTAGTCAATCACTACCTTATTCCACCTACCCGTGGGTATGTGTCAGAAGTTAGGAAAAAAAACTAGAAATTTATAAAATAAACTATCAAAATCTCAGTAAAGTGATGAATGTTACCACAGAAGAATGATAGACAGAAGGGGGTTTTTTGTTGTGTTTTTTTAATAAACCCGATTTTATCAAGAGCATTTGCCTAGCGTATGAACTTTTGTTGCGTCTACAGTGTAAAAAACCTACTGTTTTCTAGATTCAATCAAAAAAGGACTACATGAATAAAATTTAAACCACTAAGCTTCAAATTCGCATTTATGAAAGGTCAACTCTTAAGCAATAGTTATTCAACAATTTGCGTCGGGGACTGAAAAAGCAAGGTCAGCACTAGAGAGCCAAAATTCTGTAGAATTTTTCTATACATGTTTTTTTGTCTTTTTCAGGGGGTGGAGAGCGTGGTGCTGCAGTTTTCTTTTAAAAAAATCGAGGAATAGGTTTGTACAGATGCAAGGTAAACAGAAAAAAGGCTCACCTTTTCTGTAAGGTAATGCACAATAAAAATCTCAGTCATAATATTATAGGGCTGGATGTGGCCTGGATTTGCAGGAAGGCACAATGCCCAGTTCATGAACTGTCGTGACAATATAAAATACTGGGTACCTATGAGCTTCTAGTTTCCTGGGGAAAAAAAGCAAAAAGAGCTCTAGAAATGTTAACTACTTCTGCAGAAATAACTGTAGAAAAGCTGATATTTCCTAGCAATGGAGAAAATAGGTAGCAAATAGCAATGGAGAACATAGGTAGCAAATAGCAATGGAGAAAATAGGTAGCAAATAGCAATGGAGAACATAGGTAGCAAATAGCAATGGAGAACATAGGTAGCAAATAGCAATGGAGAACATAGGTAGCAAATAGCAATGGTGGTTGTTGTGACACCTCCTAACAAAACCTGCCACGTTTTCTACACCTGAGACACAAGTTTCCACAACTTTACTGCTTTGGCAAAATTGGACTAAGACCAAGGCATCAAAAAAAAGAGATATCAGTGAGATCTTTCACAACAAAAGCCACGCCTGCCTTGTCAGTGAACGGCACAAGCTAGATGTGTCTACTCCAAGAAGGGCAGTGGCTGAGGACCATGTATGTGAGACTTCATACAGATCCACCAGCCAGACGTATCTTTGGAATGGAAGGGTGCTTCACCTTTGAGACAGCAAATGCAGAGAGCCCCACAGACTGACTGTGATGCTCAGGATCAGAACACAACAGGCTCTGGTTGTGTTCATGGGGATGATGCTTGTGCTCAGAAAACCCCACGTTTTATTACCTGCAGTTTAATAGGTGGCTTCCACTATCTGCACCGGATTCCCTATCGTATTGGGTTAGAATCATAGAATCACCAGGCTAGAAAACACCCACCGCATCGAGTCCAACCATTCCCATCAAACATTAAACCATGCCCCTTAGCACCTCGTCCACCCGCACCTTAAACACCTCCAGGAAAGGTGAATCACCTCCCTGGGCAGCCTATGCCAGTGCCCAGTGACCCTTTCCATGAAAATTTTCTTCCTANTCTCACCAGTGCTGAGTAAAGAGGGAGAATAACCTCCCTGGACCTGCTGATCACACCGTTTCTGATACAAGCCAGGATGCCATTGGCCTTCTTCGCCACCCTTGCACACTGCTGGCTCATGGTCAGTCAGCTGTTGACCAACACCCCCAGGTCTTTCTCCTCCAGCCAGCTTTCCAGCCAGGCTCCTCCCAGTCTGTAGCACTGCATAGGGTTTTGTGCCCCAAGTGCAGGACCCGGCATTTGGCCTTGTTACACCTCATGCCATTGGTCTCAGCCCAGTGGTCCAGCCTGTTCAGACCCCTGAACAGTGCAGACTTAAAAAGAAACAAAAGTAGAGCAAGCACGTTCATCACTACCTATCAATCAGACCGGACAGGCCAAAAACAGCCTGTAGGACCTTTATCGTTGCTTTCTCCCCATGGATTAAACAACCCTCCACCCCTAAAAAAAAAAACAACAAACAAACAAACAAAAAAAACCTAAAACCAAAAAACCTCATCCTTTTTTAAGATGATGTTCTCGGCCTTGCCAGACCTTGCTCAGTCAATTCAACTCTTGCATCTGATACATGGAAATCAAGACTCCACCTTTCTTTATAAAACAAGGCATTTTTGCAGATGAAAAATGCTACAATGAAAATAAGTATTTATTACTATAGAGATAAAAAAATCTCTATATTCATTGATATGTTTCTTTCTTTGTCCGAAAACATCGAAAACCACGCATACTCTCTTACAGTGCAAAAAGTTTCACCTTCTTCCACAGAAGACAAACAACGTCATGATGCATTGTTCTTTTAAAAAAGCCTTTGGTTTTGAGCAATTTCCTCTTAGCATTTCTCAGCTGACAGGTTATTGTTGTCCTGAATCACGAGGGCTTGCAGACAAAACCCCTACTCCTTTTCAGACTTGCTTGCCTTATTTTCTTCACTTTTTGACATTTGTAATCAGCAGGGGGTTTCACCAATTTGCATGAGCACGCTAAAACAGGTAGCAGCAGAAAACTAAGTATTTCATAAGAACAGGAACATTCTTTCCAAGCCAAATTAGCATTGCATTTTTGCATCGAAAGGCAAACAGCCTGACACCGAGTAAGCCCCCAAATCAAAACACAGTATGGAGTCCACACCAAATTTGTTAAGGGAGATTATGCTTTTAAGTAATCTTTATTATTGTACACCAGTTTGCATTGCAGAGTGCGAGCTTTAGAGTTCAGGGTTCTGTTTTTTTCAAATTGAATTGTGGTGAGTGAGTAGCAAGTAGTTGAGTCAGCAGTCACAGCCAAGTCTCTTCTACAGAAGAGTTTAAAAGCACTGAATTTCCAATGTAACTTAGTTAAAAAAAAAGACTTGACCTAAAATTTTCAGGTGCTGAAAATCAGAAAGACACAATGAGATACACTCCCCTTCAAAAGAAGACACAAGGCTAGATGGACCTTAGTCAAGCTCAATACTACTATTCTTACATCAAAAAATATAATTTTTTTAAATGAGAAAAAGAAAATGAGGACATCAAATAATATGAGCTGAGCTCTGTGTATTTTGAAGCCCTCAGCCTCCATGACAAAATTAGCAAATGGGGCAGAATCTTGTGAACTCACTACACAGAGACAGAAGAAATTGTGGGATTCCCTGAATGTTCTTTCACTGACCTTGCAGGACAAGTACAACAGCATAGTTTGATTTCTGAATAAGGTAGTTACTAACCAGAAACCATAATGAAACCAAACCAGTCATCATCTAGTCTCATTATTTCGTGAAAAACTGAAAATACGTCATGCGTATCAAAGACCAAGAAAAAACATGGTTTCTACCTTGAATTGCAAGAATAAAATGGAAGATGAGACAGTGATAAGCAGATAGGGAGCAAGTACCAGGACAGCTACAGGTATTCATAACCTTGTGGTTAGGCAGATTTTTGTTGGGGTTTGGATACATCTTCCCCACCCTGCACATCTAGCCAGGGGAGTTGAATATTTACCCCAGTTCACCTCCTTTCTTTCATGTAAAATTTTGCTCTTGTAGCTACGAACACCTGAAAAGTACAAAGCTCAGCATCACTCAACTTTGCCGGTTCAGTGAGTTGCAAGGCCAAAGCCTGTAGCTGTTTGGTGGTGGTCGGAGGCACTAAAAAGGGAAACTATTTTCTTTCCCCTCTCCATGTCCAAAAAGCTTGGGTTTAAGAAAACGAAAAAAAATTAAAACAACACAAAAAACAACCCGCTGTTTACCTGACACATTATTACACCTTCCCTGTCTGTCTTCACCAGGCTTCTCATCCAGATCATGTTTTGTAACACTGAATATTCTTGTTTGCTTGTATCAACCACAGTGCTTAAACATCCCATTTCAGTGCTGTTCCTGTAGGTACAGCATGAAAAGGAAACAAACTTGATGCAAGTCAGGTATGCTACTACTGTAATCTTATTTCAGCATCTTTGCACAGGCTGGGGTTTTCAGGGTGCTTTGTTTTGTTTTAAAAAAAAAAGTGCCTTTTGGGTAATTTCAGCATAGTTACCTTCTGCTCTGGCATCTGAATTCCTGGCACCTTCTGTCCAAGTTCTCTTTATTTCCTAGGACGGATGAACAAGCTTAATTTTGTGGTGGTGGGGTGTGTGTGTGGTATGCCCCTTTCCTCGCCAGTGAAAGACATTAAGAGGAGTCCCAAACACCAACTGCCTCGGTGCCAGACAGTTAAATTTAGAAAGGACCGGTAGAAGCTCTAGGTTTTCTTCAACACTTCTGAAGCCTTTGATTCAAAGCAAACAGACCTGAGAGGTTAGACTTGAAAAAGTTAAAAAAAGGAGCTGCTTCACCAGCCACCAACCAGCAGCAATTTTTTCAACACAAGTGAGGTGAATCACATCTGCAGGTGTCTATGTTTGGCTGCAGTCAAAGGACTTGCATCGTTTTAACTTCAGCTTTTGAAGTACATGCTGCTCTGGATCAAAGGACCAAAAGAGCAGCTTAGGAATGCATGGTAGCAGAAGACACTGCTTCAACAAAATTTTGCAGGAAATCGTGCTTACACCTCACAGGTTCAGTAAAAAGAGTTCTCAGCTTCTTCAGCACACCGTATCTACCTACTCATGATCAGTGCAAACCACATCCTAAAACTGAGGGGAAAAAAAGAAAGTCAGAAAGCTTGAAAGAGTATGCGTAGACTTCAAAACCATCTCTCTGGGCCTAAATTCTTCCAGGAAGCTTTGTTGCTACAGTAGTGTGTCTCAACATCCAGAAATTAAATTTAACATGGAGGAAGCAAGAAAGGAGTACAAATTTTCCTTCTGCACAATTTCTTTCTTATCCCATATGTGCTTGTTGTAAAAATAGGAGCTACCGTTTTCAGTAAACAGGAGACAGGTTAAAGTCTAAAGCTCAGCAACAGAGAGGAAAGGAAGGTTAGGAGTAAGCTGCAAGTTTCTTTTCCTCCTTCTCCTCAATATTTCCGCTAATGGTTCAGAAAGCCCCTTCACCCATAATGCAGGAATACATCCAGATCTTGCAGCCACCACACACAACACACACCCTTTCACCTTCTCCCAAGGCAAGTGGTTTGGAAAGTGCTTTTTCTCAAGTCCACAACCAAGGGAGACTTCTGACTAAATTCAGACCAGAGATCCATAAAAAGAATTCCCTCTGGGCACCTGCCCAAGACCTATGGGACTTGTGCAAAAGGAACCTCTGAATGGGATTTGTAAGACAGGAGAAAGGTATGAGCAAGCTAGAGGCAAAGGCATCTTTGTCTAGCTAACTGATAGGAGGAAGGGGTGGGGGGGTGACACTAACTCTGCTTCAGACAAGCAAAGACATATTGAAGGCATTTTTTTGAGTTTCTCTACACAGAAGACTTACCTAGTGTGAAAGGAAGGACCATGAAGATTTAAGGTAGAGCAAAACAGGTGAGGAAGGAGTAAGTAATTATATTAAGGGAATGAATTAGCTTAAGCAATAAATCTTGGCCAGCTTGCAGTTATAAAGAATGTGATTGTAACAGGAGTTTAGCTTGTGAAGATTTACTAGTTGAAACAAGCAGCAAATAGAGTATTGTGTAACTTAAAGAAACTTAATCTCTAACTGATGTTTCAAGGCCACCAAAGCAGGGCTGGCTAAAAGAAAAAAAAAAAGACAGTTTTGCCGCAGAAACAAAGAGAAGACACCTGAGTTCACTTAGAGGCTTGGAAGAACAATGAATATGCAATGTTTCCCAAAATCTATATGAATATGTATGTACAACCAGTATAAAAGTCATGTAACCAGCCTCAATAGTTGAACACATTAGGTGGAATTACCCCATGTGCCCAGTGTTGCATAATAAAGAATACCTACTTAATAATCAAATTGGCATTGATTCTTGAGTTTGGCTTTTTCATGGCTTCACAGAAACAGAGATGAATAATTTCTTAGCTATAGTATTAGAAGGATACCCCTCAATTTCTCCAGCAGCTTCCAGCTCCTTTTGTCACGCCATCTTCCAGCCAGGACTGTGAGGCTGGCTACCACACTTTTAGGCTCTGGCTTGCAAGACAGCTTTCTTGCAACTCAGTTAAAGCTGCTGCAGCACCTGGAACAAGTTATTCAGGGCCTGGTCACCCTTTCACACCTCTTTTGACTCTTCTCTATGTTGTTTCTGCACCTCTCAAAATTTCTGTAGATCCAGTCCACCAAGGAGGCAAGAAGATACCAGAAAACCACAAAACAGTCTCGGAGCACAAAGGCATATTTTGCATCGGCTGTGGACAACAAAAGTGATAACAAACTTGCATACAGCAATGAAGACTTCAGTTAGGTGTTGATAAGTTTCCTAAGAGTAACCACTAGAATAGCTCGCCTAGGGAAGACTAGAGTCCCCATCACAACAAATTCTGGAGAACAGGTTAAACAACCTCAGATACAGATTATGTAGTTTATGGTAGAAAGGCACAGGGCTAGATCATCTCTCACAAACTTTTCATCCCACGTTATCTGTTAAAATGATGCTTGTAGTATGGAAAAGGTACATGCAAGAACAGAATAAAGAGAAAACAGTGGGGGATGCACATCAATCAGCAGTTCCTTTGGGGAGTTATGTTAGAGCATTTATCAAAAACAAAAGGGAAGAAGATGAGTCACTGCAAAGCCACATTAACAAAAACATGGTCATGTAGTTTCTTGCTGGTACAGAGACAACAGTGGTCAATAAAAAACACCAAACTACTGTCAGTCTCAGGTTAGTATCTGTCAGGTATTTGCTCAAATATGGCTGGAATTCCAGGAAGACCATCCTAGGGAAAGTGTTAGAACGTTCATTTTACATACACAGAGATGCTGTTGCCCCCAGGGATTTCAATATATCTGAAATGAGAATACCCTACTGCTAAAAAACACCAAACTACTGTCCAATTATATTAAAGTGACCGAGTCCATCCAAAGAGAGTATCTGACTTTCCTCTTGCAGTCCAGACTTAGAGGTGTGTTAACAGGTCACCTTCTCAGCCTGGATAATATTGTACCACCTCCTTCAGTTAAACACAGGTTTCTTCTTCTGTAATTGCCATTCCTGAACATCTGACTTATCAGGTGGACAGTGCTTGCTGTTCAGTCAGGAGGACTATTTCTAGATTCAGACTCCTGTAAACATTCAAACTGCACCAAAAAAAAAAAAGTGTATTTCAAACAACTGCAAAAGAAAATCGCAGACACCGTGGAGCCCCCAAAAACATGGGAGAGAAGAGAGAGAGGGAGAGCTGCCTGCACAGAGATCCTAAAGGGGTATGGACAAGGTCTACTCTCAACCCTGTGTTTCAGGAACTACAAAATTCTGATCAATATGTAAGGAGTGTTCCGTTACAAAGAAGTTCCCTTATGAACATAAGGGATGGAGCACTCTATGTCATACATAGGTTAAGAAAGAGAATTCAATTATACAGTTCACGTGATTCATCACTTAACCTACTTGCTCATTCATCCCAAGTAAGCACATTTAAAAGCCTTCATTCACGTGCAGGCAGGATTACAATCTAAGCTTACAAACCCCACTCCAGGGCTAGGAAAAATAACCTGTGCTAAACTGAGCCCCTACAGCTACACTTTGTGGGCAGATTTTGAAAGGCACCTCCCTACAGAATTGGAAATACCACACCTACTTTCCAGATAGGACCAGTGTAAAATCTCACTTCTTACAGACTGATTCTGACTAAATACCAGGTTTGCACTGAGGAAATCGGAGAAGACTGCACCTGATATTCAGCTGCTGTGTCAGCAAAGCACTTGCAAATTCCCAAGCACAGGCAGCAAGGAGAATTTCAGTAGCTGCAATTTCAGCGTTCTTCCTTGCCATACCTTCAGAAGGCACCCGGCTCCACCTGACAGACAATCCCACTGAGCTTCTGCACCTGGAACAGATCACACAGCTACACCACAGACACTCACCAGGGGTCTTACAGCATTTTCACACCAAGCCTTTCAAAGATTAATCAAAACTAGACCCATTGGTGCCTTGACCACTGGGTTAAGGTGAGTCAGCCAACTCCCCATAGTCCCCTTTCTCCCATGCATTCACCCTCAGTCAGGATTCATTGTGATTTCATTTCCATACCTAGACACAGCTGACAACTATATTTGAGGCTAGGTTAAAGTAATCGGTCTGCTCAAGACTGCAAAAGAGAAAATGCCAAGCTCTCCCTTTTTGTATCAAATATTCAGTTCCAGGAGGACTGCATGCTGAGGTTAGGAAATCTAGGATGAGTCTGTCATGTAGTAGCAGCAGTGGTGCAGGCACAGTGACCCGGTGTGTGGCACTGGCAGGGCAGAATACCCTGCTGCAGCACCTACAGACACTTCCTTGGGTAAAGCAGCAGCAAGTGGCAACAGGTTCCTCTCGGGAGAGCTGTACTGTGAAGGCCTCTTTGCCACAGAGACCTCCCTTCTGCATCCTCAAATATACACCACACTGCCTGGCAACCTCTAGCAGTGTTTGTGTAGGCAGACCAGGATTAGGAATCAGGGCCCCAACTTTCAGTTCCTTTCTGCAGATGAGAGATCATTTCACTGAAAGAAGGAAATAGGCAAGTGTGTTAAGGAAGCTGACTAGAACCCTACCTGAAAAACTTTAAGATTGTTTTTCCATGTTGTTCTTGTTATTCTTGCATCTAACCAGATGCAGGTTCATAATCCTTGATGCAAACCTTTTCTTCTTGTAACATTACACAGAGTTATGGCAAAAAGGGAAGTCTCATAGATTAGACTTCATCTTCAGAAGCACAATGTAAAATAAAATGAAGTTGGAATAAGAGCCAGGAGTTCCACTCCCCTCCCAGCACTAACTGCCAGAAAACTAAAAATATACCTGGCTGTTAGAGCACTGGACTGTTATAGGAATAAGAGCTAAATAGTACTGTCATTCTGTACACTTCAAGCCACAAAACCCACAACCGGTATGAAACTAATTCTGTTCCATTCCTTACTTTCAAGGTCTGGCTTTGAAGTAATTAGTACTTGATAATAAACTGCTGGCAGAGCATTTTCCAGGGTCTGCATAGGGATGATGCCAAAAATAAAAAATTATCTAGGATCACACCAGACCCGAACCTGGTACTGAAAACAGCCCACAGCCATTAGACTTCATATATGAGGTGAGAATTTCAGAGTAGAAGCTCTCTGGCTCAGGAGAACCACACATGTCTGTTTTGAAAGCCCATGAAACATGTCAAATGCACAGCAGAGAAGTAGATACTCAAGTGAGTGGTGCCCCTTTTCACTCCCTCCTCCAGCAACAGTATCAATCCTCATCAGCTGAGAAGAAATCGTCAGTTTTTTGTGTTGGCCCTCTTGGAAGAGTGGCATCTCCAGGGTCCAAATAACCCTTTACAGCTACTTTGTTTTGCTTTACTTTGCACAGATCTTCATAACAGAAAACAAACAAAACATCAACAAGAATACCTCCTTATTCATAGGTATTTTACAACCTCATTTCTCCCTTAGTACTGTAACTGCTCATAATTGTTTCTCCTCCCCTTTTTCTTTTTCAAACACAGAGAGGGAGGCTTTAATTTTTAAAGAACCATTTTAATAACATTAGACAAAAATCTAAGGAAGAAACCACAGATTATAAAAGTGCTTGATGCCATCATCTTAACCTTTTCTCGTTTAAATCTCACCAAGGAGTTTGCATGATTGACATCAAAACCACAATAATAAAAAATATTCACAGGTCATTTAGGTTGGAAAATATCTTTAAGATCAAGTCCAACTGTAAACCTAACACTGCCAGTTCACCACTAAACCATGTCCCTAAGCACCACATCATTTAAACACCTCCAAGGATGGCAACTTCTGTCTGCTGCAGGAAGTCAGATTTACTGACATCTTTGCAAATATTAGGCACTTCAAAGAATCACCAGTTTACTGGAACAAAATACATTATGTAAATTAATAGCTAAAGAGTTAAAATTATTTAACTTAAAGCTTCCTACTTCCAAAGTGCTGGCCTATGAAAAAAAAAAAGGTACTCGAGGCCCATTAGAAAAAGAAATAAAAGAAAAAGGTTCCACTAAAGGAAAACAGACTCATTTAAAGACTACATTCCGCAGGCAGGTTAATCGGAGGCTATGGGCCAATCAAAACAGCCTAAAGCTTATGTATGTCTTTGTACTTATCAATTTATTTAAAGTCTTCAGAGACAGCAGAAGGGAAGCAGTAAATTGGCTTTCCAAGAGGAGACCGATGCAGACTACAAGCTCCCTCTCCATATTACTGCTGTTCAGACCAGCTCTCTTACACAGCTGTTCTTACTGCTTCTGTAAGAAACCAACTGAAAATTTTTCAGGGTCACTTGCATAGGAGTGTTAAAAAATGAGGTTTGGTGAACGTTGGCAGTGAGCCCCTTCAGAATAAAACGATATTGGTACCAACCAAACAATAAAATCATCTGTAAGCGTCTAATCTACCAGTCCATATGAGTAAAACCAGCAAACTAGCAGGACTGCACATCCCTTTTCAGAGCTCCTTTCCAGCTGCAAAACATGGTAAAAAAACCCCCAACAGTGTAAGAAGGTTCCTGTTATGTGTGCAGCCTACAAGGATTACATTTTTAGCAGATGGATACAAATGTTATCTTCCAGATGAGTTCAATTTCACAGTCCAAGGCTAATTCTAAAGTTACAGCTTTTATTTTTTTAAGAGAATGTATTTAACTCTGGCCAATTTAAAAGAAAAAAATGGTCTTTGAAGAATTTTAAAAGTCGCCTCAGTTAAACAATTTACTGATTAACACTGAGTCTTTAAAAAAGGGAAGTATGGTTTGAGGGAAAGGGAAGCAAAACAGGGGGAAGAGAAGGAAATACTCAAATCACTATAGATGGTCCTGCCATACACCTCTAGCAAAGAGTTGGGGGGCATAATTTTCAGACTGTGTGGTTGCGTTGATATTAGGTTCATCTACAAATTCGATCTCACATGCCCAGGTGCTGCAAGGAGAATGTTCCAGTTCCAACACTGTTATGTTGTTTGGCATCGATGAAACAAGTATATTCCTTGGAACAAAAAGGGTCAGCTGAGGACCGCGGGTGGGCCAGTAGCGACCAAGATTAAATCCATTGATCCAAATTTGTCCCTGTAAAGAGAGAAAGAAAAAAAAAAAGACGTTTTAATAATTTGACAGAGATCAAATGATGAAATCGGTTTAAGCATAACACTCTCCACATAGTAACTGAATTTCCTTCATCTTTCAGTTTGATGGAATACAAGGACAAAACAAATCTGTTCAAGAAAATGTTAATGACAGTAAAAAAAAAAAATCTAAATTCCTTAATAAGTTAAAACCATCATTGATAGCAAAGTGGGCAAATACTGCAGTAATTTTAATTCCAAATACAACAATTCTTGGTAAAAAATTTGCAGATTCCTGGCATTGAATTTTGCACCAGGTTTAAGACCAAAGCAAACCTGAAAATTGTATTTGCATAAAGTTGATTAATTAAGTTAAAAGGAGAAAGAGCTCACAAAAGGGAAAAACAAAATCAATCAGATTCTAATCCTGCTGTGGCTCTCTGGACAAGTGTAAGACTACATTCCCCTGGCAGTGTCTTCCTGTTGCATGACTTCATGCAAAAGATACAGCTTGCCAAAATACGTAACATTCAGATGTCCATTATACTTGTAATAGCTTAGTCAACAAAAGAACTTATGAAATCACACTGCAAGAGAGAACAATATTTTGTTGTTGTTACCCTACAACCATTAAAATGTTTGGGGATCCACTAGCATTAATTCAAGTTCAATGAAACTGTGGTTAACTTAGCATACAAACTCTTTATTTTACTTTTTATAGTGAAGGTGGCCAGAACTCCTAGACAATACAAAATTCAGCAATGAAAGGGAAGAAAAAAAATATCAACAGTTATTTATACACCACAAAACAGACACACTGAAGTGAGAAGTGGCTGAGGGAACTGGGGTTGTTTAGCCTGGAGAAGTGGAGGCTGAGGGGAGACCTCATGGCGCTCTACAACTACCTGTAAGGAGGTTGTGGAGAAGAGGGAGCTGGCCTCTTCTCCCAAGTGACAGGATGAGAGGGAATGGCCTCAAGCTCCGCCAGGGGAGGTTCAGATTGGATGTCAGGAAAAATTTTTCACTGAAAAGGTCATCAGATACCAACATAGGCTGCCTGGGAGGTGGGTGAGTCACCATCTCTGGAGGTGTTTAAAGGACACATAGATGCTTAGGGATATGGTTTAGTGGCAGATAGATACAGTTGGATTCAATCTCAGAGGTCTTTTCCAACCTGTTGATTCTATGATTCAGTGACACAAATGCAAATATTACCAAAATTCTATAAACTGATGAGTCTCAGGATATTCAATAAAACTGTTAACAGAGTCCAGCTGAGTTGAGCCAAACCTTGTTTCATTAATCAAGACAGAAGGGAAGATATACAGCTGATTTGGACAAATAATTTGCTTTTACTCCTACGTGTCCTTTCACCATATATCAGACAAGAATGCAGTAGTCAAGAAAAAGGATGGGAACAGATAACTGCATCTGTTTTCCCTCTTGCTTTGGTCTTTGGTAATCAGAATATAGAGGAAAAACAAACTAACTCATGGCACTGATAAAAAAAGTACTAAAATAGTGTAAATCAGTGAAAAGTAAGGGTTTCCACTGCACTTGGTGATTTCTAAAATCACTGGCATAGCTGAAATGAGAGTAATGCTATTAAAGGATTTACAGAAGCACAGTTTTAATATAATGAACACTGCTGTTCAAGCTGTTTTGGAAGCATTTTTCTTGTGGTTTTCATTTTCAAGCATTTACAAAAAATGTTTATGAATTTTATTTTTTTTTCCTCACAAAAGTATTTTTATAAGGAGTTGATACATTTGCCAATGCAGGTGAGTTATTTCAGCTCCGTATCCACTTCCACAGTATAAGATCCCATCTTGCACAGTTCTGCCAAGGTGTTAATAAACTTTGACCTCAATTTTTTTTTCCAATCAAGTTTATCTTGCTTTGTGGCTTATTTTTGCTATATTAAAGGGCAAAAGATGTATTTAATCAAGCTCCTTGTAGTTTTAGAAGAAAACATGGCATGAATACAACCTCCCCCCCGCAGACGATTTAGTGACTATGCCCGCTGGACAGTAGCCCACTTGCTACAAGAGTGGCTGTAACCCTGTGGGAAGCAGGAGTTTACTGTAGGAAGCAACTGCATTAGAGTTGAGAGTTGTAATGCAGGAGGTGTCATCAAAGAGGTCTCTGTTTCTGATCTTAATCAGTACTGGTTGTAACTAATTTTTCCAGTAAAGCTGTAACTTAATTTCTCAGCTTCAAATTGTCCTTATTAGCATCACAGATTCTAAAGACTGCACGCTCAGGAATTGTTATGCCCTCAACCAGCAAATCATGACACTATGCACACTACCAATAAATATTCCCTCAGCAAAATAAAGGACAGAGGTTCTCTGACTTCAGTAAAAAAGGTTTCCTTCAGCAGAGTTGGCAACTATAACCCATGATTCCACAGAAATCAAGGAGAGTCCTGAGTTCAAATGCTCTTTTCTGTGGAATTAAAGAAAACTAAGTAAATCTGATAAATCTAACCATACATTCAGGGGTATGTATGCATAAGGGCATTGTGCTTCCTCAAGTGAGGGTGGAGGAAGTTTTATTAATAGCAAAGGGTTTAAAAACCACCAAAAAGAAGCAAGCTACAATATAGGTCATAATATTCAATGCTGCATGCTTCCTTCCAGGCTGTCCAGCATGCCATATTCCTTGTCTTAATATGCAAAGGAAGGGTCATCATTAGAATGATATGATTTCTTGATAAGCATTGTTTCCACCGTTTCCAACTGCTCATATAGATGTGTTTTAACCCTTATTAAGAGTCCCTCTCCACACCTTGGCATCAGCAATTTATATAGTGCCACTCAAGGAATAAAGACTGATGCAGTAGGACCCAAGCAGAATTTACATCTTTAAGACCCTCTGCCTGAAAGGCAATTGCTCCTTGGTAGATGTTGAAGTCTCATTTCCCATACCCATTATTGCCTCAATGCTATTACTTGTGGGTATCTTATTTAAAACTTCGGTCCAATTCATAAAGAGCTGGAAGGATCAACGCAGTAGTCTTAAGTGCAGTTCATCTGCAATCTCTTCACTTTGGCTGGTTTAGAGAGTATACAAACTACGTAAACAGAGATTTCTAGAGCTCAGAGGAAAAAGATTTCCACCAATATGTAAGAATTCTTGGACTCATTTGCCATTTGAAAGATGAGTTTGCCAACAAGCAGGTATGGTCATCTCACTTATTGAAGAAGCTTTATGATTCATGGGGTCACAAAAGTTACTACACAAGTCTCAGATTCCAGTCCCTATGCAAAGAGCTATTTTTGGATTTCATTCACTGATTGTGTAAGACATGCGCACAGATAGGAACAGGGACTAAGCCAGACTTCCTCATCCAAGCTCACTGCCAGCAACACGTAAGTGCCTGCAGTAAATCACATCCTTCTGCATACTGGGTTAACCGCTGCAATTCTGTAAATAGGCCACCAGCAACTCCTTCCTCTACTCTGTTTTAATACCAGTAAATGAATTGTTTCAGAAAGGAATAACTTTGCTACCCAACGCTATCATAGGCAGTTCCCTGAAGTCTGAACTTAAATGCTTAGGTCTCCAAGAGAAGTGCCACTTCAGTGCAAGCTGTCTGCTTCCCACCAACCAGTTGAGTTGGTCCTTATCCATCCTGAGTGGTGGCTATTTCAAATATGGCACTGTGAAAACACACTCTGCTGCTCTAGCTACACTCCAGTCCTGAGAAGTTTGTATTAACAGAGATCTGGCCACAAGCTTCCCATGGCACTGCTCTCTGATCCCTTTGCTCCCATTACAGGCGACCTCCGGAAGAGAAGCAGTAACTTCCTGCACATATTGGATCCATATCTATGGGCACAACATCAGCAGTTGTGTCCAACACACTCTTGGCTTTGTAACAGAATCCGTAGTTCCAGAGCACTGAAAATACATTCTTAGTTAGTTTTAATCAATTAATATAACCAGGAAAGTGTCCTGTTGCATCACATTTTCTCTAGAATAAAAAATTATTGTACATCAAGGCATATATTTACCGCTTCTCTCAAAAAAGCTGTTTCTGCTCCACACATCAAGCCATCGGAGACATGACTAAATGCAGCATTTCTAAGTAGCCTAACAGTTCATCTTCCTCACTGCTGAAAAATGAGTTGGGTTTTTTTTCCGGTGATACCTCACCTCCTAGACAAATACCATGTATCTTTTGAATATGCTTCCCCTCTCGTAATTGCTAATCTCCAGATTTACTTAAAGCAAGGAATCCATTTCCTAGTTGTTTAAATATATCTCAAACACCCCACAACTACAGCCAGCTTCTATCCATCCAATAGATGTGGACTTCGATTGCCTATAGAAGTTTCAGTAGCTTTTTGAGTGAACTTCCAAGATTTTACAGCAAAGAGTTGTACCTTTGTCCAGCCAGGAAACTTGATATAGGTGTCTTGAGGTAAGTCTGGAATCCCTTCAGGAATAGAAAGTCTACCAGTGTAAAAAGCAGGTGCTTCATAACTCAGTGGATTGCAGAGTGGATTGCAAAGAGATTTCTTTGGTTGAACACGGTGGCCAATAAAGTCATGGTTCACTGCTCCATCTATGTCTAGAGGATAGATTTCCCATTCAACAAGTATATCTTCACCAAGACTTAAGTTTGAAACTAGACCCTAGGAGGAGGAAAAAACAAACACAAAATATAACAATTATCTTCATGTTGCTGAAATTATTTGGCTGCAACTATAAATCACTTAGGGATAAAAAATAAATCAAAGTACTTGCTACAGCTTCCAATCTGTGTATTAAGAAACCTCAAGCATCTGGTCTTCATCAAGTTATAAATTTTGCTTAAGAATAAATGGTTTTATTTATTCTCTGTGTAAGACCTTTTCCTCTTCAAAGTTCTGAGCTTCCAGTGATGCCCAAGGGCTTTTTTGAAACTTTTTTCCCATAACTCAAAATTTCTGTTTTGATTTATCATGAACACGATTTCCAAAACCTGGGGCTTAAAAAAAGCAGCAGAAAAAAGCACTAAATATCGTAACTCTGAGATACCATCAAGAGATTTGGTAACAGATTCACTAACACAAGCCATTAACCTACACAATAGCAGAGAAAGCAGTACTTACTTCCTATAAATCTTCTACAGATAACATTCAGTATCACAAAATCAAGGCACGTGTTTTGTGACCCTGATACAGTGAAACGCTTTAAGCTTATAGTCAGCTTCAAGCCCACAGAGTCCCATTTCTATGGAGCCACATGTGTAGCACACCAGGGTACTCACCCAATGAACACTAAAGCAATGTAAGATCATGATTTAAGACGAATGAAAGGGACATTAAGTTACATATCCTAATTGTGTTATAATAATGTATTCTATAACAGTGTTTCAGTGCAATGGAGTGAGTTTATCTTAAACCAATGCTGCTACATCCACATAACTGCTCAGCAGATCCTGCAGAGCAGCTGTCTTTCAGTGCAACTTAAGTTCTGTTGCAAACATCACACGCCAAACCAGAACAAGCAAAACCACATTTGCTATGGCCTTGGAGTGCTCATACTATATTGTGTATCTGTTCCAATGTCTAATAAGCATTGCACTGACTCCACAAGCCTCATCATGAGTGCTAGCAGTAATTAGATTTCTCTTCCTTAACCAGGATCTCCTCTTTACAGAACATGAACTTATTTTTCTATATTAAAATAAAATGTCTGCACAGAGTTAAGTGGCAAAATTTTCCTATATAACCTAGACTTTACTCTACCAAGCAATCAACTGATGTAACACAACATAACTTTAGCCCAAATTTTCTACCCTGTGTCTTCCTAAGCCCCTCTCTAGGCACTATAACCAATAGGATTTTTCAAATGAGTTGAAGTGCTTGGTAAACATTTTTACTTTGCTGTGCAAAAGAATGCATGTTCAATAGTCCAGATATGGATATGTACTTTCAGTGTAAATCAAAGGTATAGCTGGCAGTGAGCACAAGAAAAAAAATATAGAACAAACAGAAACCACATTCTTCCTTCCTTTGCATCCTTCAACAACAAGACTTAAATCAGCAGAATGTTTTAAAACCAAAAACTTTTTAAGATTCCTTCCCAAAGACTAGATGTCTAGTTCTATTTCAAGGCTAAAAAAAAAAAAAAAAACCCAAACAAAAAAAAAACAGTGATAAAACTTCAGCCAAATAAAACTGAGGAAAACTACCATATTTGCTTCAAAATACAAGGTTCCATGAGATAGGAACCTCTTCCCCTCAAGTTATTTTTGGAAAAACAAAATATCTAAAACCCAAGGTACAATTATTCCCAGTGTTGAAAATCAACACAAAGAACAGTGTGAGGGAGGGATTCTATGGGGAGAAACAAAGCATGTATTCCTTATGACCTGAGAAAGGCTGCCTCTTCTACACAGAGGGACCATGCTTTTAGAGGATTATTCTCAGAATGCACACCTAACAACTTTGCTTTCACTCTTACATGGTTGAAACCCTGATAGAAGTGTGAATTTCAGATCAACCACAGCAACACTGCGCATCTCCATACTCCAACCTCTAACTCTCTATTCTGTTACTTTAATTTAGCACTAAGCACATACACTTGGCCTGTTATTAAATAAATGCAAGATTTCTGCTGTCTAAATGAAGGCAAAACATGGGGGAACCAACTGCCACACAGAAAAAGGTACCCTGAAAAGACAGCATGAATAGAGTTGGCACTACCATCATCCACTAAATTTATATGCTACAAGCACAGAAAAGTCTCAGTCGCTAATGCCTGCAATTGTTTGTAATTCAGAGGCTTTCATATGTGCCAAAAGTTTCCACATATATTTAGGTTGTTCGGGATTTAAAAAGCTAGATGCTTCCCAGAATGCAAGGCAGGGGAAACTGCTTTCCAATATGGCAAAAGCCTGTAGGCTACCAGCTTGGCAAATGCTACGAATCATATTGTTTTGTCTTGACTAGAGCCTTACCATGATTGCAGACAGACCTAGAAATCCTTGCCACAAAACACACAAAAGATAACTGGTCAATTAGACTCCTTTAAACCAAGTTTCAGCTTCAGTTCTTCTATGTTGCTTAATCACAACCAACATTGCAAACAGGCCCATGCTACTCATGGCCACAAAACACAAATACGAGAATGGGAGCTTCTGTCTACTGGTGATCTTGCAAGTCTCTTCCCAGTCTATGTATTGAGTGAACTTTATTCTGCAACAGGTCTAAACTTGACCAGAGTTTGCGGTCCCATCAACTAGGCTAGTCAAGATGCATCCACACATGTATTTGCTTTTTCCCCTGCTTATAAGCCTTAAAAATTCTACTTAGTCACAGCATATATGCCTCTGCTTTATAACTGAATGGTACCATTCAGCCACACCTTTCATGTGATGTCTACCTTTCTCCTGCTCTCATATCCAAAATAATGAAGGAACACTTTGGACAAGTCTTAATTCTGCTCCAGGACACTTGCCAGAGACAGAAGTTGGACTGAGAGGAAACAGGAGCTTCTAACTTACTAACTTTTCTGAATTAACTACATCAAATCAATTTAGGCCAAGTCAAATCTAGCAGTTAGGGGGCTGCAAATCTCTCTGTAATTGTAAAGCTTTATATTTACTTCATTATTCCTTATGAACTAGTAAAATCAAAACCTAAAAATAACATGCTGTGGCACTGAACACGACAAACACAAGACTGGCCTCTAAAATGCTCCTCTCTTTTTAGCAAATATCACACAGCACTGGGGATCCTATTAAGTCTGAAGCCAGAAATGTTTGGGGCTTGCTTCTGCCCTTCCTTGTGTTACACTAGTGGCACCTCCGCTGCACTGGGTTTACATGGCAAGGTAGCAGAAGGGTTGCAGGAGTGGCTTCTGTAACAAGATGTGAGTAGCCGCTCTGATACTGGACAAAGCCAGTTCCAGTCATCTCCAGAATGGACCCACTGCTGGCCAAAGCTGAGCCCATTAGTAGCACTGGTAGCACATCTTTGATAAGATATTTAAGAAAGGGTAATTAAAATCCAAACTGTGTAGCAGATGTGAGAGAGCAGCAAGAAAAATGGGAGAGAAACAGCCCTGCAGACACCAATGGCAGAGACAAAGGAAGGGGATGCAGAGCTCCAGGCATCAGAGCAAAGATTCTCTGCAACTCATGGTGCAACTCCTGCAACTCTGATTGAAGCTGTGAACCCATGGGTCACCCACACTGGATCAGTCCATTCCTGAAGGTCTGCACCCCTTGGGAAAGACCCATGCTGGACCAGTTCTTGAAGAACTGCAGCTCATGGAAAGGATACACGTTGGAGAAGTTTGTGAAGGACTGCCTCCTGTAAGTGAGACAAGCATGAAGAAGAAGGAGCAGCTGAAAGTGTTACAAATAGACCACATCCCTGATTCCCTGTCCCCTTGTGCTACTCGGCGGGAGGAGGTAGAAGAATTGGGAGTGAGGTTGAACCTGGGAAGAAGGGAGAGGTGGAGTGAAGGTGTTTTTAAGATTCTCATTATGCTGCTCAGTTTAATCAGCAATAAATCAATTTCCCCAAGTTAAGTCTGTTTTGCACACAACAGTAACTGCTGAGTGATTTCCCTGTACTCATCTCAACCCACAAACCCTTTATGGTATTCTCTCCCTTGTCCTGTTGATGGAGGAGGAGACAGAGTGGCTTGGTGGACATTTGGTGGCCAGTCAACATCAACCCACTGCAGACACTCATGCAGGGAGGTGGCAGTGCCAAAGCGTAGCAAGGACTCAAAAGCATTTGGAAGCTTTCTGACAATTACTCTAATTCCTGATTAGACCAAATACGAACAGGCAGTTTTGCATGGTAAAATGCTTGTGAGACAGCCTTTCCTATCCACAGTGAAAGTACTGCAAGGTTACACCTCTGATAAATAAAATGGGACGTGGAAAGAGATACACAAGCCCAGGACTCATAAGACTCCAAGTACATCAAGATCTAGACCGATTTCCAACTCATTTTCTGAGTTTATCCAAATAGGTTTTGCACATTTTAGAATGTTAGCTACAGGCTCAACTCAACCTGAAAGGTTTGTGGGCGGCACTGTCTCACAATATAAGCGAGCGAACAAAGATATCTATCAGTTTTTAATTCCACATTGATTTTGGTAAAAAACTCAAATGAAAAACTCAAATGAAAACTAGTGAGTAGTTGTATTTTGAGGTAAATTTACAGGTGAGCAATCCTGATCTTTTTTGCTCTTGCTGACTCTCTACTTTTTAATCTGTGGAAAAGAAGAAAAGCCACCACAATCCAGTAACTCAATTAATTTTACTTACCTTAAAGTCATTATTGTATCTACCAAAGTTGACTCGGCCCATATTTTCTACCAAGATGTCCAGATTAGCTCCAGCCATCCCAGTTATATTTACTGTAAGTGAATCATCCCTTTCAAGGACACCTTGAGGAACCTATGTGAATTACATCAAAAGGAAGAAAACAACAACCACTGAAAAAAAAATTAACAAAACCCTGTTCTTTGTCTCTTCAAGTTGCACAAAGAAAAGAAAGAGGGAAAGGAGACTAAAAAGTGGAAAAAAAATTCCTTTCTTCCTCTTGCATAAGAACATAGGCACACACAAAGGTGTTGTGCCAATATTCACATTTCAGCACATCAACCGTATGTGTTACAAGGCAGTATCTGCCTAAGTGATATTCTCTCTTTCCTTAGCAAATTTCAACTAATTCAATCAACTCTTAGGAGTCCTAGCAGGTTTTGAAGCACCTGATTCACAAAAAACAAGCTCTCAAATTCATTCTAGTGACTGAAGAGATTTGGTGATTTCAGTGATAAAAGGGGCTTCATCTTCCAATTAATCTCACATCAATGTTTACTTTTATTTATTCTCATAAGATAAGGAAATAAGAACTTGACCTGGACACAAAGGTGATGGGAGTCAGCACAGGGTAAAGATTAATTAAAAAACAAGCCATCAAAGTCCATGAATTCATATTCATTCTCATTAAACAGGAACAAAACCCTGCCTAAAGGAAGAAAGGTGAAGTTCATAGCCTATATAACAAACCTATTTTTCTTTTTAACATGTGGTCAAAAGCCAGCTTCAGATGCTAAGATACAGGCGCAGGCTTCCACTTCCCCCACCCCTCAAGAGAAAAAAAAAAGAGTCATGAACTTAAATCATGAATCTGTATCAGTATTCCAATATCTGATAAATGGTCAACTTACATTCGCCTTAGAAATTTTTGAAAATACAAGTATGAACATTTAGCATGAATCAACTGTATACTTCTTCACTCCCCTCATCTAATTAAATAATTTTATCTAACAAAGTTGTTCTGGTAAACTGGAGAAAGGAGGGGGTAAAAAAGGCAGACACTATCTGTGACTTCTGTGAAGATCACTCATAGCAGAAATGAATACAAGCAAACAACGTTTACCCCATCGACAGAGACATAGGCACGATCATGGACTCCATTGAAAGGTGAAGACAGCTGTGTTGGCTCTGTAAAGTTTCTTGGAAGCATAGTTCTGTACAGTACAAACCCAAAATACTAAGAAAAGAAAAGAAAGGAGAAAAAAAAAAACAACAGACTGATGAACCAAGTCATTCTGTAGCTTCAATTCAGGTCATGAATTAGAAGTATCCCACATTCCTGCCTACACACTCGGATTGAAATGTTAACTTTCATTCACTTCAGATAGCATCTATCACAGATACCAGCTTCAGATTAGAGTTCACTTTAACCTTTAAGTAATGGGTGTAAATTCCACAGAGTTTCCATTATAAAATGTTTCGTCAGAATATTTATGTAACTTTTAAAAGATAAAGGTCCTGGCTATGAAGGTATTTCCTCAACAAAAATAAAGCAGTTAATAACCGACAGTATTTTTTTCATTAAAATTAATGAAAAGAGAGCTGGAAAATCCCTTCATGAGTGAGTTTATACAAGAAATTTAAAATGTGCTTGTCACCCAGTGCTCATAAATTGACATATTCATCAAGTCAACATTATTTATCTTAAAAACTACGTGACTTACACAGGAGCATTCTGGAGTATTTTTCACTACGTTCCCCATCAGGAAATTAAAAAAAAAAAAAAGTCATAGTCATTAGATGTGTTCTCAAAGTGAAACACAAATTAAAAGCAATTAAAAAATTGCATCTCTTGCACTCATCGCTAAAAAAAAATAAATTATTTATCTTCTAGACTTGGATTAGAACATAGCCCTGGCAAGAAGTGAGAGTAAACAATCTCCATTCTGCTATATTATATTGGCATTACATTTGCAAAAAGATGTCCAAAAAAGAGGAGAGGTGGAGATGGTAAAGAAGTTTCTCTAAGCAGAGCATTAAGGGTGCAGAGGGCAAAAGAAGGGAGAAAAGCCCACTAGAAACTACATCCAGCCACAACATACTACCTGCAGCTTCTTTCACACCTCTGCATTAGTGGCCTAAAAAGGAAAAATCTGTGCTTTGAACCCTTATTTGGCTAATGTGATATTAGCAGGCATCTGTTGAACCGCACCCTGCTCCTCTCCATCCTACAGCTACTGTCAGCATCAAATTCTCCCCAAGTAGTTTATTTTAGCTGCAGGCAAAGTAAAACCACGCTCCCAAGCTCCAGCCTCTGCTAAACTTGGCACAGAAGCAATCAAGGAGCCATGTAACCTTAAGGGAAAGACAGAGTCCTCTAGCAGCAAGAGAAAGATCTTTGAGTGTGAGGGAAGATATGGAAAGTCACCAAAATTAACAGGGAAGCTGACACAGAGACTGACTGAGAGGGAATACAGGGGTGAATGACAGTCCACAGAAACCACAGGAAAGTGTGGAGAAAGGTATTCTTATCTCAGTCGGGGTGGTGAATGACCTCAGCAGGTTGCAACAGCTCCAAGAGGCTGCTCCCAAAGGTTTGTCTCACTGCATTCTCTTGCCTCACTATACATGTAGTAAAAGAAAAAGACTACAAATAAGTAGGGGGCTCATAGAAGTGTCAGACAGATTGCATTCCTCAGTCTCCAGGCCCCCTGATTTCTAAGAAAGAACAGGATCTCAGCCACTGTACTCTCTCTGATAGTAGGTGGGGAGAGGCAAACAAACAGAATAAGGAAAATTAACAATGAAGAAAAAGATGGATTAATAAAAAGTCTCTTAAGCTGAATTCCAATGCTCTAAAGAGGAGAGAGATAAAGGTGAAAGCCTAGACAGCATAAATACCTATATTCATGGAACGAAAACCTCAAGTGCAAAACAGGAGCATTGTAGAATATGGAAAGTTCTCCAATGAAAAATCATGGACACCTTTACCACACTTTTACTTCTGTTCTGAGATAAGGTGTGAGACACTGGACATAAAGAGTAATACTGCAGAATAATGTTCAAATAAACTTTACGCAAGTGCCTATTGAAGGAATCCTTACCTGCTTTACCTCAACAAAGGTTAATGGATAAGTGCTTTTCACTGGTCCCGCAGGTGACAGTTTGTCAAGAACTTCCACCACAGTGCCCACCTACAGCATAGAAAAAGCAGACACATGATATAGCAGTCTGCATATCCAGCCACTTTGCTGCACCCGACCAGAAAACAAAGAAATCATTAGCCTTTACATTATCTTTACTGACACATTAATAACACAACAGAGTCCAGAGAACCGATGAAACCCAAAGAAAAATGCTACGTGTAGAGCAACGTTTTAAAAATCCAGATGTTCTAGATTTGCTGTGCATTCATACAAATAAAAGTGACTCTATTGTTTAAAGAGAACTAACCCAGTAGTGGCTTACAGAAGTTCCATAAACAAACATAACTGCTCAGGACAATTAATACAAAACAACTATATCATATAAATTTTGCTTAATTATGCTTACAATCAAGCTAGGGAAAATGCCACTGATTTTCATTGAGTTACTCTGGAATCTTTCTGAGCTAAGTAGGGCTATAATTTGGTTCCATCAAGAGTTATCCAAGATGAATTTACCTAATTTAGTCTTAAATGATTTTAGAAACCCCAAGGCTGTAATTCAGTGCCACACAGGAATGACTTCAGTAAGATTGGAAGCAAGGTTTAAGCTAGTCACACACACAAGTACCTTGATGGATAAGGACTTACACGGGTGCTATTAAACTGTCTTTTGTTGTCATCTGCAATTTCCTTTTGTGATTATCTACCAATTACTGTAGTTTTCTACTGCAATAATCAGAAGTCTTCTACTAATATAAAATTCTCTCACAAAGTTCACTATCATTTTTACTGTTATGATGCACACGATATGACTAGTGTCTTCAAATCTAAAAAGAAATCAATTGCATTTGTATTTTTCATGCAATATGTCAGTGTGTTTCACCAGAACTATTATTTTTGTTCAGCTTTTCACTCTTATGTGGTGCATACGGAAGAAAACAAACCAAGATCTGTTCTTGCTGCAAGTTCTTGATTACTTCTATTGAGCAGACAATCAGTTTCACAACAGAAACTTAACAATAAATTTAAAAATTACAAATACTATCAAGAATTTTTAAAAACTCAACCTGCAAAACAGACAACCACTAATAAAACATAGCAACTTTTTTATCCTCCAGTGCAAGGTCTTCAAATCAAAAAAATGGAAGATCAAGCATTAAAAAAAAAAACAAAACAGCTCCAATAGGAATGAAGGAATGTTATCAACTACTGGCAGCATCCTGTTTGCTTAATCCCTTTACTACCCCAACTCATATCAGCGTTGCTTGCTACTTGCCATTGCTTGAGCTCTGAACATCCCAAGAAGCGAGTACATCTCCAGAACCTACGAGTCTGCAGGCTGCAATGCTGCAACAGGTATTTCCTTATGTCCAAGCACTCCTTAGTGGAGTCACCCTTCAAGTGGTGACTGGAAACCTACCACTTGCTCACAAGCCTGCGCAGCCACACAGACACATTGCAGGCACTAAGACTCATTCACTTCCCCCTGGAAAGGATGGTCCCCACATTCTGGGTCTTAAACCCCTAAACCCATCACCTTTCTCATGTTTCTTGAGCATATCTGTACCTGTTCTGCATTTGCCTGCCCTCGTTCCTCATCTTCAACATATTTTCTTTGCATCTACATAACAAGAATTTTCCTTATCACCTTCTTTCCTATCTTCAACAGCAATGGCAATGTCCCCAGCGTCTTTTAATAAATTAAATTTTCCCATCCAGGAGAATTCTTTAAAATAATTCAGTAGCTCAAAATGAACAACTGCCTGATCAGTGAACAGCAGGGAAGGGTTTCCTTTTTTTGAGTCTGGTTGTTTTTTGGGGTTGCTAATGGCAAAAAGTATTTTCCTCAAGTTTAGGTCCCAAGTAGCTGATCAGGCACTTAAGGACTAAATTTTCACAGAAAATCTTGCAGAAAAAAATAGAGAATAGGTTGCTCTGATTACATGTGCCTCTGTAAAGTACACTAATTGACTCCTGAATGTATTCTGGAGTCTCCTTTCCCTTTTTTTTTTCTGCAAAAGAAACAAGGGAGTTTGTTCATTGCCATGGATTCAATGCTCTGCATGGCAGAGTGACTGCTAGACCTCAAACGTACAGCAACGCTTCACTCAGTACCAGTACCTGCTTTAACACTGTCACCGCAAACTATATAGCCAGGCAGATTACAATTACCAAAGCTAAATCCTGTCATTTAGAATGCTCCCTCTCTGATATTCACCCAAATGCACTCAGGCTTCTCCATCTACCAAGTTGCACTGGACCTGGCCCCAGCAGGGGCTAGAACGCATCTCAGAGTTGGGAGGATGGCTTTGGCTGGGGTGGTATGAGCCTGCTGTGATTTGAGGCTCATCCTGCGTTGTTGCTGAAGTTAAGCAGTGGGTTCGCAGAACAAAAAGCAGCCTTCTTTCCAGAAAATTATTCTAGAGGCTTTCAATGCAGATGGCAGGCAATGACAGGAACCTCACACCTGGCAGTTTAGACATGCCAACTGGATTCTTAAAACTACTGGGTGGAGTGCAAAACACATCCTCGTAAAAAAAAACCAAACCAAAACAACAGGAAGTGGAGAAGGTGAAAAGGTGCAGGAACAGGGCTCTTAGTGCGATGGTCAGGTCAAAGCTGTGATATTTCAGCAAGTTTAGTCATCTGACTTTTTCTTTACAATACAGATGTCTTGGCCAGGCACCCTGCAGCGTTCATTTATTGAAGACATGAAAGAGAAATCAGACAGTCCTATCTCAGAGCCGTGAACCATGAGAAGATGGGAAAGTCAAAATCTGATTGCTATGGTACCAAATGCTGGCAGCCTCTGACAGCTGCAGAAGTGGTGGGTGTACTGATAATGGTGTATAATTAGTCACTACCAACTATAAGCCACTCCAGTGAAACCTTGCATGTAAACCCTGCCCAAAAAGGTCTGAAGATACTCAAAGGCTACTGAAAATAATACGCATCTGTTTCAACTTCACTGGCAAGTCACTGCTATACATCAGTATTTCTGCCCACCACTTGAGTGAGATGACTTGAAAACACCTGCAGAGACTTATCACTATGAAATTTTGTAACACTTTATCTGTGGTGGCTAACTGATCAGATAAACTGCTGATTGTACTTTTAATTTGTCAGCCACCTTTCCAAAGTATAAAATCAAAGCATTATGAATTACGGTAACCAGTACATCAACTGCAGTAACCCTCTACCTCAGAACAACTTGTCTGTGCCCAGCAGAACGAATATAGCCAAGTCCATACCTGTTGTCCCCTCCATTGCTGCTTAAACCATATTCTACACTCACTGCAGGATTCAAGTTCTCAATTATACTTCACAGAAAATTGTCATTGGTCCTAAAATGATACTGCTATGGACAAATGCCAGTCACTCACATGTTGATCAGTTATACTAGTGTTGTCAGACAGTATAGAGCAAGGCTGGGTTCTGTATGCTAGGTTCTGCATGCTTTTCCCTCTCATCAGCTACAGATTTTCACATATCACGTAAGAAATGTTATCAATAAGACTTTCTAATGTATTGAGAATGTTCCATATTCAAAATTTAAACACCTAGAAGATATGCACCCCTTACCTGTTGCCTGATTTCAGAGGTATTGCCAGCTACAAAAACCTTCTTTCCTCATAGCTGTCATGCTAGCATTCCCCCAGTTACATTACTCATACATGAGTTTTCTTAGACAAGTACAACTTCATTGTGTTAATAATACATTAATTTCAGTTTAATAAGACTTCAGGCACATAGTGCATATGAGAGTTGGGGTTGTTCAGCCTGGAGAAGAGAAGGCTCAAAGGAGATCTTATAGCAACCTCCCAGTACCTGAAGGGGCTACAAGGAATCTGGGGAGGGGCTGTTTACAAAGGCTTGTAGTGATATGACTAAGGGCAATGGGTATAAACTGAAGAGGGGCAGATTTAGACGAGACATAAAGAAGAATTTCTTCATCATAACAGTGGCTAGTCACTGGCACAGATTGCCCAGGGAAGCTGTGGCTGCCCCATCCCTGGACATGTTCACAGCCAGGTTGGACGGGGCCTTGGGCAGCCTGGTCTAGTGGGAGGTGCCCTTGCCCATGGCAGGGGGATTGGAACTGGATGACCTTCAAGGTCCCTCCCAACCCAAACTATTCTATGATTACAAAGATTACTTTTTTCATATCCAGGTAACATACATTTTCTCGTTTTCCCCCATGGGCACCACCTCTAACTCCCAAGCTCCAGTCCTTCCTTCCTCAAAGTTTGCTTTCAAGGTTTTCCTCTTCATTTGTTGTGATATCCAGAAACTGCCATGACACCCATATCAATAGTTTTTGCAAAAAAGCAAACACATGGCATTAGGGAAAAATACACAGCATGTTACAGATGTTAATTTACCTTCTGTAAGCGAACCTTCCCATATGCAAATTTGGGTGTTGTTGGAGGGATAAGACCTTCTGGTAACTGCTTATACTAGAAAGGGAAAGAGGAAAAAAAACACACAAAACTTAAATACAAACATACTCTAACTGAATTCTCACTTTCTACTTTACAACTTAGGAAAACAGAGCTTTGGCTATAAGTAGTTAATCTCAATGTGTTAAAAGATTACAGCTGCATTTTGTCTAAGATTGAGTATTAAAAAATCCCAAGTCTGATTGATCATATAGAGTACAAGTTTTAATAACTATTCAACTCAAAGTAATGGTAAAAAGCATAGTGAACAGAAGAGTTACCAAAGAATCACAGAGCCCTCGGAGCCCTCCTGTGGCTAGCGTTTGTATTACTGTTTCCACAACCCTCCTGCAATCTTCTCCCCACTCCATGGGAGCTCCAGTTAACGTTTCAAAGTATGCAGGGCTGCATTTCTACCTGAACTTTCCTTAGCAGCACTTCAATACGGAAAGGCCTCTTGAGCCTTTCTTTTCAGTGTTACTAGACTCCACCACCACCTGCTAATCCATCACTGCCTGGCTGGCTTCTTGGAGAAGCAGGTCTAGATACCACAGCCTCCTTCACAGCTCCACAAATCTCTGATTTCTCATTGTAAGCTTCCCTTTGGTCCTGGTCTAGACAACTGCCTAATTAATCATAGGGAAACACTCTGCCAGGCAAGTTCTGTTCACTTCTTCCCACTGAGATCAGTAGAGAGAAAGGGCAAAGGATGTCCACCTCCTTCTTGGACACCTTTGAGTAACAAGACTAGATAGTGGCTTTCTATCCCACACCCTAGCTTCTTCCTTTCTGAGCCTACAACCTTCTTACAGTCTTCCCATCATCCCTTTCTCCCTCTCCTGCCATTACTTGTTTCCAGTTATATCCACTATTTCTATGTGTTCTTTCATTTACTGCACACAGCTCTGTCTGTAAACTATAGAGAAAAAAATTCTGCAGACGAGATACCCATGCAATCAAGAAATCTAAGTCTACGTTTTAATACTTCTGCATAAAACTGACAACTCTTGTGAAAGTTAAAATCTACACATTCGGTGACTTCCAAGTGCTTACTTTGGCACCTGCTAGAGTTATTTTTAAATAAATTTGGTGAGGAGTTGAAAGAACATTTTTCTTTAGAGTTTTTATTTTGATTTCAGCTTGCAACTGTCTGCACAAGGCATAATTTGCTGGACTTGCACATGATACATCCAGCATAAAACTCATGCTCAAAAGTTCACCTCTACAAGACAAGAGTGGGGTTTTTTTAATCATTTATTTATTTATTTAAATAGGCCACAGCAGTATAATTCCCAGTGCCCTCTTGCCAAACCTGAACTATGGACTGATGAAAGCCTGACTTCTATTTCCAGTAACAACATTTCTTACTCTCTGTTTGAAAATAATCAAGATATTCAGGCTTAACGAAAAGAAAAACTTTATCTACTCAAGGGAAGAAGTCAAAAGTAGGAAATTTCAGCCCAAACAGTAAAAACTGGAAAGTACTGTTAGCAATTGAAAGAAGCTGTGCACTGAAACCCTTCTCCTTTATTATGTTCATTAGTTGAAAAAAACAGTAAAGGAAGATTGTAACATATTAGCCCTGTAGTACAGCTGAAATATTGAAGGCAGTAGTTGGTTACAGGCACCTCAGTTTGCTTTCATCAGCTCCACCCCAAACTGGAACTGTGTAGACAGACTATTAAGGGTTTAGAAGGTACAGCAGAGACAGGAAAACTTCACTGACATCCTATGCATATGGAAGGTAAGATATAAACAAACCACACCAAAAAGCTGTACCATGACACTACACATCTCGGGTTATACTGAACACTTCAGATCTTATCAAGGATCTCTCAGTGCAGTAGAATACTAAAATATCATATAGGGATCTTGCCTTGAAGAAAACAACTCAAAAACAGGAAGTCTGGGAATTTCTCTGGTCAGAAAGGCCGTATCAAGACAGGAGGTTTCCCTTGAAAGGCTATCAAAATCATTCTGCCAACAGAAAGCTTAGAGATACGGGAGAAATTGAAGAGAACAATCCACAGCAGGCCCTCCACAGGTACAGAGATAAAGGTATGCTCAACCCTACTGAAAGCATAATACACTTTTGGGAGTTATAATCCCATAAAAAAAGTCTTCTAGTGAAAAGAAATGCTGCTGGCATGCAACAAGACAACAAATACAAACCCGAGCCTTGGGATTCCCATGGAACCTGTTTCAAGCCCCATCTGAGCTCCTTCAGTGCAAGGCTATGTAAAAACCAGATGCAGGTTCTATGCTCCACTTTAGTCTCCAGGTTATAGAGATTCTGTGCAGATGGTCTGATGCACTAGCTACAGTCTGTGGCATCACAAAACCAAAATGCGTTCATTTGGATAAGTATGCCCCTTTTCACAGAGGCCCCAAACCACAACGTGAAGCTTGGGATACAGACAGCCAAAGCACTCTGTTGCAGCCCATATCAGGCTGATAGCACGCGATAAGCCTGCACTGACTGAATGGCTGATGGATGCTGCAAGGGAAAGGCTCTGTTCACTCCTCCTCCATCTCTACTCCCAGCCAAACCCCTCCTGCTTCTCTCTGCTCCACTTGTGCCAGGACTGGCTCTCATCCAACTGAGTAAGCCAATTCATCTTACTGACCTTCAGTTGAAGGAAAACAAACACAGCAGAACAGCAGAGTTGAATCATTCCAATGTCAGACCTGCACCTGTATATCCTCTCTTGCAAAAGGAAGGAGAGGAGCCATTGGGACAGAAAGGATAGCCAAAGAGGTGCAAGATCTTTCTCCTTTTGTAAGAACAAGCAGTTAGGTTGGCCTAACTGCCTGACTCTACTTCCCCTACCTGCAGAAAAAAGTAAATTCAGAAGTAACTTTTACCAACACAAGAGCAAGAGATTTTGCACCTGGCATGTTTCAAGGAACATTCTAGACATGCCCTAGGGACACTCACCATACCAATGACTTCCCTCAAGGCAAAATATTTTTCTGTCAGATCCCCAGCTTCACTCAGTGGCGCATCATAGTCATAACTAGTGGGCTGTGGCATATAGGGCATGTTAGCACCTAAGACAGAAGGGGGGGAAAAATAGAAATAGTGACAGTTGGGGTTTCTATTCACCAAAAGGTATCAGCTTTCAAAATTCTTTCCAATCACAGCCAGACTACACTACATTTAATTTCAATGTAGGTCTTGGAGCATGGGATGTGCCATAGAGAAAATACTCCTTGGCAAGGTACTTCTGAGCTCCTGCTGTTCTGTTCTTCAGAAATATTCTGAAGAGAAACAAATTGATCCATGTTTCAACTGTTTCACAAGACTGAGTGAAGCAGAAGTAGCCTTTGCAAAGATAAATAACACGCGGGTTTAGTCAAACATGCTGGTGATAGACAAAGAACAGCTATCACAGTCATCTTCTGCTATGTGAAAGCAGGCAGAGCTTTTTCTTTCACAGAACACATTACTACCTAACTCACAATCAGCTCCCCTACATCATTAGTATCATGTACATAATTTCTTACCATTCCAATAGGCAAAGTTAGTCCCTCCTATAAACATGTACCTAAAAAGGTAAAAAAAAGCCATCCACTTAAATCAGGTTTTGCTGAATTGGGAAAAAAAAATATCCCCCCCCCCCAAATTAATCTCTACTGAACACATACTTACAGGTTAACGTTAGCACCACGTGCCAGGATTTCATTAAGTGTTTTAGCTATAGTTTGTGTAGGCACAACAGAATGACGGTGCCCCCAGTGATCCAACCATCCAGTATAAAACTCAGAATTAACCTAAAAGGAGCAAGGGCAAAAGAGGAAGGGAAAACATGAAGATGGAACAAGAACAGAATGCAATGTAATTTAATGTTACTAACTATAAGAGGGAAGGAAATAAGGCACCTTGACTCATTCAAGCCCTTTTTAAACTACTATAAATAGAGCAAAGTATATACTAAGTCAGTCCTTTTCAGCAGATTAGTAGTCAAAGGAATTTAAGGATTGTTTCAATCATTTTATAGTGACACTTTGAAAATAATTGCTTAAGTACCAAAGAGCATTGATTTCCTTGGAACCTGTCATGTCAACATGAATGTGTTCCAGATGCTTGGCATTCAAATAAGTGATATAACCAAGACAATCAGTGCATAATGGCATACATAGACCAGATGTAATGAAAAAAAAAAATCTTTCAAATAATCAAGTTGCATTCTAAGCAATTCCATAGCACAGAGAATCTTGTACCCTGAAAGGACCTTCTCCTTCTGTCAAAATGGCTTCCAGTGATCTCACATTCCATTCTAGCCTGTGTAAAACTTCTAGGGTAGCTGAAAACAGGAAGCAACTTCAAACCTGCCCTTTTTAATTTTGCTTTTAACTTCCACCCACCCACACATGTACCTCACTAACTCATCTAATCATACTTACTGTTTCCACTGCTTCATAAACATTTGTCTTAGCAGGAAAAATACTAAAACAAAATCAATACCTTTAGAGACTAAAATAGTATTTGTATAACAGCAGTTAATGAGGATTTGACAAACGCATGCCGAAGCTCCTCTGCTCAGCTCTTCTGACTGATTTGGAAATTATGTCTTCACAAACACATCCCTAAAACTGTACAACCACTGTTATCAAGTCCTCTCTTATTAGCCACTGGCAGACTAGGAATTATAAAATAAATGTAAGTGAAAAAACATACCAAAGGGCCCATAGGTTCACTGCTCCTTTGAGCTAAGAATGCTGCTGTAACATTGCCACCTATAAGCAGACAGAAACAAAATTGAGTTGCTACACACATGACTTTTTCAGCCCCTTGTTTTACTGAAACAGGCATCCTGAAAAAGTTGCTTCAGAAAACACAGGAATTGATACCTTAGATTCCAGCATTTAAGTTGCAAAATTTATTTAAAATATATACATACACGTATACATGCATGTAATACATCTTTGCTTTTTAGATACATCTTATGAAAACCCACATTTTCTCAGGAATGACGTTGTGGCACCAAAAATTCTGAGATATGTCGAAATAGCTACATGGTCATTGGAAAATTTAGGCCTGGGGTTGCAGTACCAAGACTATGGGGAAGAACAGAAGCCAGGCAATCCCTGAAGAGGAGTTTTACTTCTATTCACTCCTAGTGCCTCAAGCCATAGCAACTGGAAATAACTATTTCCATGAGTACCACACCAGTTCATAAATGATACACATGAAGGAGTTCACAATCTTTATCTCTTGTGAGACACACACATCTTAGACTGTAGAGAGAATAATACACAAAACAGGCCACACGTAAAATTACAGAAGATCTGTCTTAGAGTTTGTTTCTTGGGACTGAAGTCTATTTTGCCAAGTCCATGCAGTATGCAACATTACATCATTAACTTTCCTCCTCTATCAAAAAAGCACTTTCTGCACACACTATGGTTGCTTAGCCATCCTTCAGGCCTATACCACAGAAAACTGTGTACACACTAACTACAATCTTCAGCAGTATTTTTTTTCAAGTAACTACTGCCTTAAAAAGAAATTAAATATGAGGATTGGATTCCGGGACAGACAGAGGACATTTAAAAAGAAACAAAATCAAACCAGCACCAAAAAAATCCAGCACCAAAAAATACATTAAAAATGAATTTGACAGAATCAAAAATATTCTTGCTAATTTTTTGGAGATACACACTATGAGTAGTATAAATTGTTTATTCATGATGCAAGGAAGTAATTATGACTCTTTAATTGGGTACTTGTGAGGGATTCTTGTATGTTTAAGAGTATGTCAAATATACATAAATGCCAGGGAGTTTGACTTGATCCTTGTAAGTTCCTTCCAACCTGTGATATTCTATGCTTCTATCACCCCACTTAATCAAAGCTGTCAAGCAGACAAGTCAGTTTTTCTTGCCACAAACACACATATACACACACACCAGAATGCTTTGGTAACAAACCATAGTCACCAACCTGGGGCAAAGTCCACCGTTGCGTAAAGACCCTGAAGAGCTCCACATTTCAAGTGAAATGTGCTTGCACCATCAGTTGTGAACAACACCACCTTATCCCCAAGATGCTCGCGAAACAGCTTCAGAAGGAAACGCAGATAGTCATAGTCGCAAGCGAAGTAGCTTCCATACTCATTCTCTACCTGCACAGTAAAAGCAAGCCAGTAAAGCAGTAGCCAGTTTCAGCCTGCACCTGATACTAAAAATGAAAAGAAACCTAGCCATCCTCTTCCTTTGACGGTAATGCTGAAAATGGCATTTTAACTCCAGATCTGAGAGGTAAGAGAAGACAACACTTCTAAGCACGCAGTCCTCTGACCTTTATCTTACAGTGGAGCAACTGTTGTGCGGAAACAAGTAATTTCCCTACAAAATTCGACTCTCCACGTCAAAATCTCTACTCTACTACAACAGTGATCATAAACAGTCTGTAATAAAAATGAAAAGCTATGACCCATCTCCCAAGCAGAACAATGAACCCATAGAACAGGTTGTGACATAAACAAAACTAAAGTGAATATGGACTTCCAAACAGAGACACCTACCAGGTGCTCACAAGAACAAAGCCCTGCAATAGACTCAAAAGACTGAGGGAAGAAGGGCAACTCCGCTGTTACCAAGAGGTATGCATCTTGCCTCTTTTGCAAGGGGGTGGACTTTCAAGCTCCAGATTCAATGCCATACACACTTGAACGTTATTTCTGAAAACTGTTATAAGCACCTTGTTTCTGCTGAGGAATAATTTTGTCCAGTGCTTTTGTTCAACAGACATAACACACTGTTTAAGAACAACGACCTTGAGCATATTTTATAGAAGGGTCTCCTATCTGTTCTGTTAAGGAACATCTGTGACATTACCACTCAACACCCATGGAGTGTCTGCAAGAATAATAAAATTTATGCTGCTTGGGTTCATTTGATTTTCAGAATATTACCTGCACCATGATGATTGGACCTCCATTTTCATAAAGGTGAGGCCTCATCTTTGGCAACAAGACACCCATCCACTTCTCTACTGCTGCCAGGTAATCTGTGATACATGAAGTATAAGTGTTTTAAACTTTCCTACTTTTTCTAGTTTTTGTTTTAAACTATATATGGATAGTTTTTACCTAGTGTTATAAATACATAAAGTATAACAGAGTAGGATTTAATGAACTGATGTGCACTTAGACTTGTTCATAAATGTCAGCTTCCAGTACAGTTTACTAAAAAATAAAAAATCTAAATACTAATGAACTTTGAAAATCACCAGACTTCAGTCTCACATGTTGTCCTAATACATTTCAACAGAAAAACAAATTCAGATGTTATGGGTAGTATTTTTAAAAAATAGATAATTTATCACACAATGAGCAGAACTGAAGTCATATATGATATGTACTTCTGTCACCTAATATGTGCTTCGATACCCACATTAATCTCCTGTTTCATCAAATCCTTTCATACCTGGTCCATTCCCAGGCAGCATGTAAGAAGGCTTTTCTGGAACTATACTCGCATCGATCAGCCAGAAGGTATCCCTGAAATGAGCAGCCAGCAGGCCACTAACCACCAAAAAAATCAAAGCTGAGAGCTACCCATCTTCTCAATGACAACAATGATTTCGTTCTTTGCACTAATTTTTGTGAAATTTGTCAAAATCTAGGAAACTTTTTAAACTTCTTTGTTGATTCTATATACTTCTTGAATGCTCACTTTTCATTAAAAGTACTGAAGATTTTACTCATGAGATAATTCATATTTTAGCTTAAGTTATCTAGTAATGGCCTCAAACAGCAAATGATTCAGCTGCTAAAGTGTATTTTTGCTAATCCTTTTTGATGTCTCTACCTGAATCGGAAGACCTGAGAACAATAGATTTCTTCTCCAACAGCCATGCAGGAAGACCTCCCTGGGAAAAGAAAGAGAATCACTTCAGTGACCATTTCTAGGAAAACTAAGAATTTAGTCTTTATCAAAACATACACTGACATCTGAAGATTGACTTTCTACAAGTTATAATTACCAATGGAAAAACAAATACAAAGTAAGTTTGCGTAGTAAGAAGTTACTTTGTATATATGGATTATAATACACTAAACCAAGAGTCTTGTCTAAGGATCACCAAGTATGTTTGCCTACTTTAAGAAAGGCCTACTTGCATCAGATATGCCCTAGGAAAGAGGTAACTGTAATAATAGGCTATACCATGTCCCATTCCGCACAGATGTAAGGTCCAGCTCTCAGGATAACCAACAAACCAATCTCATTAGCAAGATGCAGGAAATACTCCAGATCTTTGTCACCAGAAAAATTATATATGTCCCGCTGGGGTTCATGGTAGTTCCACGGAACATACCTATGAAGAGAGAAGATGATCTTCCATTAGGAAACTGAGACTAAATCAGAACTCCAAAAAATTGTTTGCATTACACTCCCCAGTGATCTGTAGTCATAGACTCAAAGAAGGGACTTTAAAGATAGATCATCTAGTTCCAATGCCTCTGTGATGGGCAGGGACATCTCCCACTAGACCAGGCTGTGCAAAGCCCCATCCAACCTGGCTTTGAATACGTCCAAGGATGGGGGATCCACAGCTTCCTTGAGCAACCTGTTCCAGTGCCTCACCAGTCTCATAGTGAAGAAATTCTTCCTCGTGTCTCATGAAGATCTGCCCCTCTCCAGTTTATACCCATTGTCCCTAGTCCTATCACTGCAAGCCTTTGAGAATAGTCCCTCCCCAGCTTTCTTGAAGCCCTTTCAGGTACTGGAAGGTTGTTATAAGGTCTCAAAACCTTCTCTACCCCAGGCTGAGCAACCCCAACGTAATGCTGAACTGGTCTTCAGATTATCAAAATACAAGTCTAATGCCTTTCTTCTGTGAGGTACTTCATACATCAAAAGGTGGTATAAGTAATACTGAAATAAGGTTTGTTCCTTTGCAGTACACCTGCTAGAGTCCCTATCAATGTAAGAAGAGATTTTGGTAGCGCTGCTTTGAAATCATGATGTCCGTTCCAAAATTTAAATAGTTGACAGCTTTGCTGTTAACAAGATGTTACCTAGTCAGTATAGCAGTGAGAAGTTTGTCAAGAGATGAATACTGTAAACCACTTACAAACGAGGTGTTAAAAAATGCGCTTGCCCTAAACAGTGCATGTCCCTTTGTGAACGAATCGTTCAGCTTGCACAGGAAACACCAACTAGGCTGACAGGGCAATCCTGCTGCCACTAGGGAAAAAAAAACTTAAAAATGTCTAATCCTCAAAAGATATTGCATCTAGGTCCCGAAAGTTTTCACTGACCATGAGCAACGCAGGTTCTGGAAAACCAACATGGGAAGAACAGACAAGTTAGAGGATGCTAAGGTGCCCATGAGCCTGGACAAAATAAAACTATTTCAACCAGGTAACAAAGCTGCCAAACAAGCAAGTAACCATTTGAGAGAACACTTCTCTCCTATTTCCAGGACTTAGGAAACCACAATCTCACCACAGAATATCTCACAGAAGATAAAAAAAAAACAAACACTTGGTTGCAAGACAACAAAGAAAGAAATGTTATCTGCCTACTACTGGTGTTGTAGCTTATGGCCTGTATTTGACAACTATATGAGTTTTGGCTTAAGATTGTACTGAATGGCAGTTGTATAACATACAGACATTAAAATTAGGGATGAATACAGCCTGAAGGATTTAAAAGAATGAGAAACCTCATTCTCCATGCATTTATGTTCTTGCACATAGGCTTGCAATCCCTCTAAGAGAAATGTTGCCACTGTTCCAGAGAAAAGAAATTTGAGAAGACTTTGTAAAATCAAAACTGTGGTTAGTCAGGCAAAGATCCTCTCAAGCAACACTTTTCTGACTGTCTCAGTTTGTTTGTAAGTTCCAAAGCTAATTTTGTAAGAACTACTCAAGAAGGAAAGACAGTGCAGAAAACACTGCTTTCAGTAATCAAGAAAAACAGGAACCATCACATGAGCACGTTACTGAAATGGCCACACTCAGACATACATGCATATGAACATCAAACACAAATTAGCATCTTCCAGTAACATTAGCTAATATTATAGCCTCACAAACGTCAAAATATTAAACCTCTGTTTGAAAAGATATAGCTTAAAATTTGTGTGCCAGGACAAAGACAAAACAATGCACTCTGGTATTAAAACACAGATTTTCCCTTCTATGTAGTATATTTTATTTCTTTGTCAACCTGTTCTAATTGCTTCCAAAGCACATGATTAACTGACTTCTACAACTAAATATGCATTTAATGAATATATGAACCATGTGAAAATACATTCAACATTACTTTTGTGCACTTTGTCTAAATTTCAAGCAGAGAAACCAGCTGATTGCTGACATTTAAGATCCAAGTTGAAAACTATTTAAAACAAATAACCAACCTATCTCAAAGAAACCAATATCAGAGTATCATATTGTGCTTGCTTTCCCTGTTCCACATACCATTATGCAGGTTATCACTGCAGAATAACTTTATTTTGATGTAAGCCATAACAGCTATGCTATGTTCAAAACTATTGCTGAGAAATACAAAATTCTGTTAAGTTATATACACCATAGAATCACAGAATAGTTAGGGTTGGAAGGGACCTTAAAGATCATCTAGTCCCAACCCCCCTGCCATGGGCAAGGATGTGCCACTAGATCAGGCTGCCCAGGGCTACATCCAACCTAGTCTTGAACCCCTCCAGGGATGGGGCATCCACAGCTTCCCTGGGCAACCTGTGCCAGTGCCTCACCACTCTCGTGGTGAAGAAATTCTTCCTTACATCAAGCCTAAATCTGCCTCTTTCCAGTTTACACCCGTTCCTCCTCATCCAATTACCATAAACCTTTATGGATAGTCCCTCTCCAACTTGCTTGTAGGCCCCCCTTTCAGGTACTGGTAGGTCGCTATAAGATCTCCTCGAAGCCTTCTCTTCTTCAGGCTGATCAACCCCATCTCTCTCAATATGTCTTCATATGGAAGGTGCTCCAGCTCACTGATCACCCTTGTAGCCTCCTCTGGACCTTTTCCAACAATTCCATATCCTTCTTACATTGAGGATTCCAGAACCAGACACTACTCCAGATGAGGTCTCACAAGAGAGGAATTGAGGGGCAGAATCCCCTTCCTCAACTTGCTGGCCATGCTTCTTTTGATACAGCCCAGGACACGACTATGCAACTATGGATTTGTCAAAGACAGATAAACTTGCCTAAAGGATTAGAGAAAAAAGATTATGTCTCTGGACATCTGGAATTGAGCACTACTGCTATGAGGAGAGGCTGAGAGAGTTGGGGTTGTTCAGTCTGGAGAAGAAAAGGCTCTGGGGGGGCCTTAGAGCAGCCTTCCAGTAACTGAAGGGGGCTACACGAAACCTGGGAAGGGATGTTTTACAAGGGCATGTAGTGATAAGGTGAGGGGGAAAGGCTTTAAATCAGAGGAAGGAAGACTTCAATTAGACATTAGGGAGAAATTCTTCACAATGAAGGTGGTGAGGCACTTGAACAGGGAAGTTGTGGTTGCCCTGTCCCTGGAGGTGTTCAAGTTCAGGTTGGATGGGGCTTGGAGTCCCCTGATCCAGTGGGAGGTGTCCCTGTCCACAGCAGGTGGGGTTGGAACTAGATGATTTTTAAGGTCCCTTCCAACACAAACCGTTCTGTGATTCTATGATTCTCTTGACTTAGCAAGGCTTTTGGTACTTTGCTGTGCGACACCCCTATAAGCAACAAGGGAAAAAAAAATAGAGGTGAGTGGTATAACTTATAGAATAAAAATTATCCACAGAAGAACAACCCAGAATTTGCTGGGAAAGCAATGAGATATTTTGAGGAGTATTGGAAGTCTCGCTGGTAGGTCTAACTATATCCAAAGCTTTTATTAACATCTGGGTACTACTGCACAGTACACATTGCCAATGGGGAGCAGTTGCAAATCCATTGGTTAACAAGGTCAGGACTTTAAATGTTCCTAAATAATGAGCAACATGGTCCAATATGTACAAGGAATTAAGAGTTATCACTTTATAATTTTCTCTTTCACAGGAAAAGGCAAAAATTACAAAATGAAAAATTAAAAATATGGAAGTGGTACTAATTGGAAAAAGGTCTGCAAGTACTGCTGAAAAGTATCACCTGACTATGACTCATGAACATGACGCTGCAGTAAAAGACAAAGATCTTTCTGGAAAGAATTAACAGGCATGCTGAAGTAGCAACTCAATGAAAAATGCTTCTAGCAGAGAGCTGCACCTGTTTGAGCTAAATAAAGATGACTAGATACTAACTTCACAACAGTTTCTCACGGTCCAAACTACTACTACAGAAAGACGGCAACTGCTTTTATTCCTTTTTCTTTTGGCTACCAAACAAGTTATTTGTAACTGGTAAGTAAATTACGGGTTAGTATGAGAAAAGCATTCAAGCTGCATTTTAACTACACTGCAAAACCTGTTAGTTACAAAAATATATTCACTGGAGAATTTTATGAACTTGTCCTAAGATCAAGTCTAAAGATCTAAACATGTTTATCAAAGTCTGAAGTGTGGACAAGTGGGTTTATCCAGCTCCCTTTCACTCAAGAAAGAAGACGACATAAAAATTCTTTTAGCGATAGTTTTAATTTATAACTCATGCTTGCATATAAGGCTGGGAAAAAAAATTAGTGGAGAAAAGGGAAGGAAATGAAGAAAAAAATTGTTTGAAATGCTTTCTTACAGAATGAAACATTATCATAGAATGGTTTGGGTTGGAAAGGACATTAAAGATCACCCAGTTCAAACGCTTCTGCCATAGGCAAGGATACCTCCCACTGTAATTGGGTTGCTCAAAGCCTCAAAGCCACCACTTCTCCAGGCAACCTGTTCCATTGTCTCACCACCCACACCATGAAAAAAAACCAAAAATCTTCCTAATAACTAATCTCCCTTCTTTCATCTTAAAGGCATTTAAAATACTGGTCTAAAAATTGCTACTAATACACTTTAAAACCCCAGTATATTTTCTGCAGCTATCAATGTCCTCAAATTAAATAATTTCACTTTGAAATTGTTATTATTAGCAAGTATGACTCCCCCATACCATTGTGCAACTTTACAGTCAGTTGCTAATGCTGTATTGCTTTAGTTACAGAATACCAAATTTATAAGGGAATGCCACATTCCTTTTTCAAACTTGAAACGTGATTTTCTTCTGGCTCAGAATACTTTGCTGTACAATAAATAATTTTACATATAATTTGTAAGCTTTATCCTATAATCTTCACTTTCTTTAAAAGTCAGGGTATTCTCCTATTTCAGAGATATGTCAACAGGCAAACCCCCTCACTTTAACTACCTTAACGCTCAGGATAATTTTCTCTATAATACCAGGGATGGTTGCTTTTTTCAAAAGCGTAAAATTAAACGGTTTGCACTAATTTCATAAATAACAGAGCAGCATTTTTATAGTGCTAGTTAAATCACACATTCACTAATCTTCAAAAAGAAGTAAATTGTACTTATTTTTTAATTAACAGATATCCTAATCAGCAGCTCTATCTTAGAGGGTTACAGTTTTATGCTCATTAGTCAACAAATACAGTAAAATGAATGAAATGCTCAACATCCTTTAATTTTCAATGACCTAGTCGGCTAACTGCCTCCAGAAAGCTCCTCCACTGACCTCTAAATCCTGTAAATATTTAGCCCCAAACTGCCTCTAATTTCCTTGATGAAAAAAATAAAATAAATAAATAAATACCACACCACCAAAGAAACCAAACCCAAACCAAACCACTAACTCTCAGGCCTTTGCAGATGCCTTTGATAGCATTCCTTTCTAGCTGGCAGAAACAATTCCAGAACTGAAAATAAAGACAGCTACCAGTGTGATGAGCTGCCTCTGTGTGCTACCTGCAGAGGTCAGGAGTGGAGCTCCTAGGTACGTTACATTCTGAGATGTCACACAAACCACAACATCAAGTTTCAACCTACTATTTGGAAAGTTTAAGCCTCAATATTTTAAGCTTTAATGCAAGATTAAGCTTCCCACCACCTGTTTTCTCATATTCTGATGTTTCTAGGTGCAGATGGTTATGTACAAGTACTCCACCCATTCAAGGCTCCCAGATCAACTGCTGAGTCATTCATTAGCTGAAGGATGCATCAAGGCATAGTGAGTCTTTAGGAAACAAGGCTGGGCTCAGGAAGGAGAGCAGGTCTGGCTTGCTTCGACCATAAGTTATTTATGATGACAATCCTTTAATAAAATGATCCTGTTTCCAATGAAGTGGTAAACCTCACTGGGAGAGCCTTGATAAGAGCAAGGAAGGCTCCCTTATTTCAAATTACAGCAAGAACCTTCCGTGCCTCGTGGGGCAGCAAAATCAGTGTTTCAGGGTGGCTGCAAGGCTGGGAGTACAACTACTCCATTCTGCTAGAAGGTCTGGCAGTGCTGCTGCCCACTCCAGAACAACTCCACACAATTAGTATCTCAGTCCCTTGCAAATAGTTTTGATCTAAGCAAGAGCAGATAGAAGAAAATGAAAACACTGCTGAATAACTATCTAGACTAATTTCCATTTTTTACTAAAGCCACACACTATCACAGTAGAGCTGTTGAGGTAACATGAAAATGTATTTTAAGTAAGGCTTGATCATCTGCAAACTTTAAAAGAAAAACAAAAGGGGGTTGGCATGTGTTTTTTTTTCTTTATTTTACCATCAAGCGAGACAGATCGGTATCAAGTGGAAAGATGCCCAGATTTGACTCTTGTAGAAAATGCAAGGCACATGCGTACTTTCTGCATATAAGATAAAAATTTGCGAACTATCTTTCACAACAGGTAATAAATAATGGGGGGAGAAAGTTAAAGAACTGCAGCCTGCTATACAAAAAGAAAAGGAGGTTGTAAAAATCTGTTGTCAGCGGTGATCCAGCAACAGCATTGAAGGTCATAGGTCACATAACCACGCAGCAACACTTGCTATCTGTCCCATACCTTCTATGCCTGAACAGAAACAGCTTGGCTCTCCCAAAACCAACAGAGACCAGTCAACATCAGCAACACAATCCTCTCCACCTCTTCCTGCACAACAGAAGGACAGTAATGCAAAACAGTAAAGCACAGAGTAAGAGATGTTAAAAAGCAAAATGAAGAAAATAAAAAAACCTTGTTAGCAGATTACGGAGGAAGAAGGAAAAAATCTGCCATTAAACAACCGTGATGGGGGAAATGGGAAAGAAAAGCTTCCTATCACATAGCACCAGTGATGCAGCAAAGACACGAACACACAAAGAAGAAAGCAAGGGACTGCTTGGACAAAGCTGCAAATTAACAGGGGGCACTGAAGATAGATGAGTGTTGGGAGGGGAAGGAAAATAAAAGAGAGACATAAGGAAAGTATGAGACACTACAGATCATAGGAGTCACATGGTCACTGTCATGAACCAGGCTGATCTCCAAGCCAGACATCAAAAGATATAGCTTTCAGGTCCATTTGAGATTACTTTTATGGCAGCATAAAATAAATTACATTGGTAATTCCAGAAACTCTGTTCTAAGCAAGCATGTTATATAACCTCATTATTGTTATGAGAGAGAAGACAGACCTTTATTAGAAAACAACAAAAAACACTCCAAAAAACACCCATCAAAAGTCACTACATCATCACAACACAGGGAAGTTTTAAAACACCCAAAGACCAGAGAACTCTAAGCTTGAAGAAAGCAGCTTTTCTTTCCCTGTCATCTCTTCTTCACATACTAACCCTTACTAATTACATCCTCAAGCATACAAGGCAACGCTACAACTTGCGGCTCAAACAAAATAGAGATTTCAAGGAAGGGGGAGGAGGAGAGATGGTGCAGCTCCCACTGAGCAAAGTGCCCTGACACACAGGTTCTGCATTGAGGTAACCAAACACTGTCTGGCAGTCAATAGCACACAAGCGGGCTGTTTGAAAGAGAAGTTCTGAGCCTTTTAATGATTTAGGAAAGAAAACGTTTGGGAATCATAACCAATGCTTGAAAAGACAATGCCTTATATTTTTCTACCACTCCTCTTGCCTTGCCCAGAAAGGTTTTGGGGGAGGTGAAAGTAAACTGCATTGGTTTTTTTTTTAATTCTGGCAAAATAAGTACACAACCAGGCTGGAAAGACAAGGAGGATGGACTAAAGTTTTGATATCTGCAACTGAAAGCTGTTTAAACTTTTTTTTTTTAAAGAAGAACACTTACTTGTCAGCCATTTTTCTAAATTTAGACATTCCAACTGAAATAGCTTTAAATATTATGGCAGCCTTTGCCAACATTTTCAAGACTTCAAGGTGATGCAACCTCAGCTGTATTTTCACAGAATAATAGAATAGTTAGGGATGCATCTCATCAGGTCCTATAGAATTATATATGTTCAGGTTCCTCAGGGGGTCAAGGATTAAGAGGTTATTGTCCCTTCTCACCTTGTCTGCCTTTTGACTAAAGCTTACAAAGCCCTTGGAAGAAGCAGAGTACATAGAACTGTTCCACAGTTGCCAAAGTTCATGATTCAACAATTTATTTCACGTCATAATTGCATGCCAGGTTGTAAAGCAAGAGGCATTGCCTATCAGCAAGGAAGACTATTAGCTATAACCTGCCCAGTTGTCCCCCCAGTCTATGCTGTTAGAGGGCATCCTGCACCACCCCTCACTTCTCCAGAGCTTCCTCACCTATTACTTCAAAATTAATAAACAGAGTAACAATAGTAGCATTTCACTTCTCTACTTCTCATGCATCTCCCAGGACTACAAATCACTTGGAACGTCAACAACTACTTACGTTTGAATGGCGTCAAGTCCTGCCATCTTCANTCAAGGTGATGCAACCTCAGCTGTATTTTCACAGAATAATAGAATAGTTAGGGATGCATCTCATCAGGTCCCATAGACTTATATATGTTCAGGTTCCTCAGGGGGTCAAGGATTAAGAGGTTATTGTCCCTTCTCACCTTGTCTGCCTTTTGACTAAAGCTTACAAAGCCCTTGGAAGAAGCAGAGTACATAGAACTGTTCCACAGTTGCCAAAGTTCATGATTCAACAATTTATTTCACATCATAATTGCATGCCAGGTTGTAAAGCAAGAGGCATTGCCTATCAGCAAGGAAGAAGACTATTAGCTATAACCTGCCCAGTTGTCCCCCCAGTCTATGCTGTTAGAGGGCATCCTGCACCACCCCTCACTTCTCCAGAGCTTCCTCACCTATTACTTCAAAATTAATAAACAGAGTAACAATAGTAGCATTTCACTTCTCTACTTCTCATGCATCTCCCAGGACTACAAATCACTTGGAACGTCAACAACTACTTACGTTTGAATGGCGTCAAGTCCTGCCATCTTCATCTTCAACAAGCGGTCTTTCCAGTAATATCGAGGCACCCGTGAATAGTGAATGCTACCAGAGATGTAACGGAAAGGTCTCCCATCCTTGACAAAGCAGTCACTGTCATAATCAATGCCAAAGCTCCTCTGGGGTATAGCCTGTGTTAAAAAAAAAAAACACAAAAAACAAAAACTCACAATATAATCATTTTCTGCCTTGAAAGACAGTGAGAACAGTCCATACAACATCTGTGTGTTGTCCACAAAAGAAGATACAATAGTGCTTAAATAAATGACAGCGAGTGGCTCTCCCCTGGTACACACAGCCCACCTGAGCCTAACAGATCAAAGGAGCACAAGGCATCTACCAGTCCCTCAGCAATGACTGGATTCACTACTACACCAGAATATGCAGTACACATTTTCCACTTTTAATGAGTATAGAGTACTATCTTTTTACAGTGATATGTTTTGCACTTGCTTACACCAATAAAAATGATGAGCAATTAATTAGAGATCAGTGAGTCAACGCCTCACACTCCATGCTTCAACTTACAAAGCTGTTGGAAAACTCAACCCTAATTCAGACTCCATGTGACACTCAAGTCTAGAAGCAAAGGCCAGTCTGGAGCTTTAGAGGAACAAATACTACATTCTAAATGCTTCAGGGCACCAATACATACACATTTGTATGTTGAGTTTCTAATAACTACAAAACTGTTTCATAGATCAGTCTGGTGAACTGCATACATCCACAGCAAGTTACTAAAAAACTAGTCACTTTCAGAAGGAGTCCTACTTTCAATACTTTCTCAGCTAAACATACACAAACCAGTGAACTTAAAGAAGCAGGTAAATTAAAAATAAGAATCTGCACTTCCGAGCCATAAGAAAAATAGCTTAACTTCGAGAGCATGGGATTATTCCTATGATCTCAGTAAAATTTAAACTATTATGACCAACAACAGTACTACTTTTGCTTGTCAAAAACAAAGGAAAACAGAAGATCTCTTTTTGAGTGCTGGCCCTATGTCTTTAAGAACCTTTAATTTCTTCTTCTTTATACAAGCCTCAAGATTTCACATCATATATCTCCCATGTATCTCTGGCACCCCTGTCACCAGTACTATAGTTTTGTCCTCCGTGTCCTTTGAATGGTTGATTGTTTGCCTTCATGTTCTATGACTTTCCATTTGCATTTTATCTGATTCATTACTGAGCACATTAAAAAAAATCCCTTCAGTAAAAGATCAGTAGGGATTTAGGAAATAAAAATCACAAGTCAGCAAATGTAATCAGTTCCAATTTTCTAACAGGGATGGAGAAGTCAACTAAACAAACCTCACAATTCATTAAACATTACACTAGTTCATGTGAAACGCACCTTTCAATAGCACAAATCAAAAGCTATTGAAGGACACTGGCCTTATTCTTAAAAAGATGGGTGGTAGCCTGTCTCATATTGAGGATGGAGCTAAGCAATTAAGAAATGTAATACATGAAATGAAAGCAACAAAACTAGAAAGGCAAGAGAGACACAGACCACCACACAACCCCAGAGGACCTGAACTACATGACAGCCATCCACCACCTGAGAAAACCACCCAAAGGTTAAGTAAGGATCAACAGACCAAACAGTTTCAAAGAACTTTTCCATGAAACCACTTCTTTCTGTGAACTGCTGAACAACTGTTACAATAGTATATACCACTATGTGTAAAGAGAAGGCAATGGAAAAAGTGAAATATAGCAGATCCATACACATAAAGATGCAATTGCTGAGATTCCTGGCCAACAACTGGACATAACTGCCAACAAAGATCATACTCTTAGTGCAACGAAACAGTAAAAAGGAACCAGTGCAATATGTCACAGGGCAAAAGTACAAAGTACAAACACACTCTCTTGAAAACCGGAGCACAAAATCACTAAGTAAACATGCCTATCCCTTGACTGCCATTAAACAGAGCCACTGAGTGAGATAACACACTACAAACATTTGAAGACTAAAAACTCCAAGGAGGAGAAAGACTACAGTGGGTGGCAACTGTGATAAAGGTATTTCTCCACAGAAAGCCTAAATTAAAGTTGTGGAAACTGTCTTAAATGCACAGAGCAATTCAAAAGTACTGCCAACAGAGAAGCAGTAGAATTGTCCGTGTGGTAGATACGTAACAACTGATGTGAGAAGGCACAGCCCTGAGCCAGAAGGGAAAAAAAAAGAACTGAGACTGCAAACTATTGCATAAGGGAAGCACCTTAAGCCCTGATCACACAAACACGGGCCCATTCTTAACCTCACTTAACAGAGTTCCATGGATGTGCCAGGTGTCCACAAAATCAGGCTTAGAGAAATACAAATCAACTGCTCTGGAGCAAAACTAACTCAAAGGTTAGGATTCTTTCTGGGAAATAATGACCTTGTGGTAACTTCAGACTGTTAACCCTCAAGTAAATTACCACAGCAGAGCAAGCACAGGTGTCTACCATCTGCTTACTTTCCTTTCAATTCAAATCTAGGCGAAAACTTGTCCATCTTTAATTTATAACCTGCATGTTGATTCCTGGGCATGCTGCAATAGGATGGAATTCTATTGTGTGTATCCATCCCCTAGGGATATTCAACCTAAGGAACATCAAGCAGATGTTTCACATTCTTAAGATGTTTTTCACCCTTAGGAACTGTGACAAGGTGCAACATTAATGCAGAACGGAGTGCTGTAAAATGATGACTAAATGAAACTCAGAACCCACATGCAGAAAAAATTTCTGCAATATTAAGAAAGAAAAAAAGAGATTAGGAAGAAAAACCACATTAAAAGGCCAATATTCCTGGAATTAAAGGAGACTCAAAATAAATTGCTGTTGTTTTTAACCCCCTCCCTTAGACCAACCATGTCAACAGGCCTAGGAAAAGACATGGAAAAGACACTTGCTCCATGTATGGCAGATGACTGTTGAGAGATGCTGAACACTGAATCAACTGTTCTTTATCACAGAATCACTAGGTTGGAAAAGACCTCCAGGGTCATAGAGTCCATTACCTTTTCCTCCCCCTCAAGAGACAGACATCGCTGGTACAGAAACAAGAAGTTCTTAAAACAGTAAAAGATGGTATTAATTATGAAATAAGAAGATATTAATTATGAAATCAATAATCATCAAACTGGTTATCATTTAAAGGCCACGCTTTCAAGGCTGCAACCATAATTGTAAATCACCTTCCTTACAAATACACTTCCTGACACATTATTATTATGAGGGTGATGAAAGCAAGGAAGCTTCCCTAGTACTTAGTCTGATTCACCTCTTGGATTGCCCATGGTAAACAGATTTCCCTTCACGACCAATTACTGTACATCCTTTAATTACAGATGCATGACTCCACCCACTCCTTGCAGACCAGAGCTTGCTATGAAAACAAAACAGTTGTCATGACTGTAAGTCTGGCTTTATCAATATTGTATGTTCATAGTTGTGAACATACAGCAGGAACTAACTCCATGCGTCTCTCTAGAAGATGATGTGGTGCCTCTACTAGTTCAGTGAGCAAGTTCAACAGATAGAAAACTGCACACAGTTCGTTCATTCCACATTGTGTTAACGCCCAGTTGAAAATTTATACCTTAGAGGCAATGGTATCACATGTTGCATAAATTGCATGGTCAGAACATACTTGCAAGGAATAGGTAAGAACTAAAGAATTAGTCCTTTCTTAAATCAAGAAAAAAGTTATTTTTGAAACCACGCTGCTCTTTCAACATTTTATAACAACTATGCCTCTCAACACAGGAAAACAAATCACAGCTTCAGCACATAGTACTATTTAACAGTGTGTAGAATCTTATTCTCTAAATTTTCAACTTTATTTATATTTGGAAATCAAATAAACATGTATATAAACATTCAATGAACCCCTCCACCTGTGCAGATTTCTGGCATCTCTCATGTAGACCATTCAAATAGAGAATATGCGTTTCTCTATTAAAATTGAGAACAACAAACCATTCATTGTTTTCTGCTCCTCCAAAAAAAAAAAAAAAAACACACCACACCAAAACACTCTTAATACCCTATCCCTGATCTTACAGTGCTTCCTTTCCCTGCATCACATGATCATCTCTTCAGCCTGCTCTCCTTCCCCCAGCAGGCAATAGGCAAATTTAATAGTGGCCTTACCTTTCTCTCTCTTTCCACCATGCCTCACTTAGCAATGCTGGTGTAAGATTTTCCAAAATTAATCAGATCTATTATTAGTAGCTCTTTGTTGGTAATAGAATTGCGTGTTAAAATCACTCAGCATGCACTCCTACAGCAAATATTGGTACAAAATAAAAGGTCATTAGAGGCATCTTTCTTGATAAGTGAATAAATTTTTATTAAATCTCAATATTTAAAGCATGTTATACTGCAATTTACATATTTTCAAATCCACTCTATACCAATAATATAACATAATAAATAGAATTTTGACAAAGTGATGAGACTATTCTGTTCTAACAGTGACTACCTCCTCACCATGAACTGGCCTTTTATGGAAAGAAATGTATATTCATTTAGTTAAGATCTCCAAATCAAGTACATTACACACACACACACAAAATTACAAAAAAATATTTAAAAAATACAAAATAAGCAGCATAGCATTTTTTATTTTCATCTGGAATACTGAACACAGGATTAAATCATGTACATTCAAGTCATATCAGAAAAAAGCACAGAAAAAGGCTAAAGGACAATTAGGGATTGCTGTCTTAAAGAGATTTTAGAAAAGGTTAATTCCTCATACTAACAGAAATAAAGTTAATCTAGGATACTTTCCACTCATACCTTTTTTTTAAAAAAAAAGGCAAAACAGGAAAAGGCTTTGAAGGGTTTTGGCATAGAAAGAAAACAGTAAGTGATAACTAATCATCAAGCAAACAAGTTTTCAAAGTGAGGGAGTTGAAGAAAAAAAAAACACCAAGGACTAAATGGCATTGGGAGAACCCCAAAAAATTGTAAAACAATTGTATGACCCCTCCTAGAAGGATAGTATCTGTTCCTAAAAAGATACACAAAGATCTTCCAAGCCAGGCACATGCAAATTAATGAAGTCATTCATGCACTCCTGGAACAGAAGAAGCACTTCAGCTAGGTTTCTTCACAGATTTGGACAAAATGGGAAAATAAAAAGGGTAGGGAAGAAAAAAGAAAATATAGTACCAGCAACTCACTGGGAAACTAACATTACATTAAACTAATCCCACAAAAGCCTTCCAATAGGGAAACTTGCTTAACAATTAGTGGTTTTAACACAATAGCAACCCTCAGTGCAATAAAAACTATCATCCTGGACCCCCAGCCTAGAAGGAATACCTTGCACTACTAAACCCAGAACATATATTTTAACTGAAGGCATGTTAATAAGTAAACAGAGGATATCAAGGCTATCAAAATTATTTCTGCCTAAGACCATTTGACACTATGTCACCGATAGGAAAGAATCTCAGAAGGACCCCATGAGGGCAGTGGGCAGCGTTAAATACATGTGGAATCTTTAGAATACTTCAGTAAGCATCACTGCAGAAGCATAAAAAGTTCACAGATTACAGATGCTAGGAAATAGGAATCATCTAGTCCAGTAAGTAGAGAGTCTGGCTGGTTAGGTGTTTGGCGTTCAGACTAAAAGAGAACTGACTTCTCCAGCACTTCCACCAACCGTCCAGTGCACATGACATTTACAGTATTTCTCAATACTCCTGTGAGTAATAAAGCAAGATGTTTGTACAGAAGAACAGGATAAAAAACAAAACAGCTTAGCAGTTAGAAACTGCTGGTAAGGGGAGACAGGCTGAAGGGAGTGGATGAAGTGAAACTTGAAAATTTCACCTACAGAACGACTCAACTTTTCACAGCCTATGATACTTTTCAAATACACCACCCTATACCTCTGGCAAAATAATAACTGGAGGTGAAGAATAAAACTGAAGCATGTCTGGTTCAGGATCACACTGGAGAGCAGGAAAATACTGAACACTTCAGCTCTCGTCTTATCATCCTCAGCCTCCATTGTAAGCAGTGACTTATTTTGCCTAATACCACACAGTCCTGCCTGAGAAGACGACGGGCACTGGTGAGCAGAAACACAGAGCAAGGGGAACCCTGCTGTTACAGCTGGAAGACAGGATTCCCAGACTTCTCTTGTTCATATTGTTTCACACAGTAACACTGAGGTGGATGGGAAGGAGAGAGGAAAATGTATAGAAGTAAACTTTTCCATCAACCTGGATAATATATGTGCATTGACTCACATCATGGCTTTCTTAAATAAACAAAGATACGGAAGCAAGAATTATTCTATTAATATTTTCTAGTATCTCAGATTTCCCAGAATGGTATTAATTTGTGTTGGCCCTTCTAGGAAAAGCAGAGAGAAATTCCATATCCCTTATTAACGTGTATCAGTTTCTCTGCTATGTGCATATCAGACAACCAGGGCATTGATATGCAAATGCTATTACGGCAAGTCACCTGCTGCAGAGTTTACTTGAAACCATTTACTTGAAATATTAAAACCTTAAAGTTCAAGCATTGACCATTGAGTCTCATTTGCATTGTTTTCAAATAGCATCACCTTACTTTTAAAAGAGAAAAGTCACAGAAGATAGATGAAGCATAAACAAAAAATACAGAATGAAGGGGGGGGGGAAGAGTATTTTAGCTTTGGATTCTGTACTTTACAGCAAGAGATACTGTATGGTCAGAGAGTAAAAGTAGTTAATTATGAGTTTTCTTTCTCATTTGCTTTCATTAGAGCTATTTTCAGTAAGTAATTACTAGATGCCCAATTTTTCTGCGGAAAACAACTACAGAAAGAGTTATTTTCATTCTTTGATATCACTCTCCCCAGCTTTTTAACAATCTAGTTTCAGGAACTGATGCCTGGCAACTTACTATGCTGGTAAGCAGAACAGACTGGAAGCCCTAAAGCATGCTGCAGACAGATAGCAAGATAAAGATATCCAGCCTCAATTAAAAAAAACTCCAAAACTATTCCCTCCCTGTATCATTTCTAGCATAAAGCTTCTGAAGTATACATACTCAGTGAACACTCTCTAGTTCTTTCTACAAAAGGTGCATGAGCAATTCCACTGCAAGAGATCAGAACTTCAGCTGTCTGAGATTTCATAGGACATCTACTTGCTGGATAATAAACTGTGGAACACCAAGTAGCCACAGGACACAGATGTAACTGAACATGCACAGGACACATTATCTCCATCAAATCAGTGTTACCTTTAAATGTAGAACGTTAATAATAATGAATTCAAAGAATTAATTTCTTCAGTATTTTTACATGCCCCAATTTGTTTCACGGTCCCAAGATACAGTTAGTGTTTTCTGCACAAACTTAACAAAACCTGCTGAGGTCTACCCCAACTCATCTTCTCCGTCTTCCTTGAAAAAGTTTTTTTTTTCAGGGCAGAAGAGTCAATGTACTGACAAAAAAAGGATGGTAGAAGTCTGTCAAATTAAAAGCTCCTCAAGGAGAACGCAGAATTATCTCTGTTATTTCAGCTCTGCTGCCCAGCCTCATGGGTATTCCAAAGTACATCGTCCCTGGGCTGACGTAAACAAAGGTGTTTTGCCCAACTTTGTACAAGCCAACAAAGAAAGGATTCAGAAAATAAGCCCCAGCATTCAGTGGGAATATCTGCCCTCCATGAGTATGGCCGGAGAGAATTAAATTTATATCTGGTCTCTCCTGAAGGGCCCACTTTGCAGCAACTGGCTGATGAGCTAACAGCACTATCGCATTCTCACTGCTACAACCGCTAAGAGCTTTTTTTAAATCCATCCCATGTCCCGAGTAGTGCAATGCATCTGCTTCAATATCATCAACACCAGCCAGGCAGAACCAGTCATCAGTGCCCTTCGGTGAAAAAATCTTTACATTCTCATTATGGAGTGGCCGAATGTTGAACGATTTTAACAGCTCAAACCAATTGCTAACATCTGATGTATAGTACTCATGGTTTCCTGTGACGAAGTAAGTCCCCAAAGGGGAGTCAAGTTCTCCAAGTGGCTCAACAGCAGGTCGTATGATCTCTGCCTCAGAGTCAGTCAGGTCTCCAACAATCACGGTGATATCTGGTTTTAAAGCTTTAACCATTCTCACAATCATGGCAAGCTTGGTCTTCCCAACTGTAGGCCCCAGATGGATATCTGAAAGCAACACCACTTTCAGATTATTCATTGTTGAGGGCAGCTTGTGAACTGGAATCTCCACTGAATTCACAGTGGGAGGCTGGGAAGCATTTAACAGCCCAACAACAGTCAGCACAAGAGTAAGCATGACTGCCAAAACTGGTTTCATTGCTGTTCTGCTGTTCTTGTTGCCATTACCTGCCCTAGCACCTCTCCCAGCCAAGAGCTTGTAAGCCTGCTCTACAGAGCCTAAAGCAAAGAGGAAGAAGATAAGAATAATATAGGCCCCCAGGCAAGTGTAGGCAGCTAGAGAAAAGAAATAGGGCTCTTCCGCAACAAGAAATAGTAATGTAAAGAAGCTTGAATGAGCCAAAGCTAGAAACATGAACACAGCTATTTTCCATGGCACGAAACAGAAGGAGCTGGCAGCTGAAGACCTGGAGAATGTGGTGACTGTGCTTCTCCAAACATGAAGGGATCCTATTAACATGAGGGCATTAGTGAATAGTGCCATCTGCAGCCTTAGAAGCCAACGCCACATCCTGAGCTCGAGCTGTTCTGCCAGATAACTCCGTGATAGCATCATGGAGAAGAAAAGCACTCCTGCAGCCACTGCAGCCTTTGCTTCAAGAGACAGTTGCTTGAAGGAGATCATCTTTACTTCCTGACTGTTCCCTTCTGTTCTGCAGAAATCTTCAGCAGGCAATAGTGTGGTTATGAAGGGATGCCTTGGGTCAGCAAAGCCTGCAACCAGGAACCAGTATCAGCCGTTTTAAAATATTACACACATTCCCTTTTTTCCCAGACTGCAATAAAGGACTATTACATACTACACAGGACACTGGGTCATGCAGAATCACTACCATAAAGTCAGGGATACATCCAGATGTGGAATAAATCAGAAAACTGAAAACACAAGATTGTCCACTTCCAAGCTCCCTGCTTACCTTCCTCAATGATTCCTCCACTTGATATTATTTTTTATTATACATTATTTCCTCATTAGCACTTCCTTATAGTAGAAGGTAATATTTCATAAAAGTGATAAAACGAGTACTGGAAACAATTATTACAGTATTTGTAAACTCCATACATGTGACTAAGCTGTTTCTGCTGCTAACTTAGCATATATGATCTCTGTTCTTCTTTGCAAACAGTTGGCCTTATTTCAAAAGCAGATAGCACCCCACATTGTTCTTACTGAATGCTAGAGATTCTACTAACACATACGACAGCAGCACTGAAAAGCCCACTGGAATAACTACCAGATCAAAGTGCAGTCCCAGAAGCAGCAGCTGATGTATTGGCAGATATACTTGCCTCTTGTTGTGAATAAGATTTCCACAAAGCCCTCAAAATCAGTAAGAACAGTGAAACCCACATTATGTTTTGCTACTCGCTTCAACTACTTGCACAGTTCCCAAGACTTAACACCTATTTCAGTATATCCTGGTCTATCAAGATGCAATTAAGTTGAATGAGAATTAGAACTAACACACTGTGCTACTTAAAAAGAAAAGGGGGCAAGAAATCTAATACAGTTGTGCTCCCAGATTGAAAATAAATATGCAAGCATCAGTTATGCCTAAATCATACCAGAATTCCCTGTTTTGCTTGGTACTCTGCTCAAGAGTTCATACTGTTTCTACTTGTGCCTAGTTTGCATATTTCTATTTAAAATAAACCCATCGCTCTATTTAAACCATAGTAGATAAACAGTTCAGATGATCTTTCATAACATATAACAAAGAACAAGTTTGAAATAACAAATGACCTTATTTAAAGCAAGTGCATGTCACATGGTTTTCCAAACACTTATGTCTCTCAGTCAACACTTAACTAGAGAAAGAGTAAGCAATTACTACAGCCAAAAATACCTCAGAAGTAGGACACAAAAGCAGCCTTCTAGGGCTCTGCAGAGCTTGATCCCAGAAGTCTACAACCTCAAGCTGGTCACATTGCTTATCTGCAGCATATACTTTCCTGAGCTAATTTAAAAGAGCACTATCATCTCTGTTACAACAGGACCTCACTATATTTCGATGACTGCACCAATTTTTAACAAGACTACTTCCTTTATTGCTTTGTTAAAGAACTGAGTCAGCAGAGAAGTTGTGCCCCCAGCTGGTGTGTCCCAGCAATTCCTCAAGGCCTTTAAGCTATATCAATGCCATTCTTAAAACAACGGGGTTACTCTAAACACGCCCCTCAGCAGGAAATGAGCAAAGCTAGGTAGATAAGAGTTTAAGAAATGTCCTACTGGTCAAAGTCCAGAGTTCCTCTATAAGGAGGACATATACTATCCAGACATAACCAATAAGAAATGCTGTTCAAAAAATAAACACGACCCTAGCCTCTGCTTCCTTTGGACTCCCTATTGCAGGTGAAGTTGATACAGCAGAAATATCAGAAAGCAAACTATTGAATCACAGAATCATAGAATAACCAGGTTACGAAAGACCTCTTGGATCATCAAGTCCAACCACTCCTATCTGCCACTAAAGCATGTCCCTAAANTCTCCAGCTCCAAATCCCTGCCTTCGCTGCTGGATGCTGTTTACGAACCCGATGCACGTTACCAGATTCAAAATCAAGAGCCAAGACAAGCACTGCCTCCTTCCACAACTCATGCAGTAGCCAATTCCTGAAAACCACTACATACTTTTAAGGCATTAATCTGTTTAAAACTAACACACAAAATGCACCGAGACCTCCTCTGCAAACACTGCCAAATCCAGTGACAATCGTTTCCCCGTTACCCACACCAACACCTTCAGATGGTTTCCAACCATATTCCAAGCACCCAAAACGGCTCGAAACGGGAAAAACGCTTCCCGCACGGCGGGAACGACGAATTTCGCCGTCCCTGGGATCTCCCAACGGGACTCACCACTGCCCGGAGCAGCGCCGCCAGCCCGGCCAGCGGCACCAGCAGCCCCCGCAGCATCGCGGAGACGGCGGCGGCTCCGCGTCCGGGGAGGGACCGACCGGAAACACCCCGAACGCGCCAAGCTGCTCTCTCGACCCGAGAAACCGAGCAGGGGATAAGCCACGCCCCCCGAAAGGCCACGCCTCCAGAAAAAGATCCAGTAGCCTTAAACCACGCCCCTCCCCTAAGCCCCAGTCGCTCAGACCCCGCCCCCCAACAAAGCCGCGACCAAGGCGCTGGGGAGGCTACACACTGACCCCCACTCGAATACGATGACCACTCCATAAAAAGGGCGTGGAACATCATAGAACGTCTCGAGTGGGAAGAGAATAACAACGATCCTCAAATCAAACGCCCCTCCCGGCAGAGCACAACTCAATATTCACACCATGTGTGTCTCAGGAGCATTTCCATTGCTGCCTGGCTGCTCCTCAGGCTTGGCACCATCACACCTTCCCCAGGGAGCCTGCTCCAGAGCTCCTCCACCCTCTGCATGAAGAACCTTTCTGTAAGACAACCTAAACCTCAACGGGCACATCTTCCTGCCCTCAGTTCCAACCACACGGCCCATTTCCACAACACCTGAGAGGAGGCTTTGAAGGACCAAGACAAAAACCACACAAAAAAGAGGAAAGGGATAAGTCTCGAAAGGGACAGAGGCAAAACGTGCTCCCCAGGCACTCTGACATCCCACTAGTAACTGGGGCTGCCCCTCAGCTTCTAAGAATCACAGAAACTGAGCATAGCGTGGCTTCAACAGTGTTTTCCTTGGGTCGTCTCTCTCCTGGTGGTAAGAGGGACCAACCCTACTTAGATTCTAGGATTGTGGCAACCTGCAGGCAGTTTTATTACATGTTCCCTACTACCGAACCCTGATGCTGGGTCAACCAGGAGTAGCTGAGACATGATAGAATGTCTGAGAGCCAGTTCTTCTGCCACCTCAACTGTAGCAGTGCCAGGCAGCCCATGACTGATTCTGTCACTGATGCCATAGCAGTGCTGGCCAAGCTGCACCTCCTGGCCAAGGTGATGGGGTGCTCCCAGTGCTTGCACCACTGCAAGTATGGGCTGCCCACCTTCTGAAAGGCACAGCTCAGCCACCAACTGCTCAAGGAATTCTAACACCATAAGCCCTACAAGTACCTGCACTTCTCCTATTTCAAGGTGTGGCCAGGCCTTTCATCCCCTCCTGTCCCACCTTCATCCCTTCTGCTCCCTCCCTGGCCTCGGCTCCCCAGTCTCACGTGGTGCCCAGACAAGCCAAGGCGAGCGAGCCTGTCACTGGTACGTGGTGCAGCCCTGCGCAGCCTCAATGTTCCATGCATGCAATGTGGAGAAAAGCCTCCTGTTGTGTCAAACTGTCACCTTGCCCTCAGACCAGGTTATCCTGGGCCGCAGCCTCTTTCCCCATCAGCTCCTCCACGCCACTTAATGCACCAACTGCCATCTGCCTCACTCCATTTCTCCCCCTCCATGATCAGGTTCTCTACTCCCTGCCCTCCTTGGCTGTTGGCCTTGCACTTCATCTCCTCCCCAGCAAGACCTTCAGACCCTTCCTCTCTCCCACCTGACATGACCCACTGTGAGTCCACTCTGTGCCTTGTCTTCCCCTCTGCTTGTCCATATAGCCCCATCCGGCCTGTTCTTCACCCATCTCTCTGTAATTCACCTGGTATTTCTCCTCAACTAGCCCGTTCCAGTTCTTAAAGAAGCTATACAACCCTGTCCTCTGCTTGGGGTCTCCTTCCTTCGTACTCCTCCAGCAGACAAAGTTGTTACAGGAAGGATATCAGAAAGCAGATCCTTCCCTCGTCATTGCAGGATGTTGTTTATGAACCTGATGTACTTAAACAGATGCCAAAAATGAATTTGCCAAAGTAAACAATGCCTGCTCCTACAACTCCTGTAGAAGCAAATTCATGAAATTCACTATATGCTTGGGAGGTGTCCCTGCCCATGGCATGGGGGCTGGAATGAAGATGACCTTTAAGGTCACTTCAAACCCAAAGCATTCTATGATTTTATCTGGTTTTAAATTAATCCACTGAATCCACCAATTGCCCCTCTTCCAATACCACCAAATTCAGTGAGTATTGGTTCTCCGTTCCCCTCACCCAACACCTTCAGATGGTTTTCAGCCACAACCCCAGGATGTTATTTCCCACTTACATGCACGCGTACAAATTTTCCCAGAAGTCTTATGCATATTCTATTATTTTCCATGGTTTCATGTTAACGTTATGAAACTTGCCATGAGTCAAAACTCGTGCTAATGTGGAGCTGGCTCCAGCTCCCTACTTGACCCTGCCTTCCAGATTAGTAAGGATTCCAGACAGAGGTGGTTACTGGAGAAGAGACATCTGATCAGCACAAACCATTCCTCACCCAGGATATTATCATTTTCAAAGAAAGGACAGTGTCTGAAAAAACATCTTTTTAAGGAAAACATATTCTCAGGGAACAAAAACACACTGTCAGAAGGATGTTCTGCCTGACTTTCAAAAAACCACCAGTGCTTAGACAAAACCTGACTGTACTTTAGCCCCAATCAAAATATTCCACTTTGCAACATTCCACGTGTTGTTTCACACCCCTCTCGGTTTGCAGGGTTTCTCCATCTCTACTGCAAGGTCAGGCAGAGCCGGAGCCGGCTCCAAATTAGCAAGAGCTTTGACTGTTGTCAAGTTCCTTACAACCTGCAAACTAGACCTCGGAAAGTCGTAGAAGATGCACGAGGTTTCTGTGAAGGTTTATACACGCGGGAAAACCATCCCGACCGGCTCTCGTCTCGTTCCCTCGTGCTGCCCAGGCCTGACAAAGGCCGCTCGCTTTCCGCCACCCGAAAGCGACCCTCACAGAGCTCATCCCCCAGCCCCCGGTAACGATTCCCCCAGAGCCGCCCCCCGGTACTCACCGCGGAACGGAGCAGCGCCGCCAGCCCAGCCAGCGGCAGCAGCACCCGCAGCATCGCGGGGACAGCGGCGCCTCCGCGGCCGGAGAGTGACCAACCGGAACCACCCCGCGCGCCAGATGCGCTTCCGGCCGGATACACCGAGCAGGTGATAAGCCACGCCCCCATCAAGGCCACGCCCCAGTCGTTTCTGTTTTCGGGGCCACGCCCCTTCCCCTAAGCACCGCCCCCCTGCCCTAATCCCACATCACTCAGGCCCCGCCTCTCAACCAAACCCCGCTCAAGGCACTGGGGAGGCTACGCTCTGCCCCCAACCCGAAGGCGATGCCATCCCCCCCAAAATGGACGTGGGAAGGGACCAGTGAGGAACCCATCAGCTCTCCCTGCAGAGCACAACCCAACATTCACATCATGCGTCCCAGGAGCATCTCCCGATCCTGCATGGCTGCTCCTCGGGCTTGGCACCATCACACCTTCCCTGGAGAGCCTGCTCCAGTGCTCCTCCACCCTCTGCACCAAGAACTTTTCGCTAAGACACAACCTAAACATCAATATCTTCCTGCGCTCAGTTTCAGCCACGTGGCGATTTTCCATATTGCTTGCAAGGAGCGTTCCAAGGTCCAATCCAGAAGCCAGGACAAGAGAGGAAGGGGAAAAGCCTTGGAAGGGACAGAGGCAAAATGCGCTGCCCGGGCGGTCTGACATCCCACTAGTAACTGGGGCCGCCCCTCAGCTTCCAAGAACCACTGAAACCGAGAGTACTGGACCTACAAGACTGACCCTCCTCGGCGGTAACGGGCTCTGACCCCGCTTAGGTTCCAGGCGCTCGCACCGCGCGCCCCCCGCGGTTCCCCGGTCGCTCCTCCCCGTGCCGGCCCCGCCCGCCTTCCGCCCCTCCCGCTCCGCTTTCCCTGCCCGGGCAGCGCGGTGGCCACGGTGTCCCCGCGGGTGCCCCAGGCCATGGTGGCGCCGCCGCTGTCGCCGTGGTTGGCGCTGGCCGCGCTGCTGGCCGCGGCGGGGGCGCAGTACGAGCGCTACAGCTTCCGCAGCTTCCCGCGGGACGAGCTCATGCCGCTGGAGTCCGCGTACCGCTACGGGCTGGACCAGTACAGCTCCGAGAACTGGCCCGAGAGCGTCAACTACCTGGAGGTCAGCGTGCGGCTGCACCGCCTGCTGCGGGACAGCGAAGCCTTCTGCCACCGCAACTGCAGCGCGGCGGGGAGCCCCCCGCGAGAGGCCGAGTCCTGGCCGGGCGAGCTGCGGGCGCTGGCGGGGGCGCTGCGGCGGGCGCGGTGTCTGCGGCGCTGCCGACAGGGGCTGCCCGCCTTCCGCCAGGCGCAGCCCGGCCGGGACCTGCTCCGCGAGTTCCAGAGCAGGGAGCCCTACAAGTACCTGCAGTTCGCCTACTTCAAGGTGAGGCACGGCCCTTCAGCCCCTCCTGTCCCGTGCTCGTCCTCAACCCCGTCCTCATGCCCATCCCCATGCCCATCTCCATCCCCATCTCCATTCTCATCCCCATCCCCATTCTCCCTCTCATCCCCCTCCTCCTTCTCATCCCCATTCTCATCCCCTTCCCCATCCTCATCCCCCTCTCCGTACCCGTCCTGATCCTCATCCCCATCTCCATCCCCGTTCCCCTTCCCATCTCCATCCCCATCTCATCAACTCCATCTTCATAGAATCATAGAATGGTGTAAGTTGGAAGGGACCTTAAAAATCATCTGCTCCCAACCCCCTGCCATGGGCAGGGACAGTTCCCACTAGATCAGGCTGCCCAAGGCTCCGTCCAACCTGGCCTTGAACATCTCCAGGGATGGGGCAGCCACAGCTTCCCTGGGCAACCTGTGCCAGTGTCTCACCACTGTCATGGTGAAGAAAGTCCTCCTGTCTAGTCTAAATCTACCCCTCCCCAATTCATAGCCATTCCCCCTAATCCTGTCACTACCTGTCTTTATAAAAAGTGCCCCCCCCCCCTCCCCCGCTTCCTTGTAGCCCCCTTTGTTTCCATCTCCATCCCCTCCACTCCCTCCCTGGCCTCGGCTCCCCAAAGTCTCACCTGGTGCCCAGCCAAGCCAAGCGAGTCCGTTACCAGTGCGTGGCACAGCCCTGCACAGCCTTAATGCGCTGTGCACCCAATGCTTGGAAAAGCCTCCTGCCCTGCCAACTTCTCACCTTGCCCTCAGAGCAGGTTACTCTGGGCCATAGCGTCTTTCCCCATTGTTTCCTCCACTCTAGTTTGGGTGCCAACTGCCATTTGCCACACTCCGTTTTACCCACTATGTGATTGGATCCCCGCAGTCCCTGCCCTCCCAGGCTGTTGACCCTGCACTTAATCTTCGACCTGGCCTTCAGCCGCTTCCTTTCACCCACCTCGTGTGACCCACAGTGGGACCACTGTGTGCCTTCTCTTCCCCTCTGCTTGCCCACATACTACCATCCAGCTTCCTCTTCTCCGGATTTTCCACAACTCATCCACCATTTCACCTCAGTTAGACCCTCCAGTTCTTCTCCAACCACCAGCCGCTGGACCTTGCCTCCTTGTCCTGTATTTGCACTGTTCCTCCCTGCACCCCTTTCATCTTTCCATCCACCTTACTTCCTTCTAACCTATTCTGAAACCTTTTTCAGACCCTTCACGTCCCAGCTCTTTGCTGCTTCCTCTCCCTCACTTGCTCTCTTCTGCTCCAGGTCTTTCAACCGCAGCAGCTCTCAACCTGTGACTCAAAGATAGCCTGGTCCCTGCAAAAGTCCAGCTTTGTTACAGCCAAGGGAAGGAATTAAGTAAAAATGAGCTGGAGTGTGGCACTCATGCTGACCCTGAAATGGTATTTACTTTGTGCACTTCAGTCCACCAAGACTAGGAACACACACCTCTTATGACAGATTTCATCCCTTTTCTAGCTTCTTGTCATCCTTGTTTCTAGGGCCTAATTGATTATTTTATTCCTTTTTCTCATTTTCATCTTCTGTTCACAGCATCAAGGTCCGTCCCTCATGCCATCCCTTGGGATACTGCAGTTACTTGCTTGTCAAATAAATGGGACATCTGTGGGGGGAGAAAACAAGCTGAACTGTCAGTATCGACATGCATAGTATCACACCAACAAAATTCTGTGCATTTAAAGCCATCCCTAAGACCGTACAGAACTTCCCTTTATGCATTAAAGCCTCTGCACACACAGAACAGAAGGTATCGAACAGGCAACATTTCTTTCAAGTAGCAGAGTGGGCAGGCACTCTTCCCATCAGTAAATCCCTCTATGGATACCAAAATGAAGTCACCACAAATGTTGTCATTTCTTGTCTTACTTTAAACTATTCATTCCCCCCTGTGGTAAATGCAAAGTTTGCAATGTATGAATCACAGCAGAAATAATTCCTGCTTGGGGGATGCAGTTAAGAATATGAGAGGGAAACTGGAGAAAACCCTCTCCCTTTGAACTCTTTTTCAGTCACATTTACAGTAGGTTTGTGCAATTACATGGTTTTGTCTTTAGCATTAGTTGTTTGTATTGTCTTTCTTATTAGATTGTAGCCTAGCTGTGAGCTCCCATCAGTACTTAGGGAGTTGTGGATGAGCCTTCTAGAAGTACAAACTGCTACATACAGAGGACTTTTTCCTATCTGTTGGTTTCTGAATAAAGGAGTGTCACTTCCCCTACTCCTTACCCTACCAACAGCATTTATAATATAGGAAGAAGGCAGAGGGAAACACTATGTTATTTTTCAGCGTGACTGTGTGTTTATTCAGGTGGGTTCAACAGTGAAATTTTGCCACGTCTTAGATCCTGGGAATAGATGTTTCTGTGCTGCTGCTTGTTCCTCTGGAGGGAGCTTTCTCATAGCCACTGAAGTTCACATAGGGATGTGTTTCTACAAAACCTTTTTGCTTGGTTTGGGTTTTTTAATGGTGAAAATGGAAACCAAGAGTGAATCATGAACTAAGCAAAAAAATTAGAGACTTGTCAGCCTACCAGCAAACAGGGTTAAAGCATAAAACACAAAATCTCTCCAGGCATTTGACGAAAGTGCGTCTGAGATTTCCCTTTGTGTTTAGCACAGACTGGAAGCACGCAGTTTTGGGAAAGGCTGGAAGGGCTGCTGGCAGAGTTCCAGCACTGGAACAGTTAGAGCAGCACAGCAGCAAGGGCTCATGTTAAGGCTGACGTCTTCCTTTAGTGTACTTGTCTCTTACATTTCTTTCTGAAATAAAAGGGTACCTTTTATGAATATGAATGTAAGAGTTCATGTACATACGTGCTTGTGATTCTCGCTCATAGTTTTCTAGGTGCACTTCCATAAGCTGTTTGAGTTGTGAGGTGAAACTCTTATCACTATCACCTACATATCAGTATGCTGAATGGATTTATATGGATCTTGGCTTACAAAGGAAAGGCTTTTAACATTTCACAGATACTTAAGAATTTACTTTCTCTCACTCTTCCTAAATATGTGTATAAATCCTGTAGAATTTATAAAAATACGCGTGTGTATATATAATAAATAAAAAATATATAAGTGCATGCCCACAGAACTACAGATGTACAAGCTTGAGAAGTGGGCTCACGTGAACCCCATGAGGCTCAACAAGGCGAAGTGCAAGGTTCTGCACCTGGGTCAGGACACCCCCCAGTATTAACACAGGCTGGAGGACAACGGAACTGGGAGCAGCCCTGCCAACAAGGACTTGGAGGGAACCGGTGGATGAAAAGCTGGATATTTGCCCTATCCCTGGAGATGTTCAAGGCCAGATTGGATGGGGCGTTGGGCAGCCTGATCTAGTGGGAGATGTCCCTGCCCACAGCAGGAGGGTTGGAACTGGATCATCTTTAAGGTTCCTTCCACCCCAAACTGTTCTGTATTCTATGACCCAGCAGCGTGCACTCACAGCCCAGAAGGCCAACCATATATTGGGCTGCATCAAAAGAAGTGTGGCCAGCATCTTGAGGGAGGTGATTCTCTCCCTCTGCCCCATTCTGGTGTGACCCCACCTGGGGGACGATGTCCACTTCTAGGGTCCCCATCACAGGACAGACATGGACCTGCTGGAGTGGGTCCAGAGAAGGGCCACAAAAATGATCAGAAGTATGAAACATTTCTCCGGGGAGGGAAGGCTGAGAAAGTTGGCCTTTCTCAGCCTGGAGAAGAGAAGGCTCCAGGAAGACGTTATGGTAGACTTCCAGTACTTAAAGGGGTCTTAAGAATGATGTGGACAGACATTTTAGCAGCACCTGTAGTGATAGGGCAAGGGGTAATGGTTTTAAAATTAAAAAGGGTAGAATCAGACCTAGATATAAGAAACTGCTTACAATGACGGTGCTGAAACATTGGAACAGCTTGCCCAAAGCGAAGATAGAAGCCCCGTCCCTGGAAACATTCAGAGTCAGGTTAGATGGAGCTCTGAGCAGCCTGATCAGTTGAAGATGTCCCTCCTTTCTGCAGGGAGGCTGGGCCAGATGGTCCCCTAAGGTCCCTTCCAACCCAAGATTGGACCTAAAGTCCCTTCCAACCCAACTCATTCTATGATTTTACCGTTTAGCACATGCAGCTATAAACAAGGAATATTTACTTTACAAAATATCCTTAGTGGAATTTAAAATGGATACAGAATAGGTACAGAAAGTCATATAGTACATTGGGATACAGTTATGTAGCAAGTCTGCTGCTTCCTTTAACTTTGTAGTGCCATCAGGAAGACACATTATTGTAACATTGTCTTATGTACTGCTAGGCAAATGAGCAACATAAATACAACGTGAACATGATAAGTGGTTACTCCTGCCCAGTATCCACAGATTGGCATCAGTAATTGCTGTGAGATTAATCCCAGTAGACTTATGCCTTGCCAGCTCTGTGAACTGGGGAGGGGCAATGGAAAAAAAAGGAGTCTTTTAGCCTTACAACCATCACCTATGCTATTTGCAACGATAAAACTTTTTAAAAATAAAAATTAAAAACCCCAACTAAATATACTTAGGAAGAATTCTATCAGTTTTACTGTACCCTTGTACCTGCTGACACTGTTTTCAGGAGAAGTGCATTTGGAAATACAGAGGCTGCAGAAAACTCTGGGAAACTTTCACGTGGTTTTTTTCAATAACCTGTTTTTTCCCCCCCATCCTCCTCTCCCTATCCCTGTTTAGGCTAATAACCTTCCAAAAGCCATTGCAGCAGCTCACACTTTTCTTCTGAAGCATCCTGATGATGAAATGATGCAAAGAAATATGGCCTACTATAAAAGCTTACCTGATGCTGAGGAGCATATTAAAGACCTGGAGACAAAACCTTATGAGGTATGCTTTTTATTCAGTCTAGTCTTTTGGAACTCTTCTATTCCTTCTCTGATTCCACAAGATTCAAGGATCTCATTTGTCTACATGTTCTCCTTTCCTATTTTCCTTTCCTTCCTGCTGGCTTCCCCTATCAGCTCTGTTCCACCTTCTTGATGCTTTCAGTAATTCTCACCTCTTGTGCTCTTCCCTGCTCCATAAGTCACAGTAAATCACAGACAGTGACATACCTGAAAGCTGCTGTGTGCACCACTGAAGCTAAGCAGGTGCATAGAGTTATTCAAATGCAACAAGTGCTGTAGCAGCACAGCTTAAAATAACTAGGATGCTTGGGGTTAAGATTCCATTGAAAACCTCTTTCAAAACTTGTATCTTAGAATCTCACTGTTGCTTCTGTCCGTCATTTTTTTTCTGTTAATCTGAAATGTAATTAGGTACTCTACTTTCTAGAAAATATCTGGTATAATCCATTAGTCGTCTGTATTTATTGTCCTCATATTTATTGGATAACAGCTTATATAGTAATCTAGAAACGCAGAGGCATTACTTACTGTATTTGAATTTACACACAGCTTTCCATAGATCAGTTACTGCTGATCCTCATTCTTGCCAATTTTTCAGAATCTCTTTGTCAGGGCTGTGAGAGCATACAATGGGGACAATTGGAGGACATCCATCTCAGACATGGAACTGGCTCTTCCCGATTTCTTCAAAGCCTATGATGACTGTATAGCAGCTTGTGAGGGCTCGCGAGAGATCAAAGATTTTAAGGACTTCTATCTTTCCATTGCAGGTGAGTCGTTTGGAAACAATATGGAAAAATGTGCCAAAATGGCATTTCAGTTTATCCATAGAATTGTCTGCCAAAGTCTTGTTCCTCCGTTAGCAGCATGAAGTGCACGTGATGCCTTCTGTTCCATTTGGGCCAATCTAAGTTTATTGGTTTCACTGAGAACTGCTTTAACTCCGGTTTACTTTTTTCTTCTTTTCAGTAATGTAAGTGAGGGCTGTCAGAAAATCAGAACAGAGAGTTCTTCCATTAGCACAGAAGTTGTGTATCAGAATAAAATAAGTGTTTAAGTAATAACAACTGCTCCATCCAGCTAGCAACCGTTATCTAGACAAGTCTCTTGACTATTATTTCAATATCAGTTTGGCCACCTTTGGGGCTCAGTGGTTAGCTTGCCTTCAAAATCTGCTTTGTGGTTTTATATCACTAGTCATACATATCTCCTTTCTTGTAACAAGTTTCTGTTGTCAATTTTTCATCTTTCCTACAGGAGAGTTTTGCTATCAGATAGGATTTTTCTTTTCTTTAGTGTGTTACTTTAAAAAAAAGTCCATTGCTTTGCAACAAAAAAAGAGACGCTACCTTTTTTGGTTGGCATCAAAATGGTGCATACACATTTCCTGTGCTCTTTGGTGGCAGAAGAAACAAGTCACTTCTCCAGTGCTCTGGGGTCAGCATTGTTGACAATATTTGTGTGGAGAATATCTGCATGTTTTCTCAACAAACTTAAAAACATGAAAATCAACAGAATTCCTAAGTTACCAGAAGGAAAACCAGCCCAGCTTTTTGTCCTAAAGCCATGACATATGTTGGTGAGGAAAAACTTGTGAAATATATCGATACATAAATGTAAAGTGCAGGAGCAGTTCCACAATTTATTATGGTGTGGAACAGGTATCCACCAGTACAGCCCTCATAGAATAGCTGTTGCAGGCTATTCCTCATGCTAGGCTTGACTCCTGGGCAAAGCAGGCAGGTGCCCAGGGTAGCTGACAAGGAGTGAAGGTCAAATCACAGCTGATAAATCAAGAAACACAGGCTTTCTTCCCCACTGGGTCAGAGCCCTGACGTCAGGATAATCCCCAGGCCACAGTAAAGTGTCTAAAGTGTGCTTTTGCTCCAGGGACTTACGTCCTGCCTCCAAATTTTTTACTGCAGAAAGTAAACATAGCAGAAAATGTTAACCAGAAGTAGCTGGTGCTTGCACTAGGTACAGATTTATCCCTGAGCAATGAGTTATGTCTGGAAGCCAGCTGATCTCATTGCGTGGAATTGCTTTATCGAGGAACTTGCTTCTCTGTCTTTAAGTGCTGGCTAGAATTGAACACTATTGTGTTTGGAGATTTCACTGCTCTTGTAAAAGATGGGTCTGGTAGTTTCATTTGGCCAGTCATTTTTAGTTAGCTTCAGCATTTTTCATGTTAGGAGTTGTAGGAGATGAAAACGGGCAGAGGCCTTTGCTGTTCTTTTGCCTTGGTTAGAGACTTGCTGCGCAAGCTTAGACAACTTGTTTTCACCTGTCATATGTGGCTGAGAGTGAAAGTAAGCCTTTAAAATATTTCTGTTTGGTGATGTGATCTAACGGGACACATCCTGAAAACACTTGTAATTCTTTCATGAAAAGTTTTCTTGCAATGTATTTTCTTGAAGATAAGATCACCAATAGTCCTAACCCACTGTACCAAGCTTTTGTGAACCAGGTAAGCTTGTTAACTTAGGCATTTGTAGCTGAAAATTGCTTTGTAGTGAGCAGCATATTTGGGTCTGTCTTCTCTTTTAGAACATCCAAAATGCAGGCACTAAATTCAGCCATCCCTGGAGGTTTATTTTGCAATCACTTGCTGTATTTCTTTGTGACACAGTTGGGCATTGCAGACCTTATCATGTAATAATTTAACAAAATTGAGAAGACTATCAAAATTTTAAAAAAAAAGGCTCTGTACAAAACCTACCACCAAAGCCTGCCTGTAGGTGTCAGTGAAACATAACTGCTGAGTTCTCTGGAATTACAGCTTTGAATCATAGAATCATAGAATAACCAGGTTGGAAGAGACCCACCGGATCATCGAGTCCAGTCATTCCTATCAAACACTGAACCATGCCCCTCAGCACCTCATCCACCCGTGTCTTAAACACCTCCAGGGATGGTGAATCAATCACCTCCCTGGGCAGCCTGTTCCAGTGCCCAGTCACCCTTTCAGTGAAAAATATTTTCCTGATGTCCAGCCTAAATCTCACCTGGCAGAGCTTGAGGCCATTCCCTTTCATCCTGTCCCCTGTCACTTGGGAGAAG
>WAAB01012848.1:122929-206975 GCA_013389865.1 Piaya cayana | reverse complement strand
GCTGTCAACCAACACCCCCAGGTCCCTCTCCTCCAGGCAGCTTTCTAGACAGACTTCTCCTAGTCTGTAGCTCTGAATAGGGTTGTTGTGCCCCAAGTGCAGGATAGATTTTTGATAGATTTCAGGTTTCATTTTTACAGATGGGCTGAGTACCAACAATTGGTATATACTTCAGATAAGGTTGTAGATGCTCAGAACTTCCAGTCAGCAAGATTCAGATGCACAGGACCCAGGAGAGCATCACAAGGACAAACTTAAAAGAGTAGCTAATGGGAGGGATTGTAACAATTCACTGTGCACTCATCCATTTCCTGTGTTGTTTTCTTCTTCCTTCTAGATCATTATATTGAAGTCCTTGAATGCAAAGTGCAGTGTGAGAGTAATCTGACACCCATTATAGGAGGCTTTGTTGTCGAGAAATTTGTGGCCACCATGTACCATTACTTACAGTTTGCTTATTACAAATGTAAGTCATGATTTAATTTTCTCAAGTAATGTAGGGATGCTGTGGGGCAGTTTCCATTGTGCCGTCTTTTCCCTCTGGTTACAGTGCTTTGAAGTGTAAAATGGGGGTCTTCAGCATCTGCATTTTAATCTGTTCTGGGACAGAATGTCTGAGTCCCCTGGCATTTTTTTCTGCTTGTATAATTGCAGTTAACAGACATGAGAGAGAAATGTTATGTATGGAGCCTGTGTTTATAAAATTGTCCATGACAAAAAAAGAATTGCTGAACATAAGTCCCACAAGGGCTGGATTTTGCCCGGGTCAGACCTCTGTGTTTTAAGTTAAGCACAGTTGTGACTCGTCTCCAATTGAGCGTTAGAAGAATTAGGTGGTTACAGAGTAAGCGTGATCTGATCTGTTACTGTCCTTCATTCTTTATTTGCTAGCTACTACCAGCACAAGTTGCTTACACTTTTCAGAGCTTCATATAAATTACAAATGTTCATCATGTTTATTTTAGATGTCCAAATGATAAACCAACTCTTCTGCCTTTTTGAAGTAACTTGTAATATGACATGTCAGGGTAAACAATATCAGCCACTTCCCCATACACTGGAACACGTGCAGTGACGTAGACCTGTTTTGTACATGTGTGCAATAAAACATGTCTTGTTCCAAAAAGCCATGGTGATCAAGCTGTCAGGCCCACACAGTTATTAAGCAGCTGAATGTGTTGCTCTAAGAAAAAAAGTTTTTTTCTTACCTTCCAAACTCCTTCAGTTAGAGAGAAGAAAGATTGTGACTTCAAGATAACACATATAACAAAATACCTCTTATTATATTGAATTAATACTCAATTTTCGATTTGCCATTCAGAATTTGTTCCATGGACAAACTCAGAGAGTATTTCATACCACTCACTTTCTTCTAGTGGATTCTTATAATCCTGTTAGAATGGGGCATGTGGGGATAAATGGGTTTTGAAGAAAGAGGAGACCTCTTCACAGAAGTAGTGTTCTGGTGCTCAGTGATTACACATTTGGTAGATAAATCATTCAGTGAATTTTATGGTGTCTTGAGGAGCTACTTGCACTGTAAAGAACACATGTAGCCCTTACAGCTACTCCTGCAGGCTCTGACATTAAAGGGAAGACACACCCAGACATGTAGAATCAGGCCAATAATGACTTTTGATTATGTTGTTTGACTACACATTTTACACATCAACTCTTCCCTCTTCGTCAGTTCTAGTACAAAGAAGTCGGGGGTGGGGGGGAGTGGGGAGGAATGATAATTTGGTTTTGTGTCTTTTTGTTAATCAATGCCCCAAGAGGGATCACCCCTCACTGATACTGAGATACCTGGGAAGGACGTTTGGTTAGGATTTCCATTGAAAACCATCAGATGTAAGTGTGTCTGTCTGAATCATGGTCTTACCTGTTTCAGAAAACAAAATCAGCAGGTCCTTTCTGAGAAGCAAATTTTTTTTTTCTGTGCAGCTGTTTAGAAGTAGAAAATGGGTCCTTTTTCCATCTGAGTTTTTCAGAGCTTAGATAATAGTAGGAATTTCTTCATTTACTTTATCTGGATATTTTTCTGTGTTTATTAATTAGTGAATGACATGAAGAATGCAGCTGCTTGTGCTGCTAGTTACCTTCTTTTTGACCAGAAAGATGAAGTAATGAAACAGAACATGGTATATTATCAGTACCACAAAGACAAATGGGGACTTAAAGAAGAGGATTTTCAGCCCAGATTGGTAGGTGAATTACTTATAATGCATAGTAGGCAAATCCAGATATTTCCCCAAAACTCACTGGGTCGGAGGTTGTGAAAATGGGGTTATCTGTTGGTTCTGGAGTTAAAAGTTGTGTTAATGCCATATGGAAAGTTGTACACAGTGATGTACTATGTGATGTAGGCAGTGAATGTCATTCTAATTCTTCCCTCTATGTTGAAATATACTACAATAGCATATAATGTGATATGATGACAAGTAAATTCATACTGGTACTTCTCTGCCACTCATGTTTATTTATATCTTCATCCACTGCAATAAATAAAGCAGCTGGCCCCTGAAATCTGCTGATGGAAAGATCACTCCAGTGGCATTCAGGCTTTTGTCAGTCACCTTATGTAGTTGCCCACCTGCTTGACTTTTCAGGGTCTTTGTGCATTGAAATGTGATGTAACATGAGATATCCTATGATAACCCTAGCTAAACACACTTTCTGCTTAAATTAGAACATATTTGAGTGGATGATGATGGGAAAAGGCTTGCAACTATAGTGTACCTAATTATCTCAATTAGAATGCTTGCTGCAAAAAAACCCATAGTTAACATCAGTCCATCCAGCCATGATTGTGATCTGTCTTTGATTAGTGGGTTTCTATGTTGTTCTCAAATTCCCATGTCTATGGGAATTTTAAATATAAAAGCATCTTTCCTGTGTTTTTGGAATCCTGCAGCCTGGACTCTATAACAGTCAAGTTGGATTTTATGTCATTTCTTGTTACCAGGGTTTATTTCATGCAGAATTAACTACTTCATGACACCTGAATGACTCCTTAGGCATTAGTGGTATGTGCTGTACAAGCAGCTAGCTATTAGCCGTGCACGTTCCATCAATTAAATATAGTGCCTTCTCTTTCTCTTATGACATGACTTCCCTGTGAAGAGTCATTGAAGTTAACCGAGCTGTAGCAGCAGCAGGCACCCCACAGGGTAACATTCCCATGTTGCTTCTTCAGACATTTCAGTCACTGAGACCTGCACTGGCCCTAAGGCAAAGCCCTAGATTCTTAATGCTGCATTAAAGCTCAGTGCATTTGTGTAGTACTTAGCTGACTGGCTTTATCTCTAGCAATACTGCAGAGCAGTTCATGTATGCATCTTATAGGTTGCACTGATTTGATGATTACATTTTCTTTCCTCTCAGGACAGCCAGATCAAGTCAAAAATACCACTCCACTAGAGTTAAGTGGTTTTTGGTTGTGGACAGCTGTTGAGTTATATGCAACACACTTTTATCTCCACACTGAAAACCCAGGTCTGCCCTGCCTGGCAGAAGACAGCAGAAATGCATTTGGTTCTTTCGAGCAGCAGTAGCGAGTCTGAGCTTACAGGGGAAAAGGAACACTCCTTTGTCACTGCTTTTGGGAACAGGACTGTACTTTATAGCCAAATGGGAGACAATATTTAATGGTGTTGGGAGTGTGGGGGTAGCAACAGTATAAAATTGCAGACCACAGACAGATTTGGCATACACGTGCAGAGAGAACAGAACAAGGGCCCTACACATTCGTTTTGAATATTTCATTGATAATTTCTCAGGAGCTGGGGATTACAGATAATTTTTAAATATAAAATACTAAATGCACACAGCTGTGTTTACTGGGGCTTTGATCCATGTAACTCTGAACAGAAGTTGCTTGCTGTCCTTATTGCTTGCTATATAATGCCTCTGGTTTATTTCCAAAAAGGAGAATGGGGTGACAACAGCATTTGGCTTTGGGTGTAAGCTTTAGATGTTCTTGGGGAAGAGGAAATCTCCTGTTTTCCTCCCCCAAAAAGGGGGAAATGGGATAATCAAAGTCAATTACTGTTCGTATTCACAAATAGGTGACTGAGTTAATCTCCTGTCCAGGCCAACGGCCAGGGAAGTGAGGAGAGACAGGTGGGAGACCAGGCAAAATTTCCCTAACCCACTCTCAAGGGGAGGAGAGTCATTATCATGCAAAATAGCTTAGTGTCTCTTTTTCTCAGAACTGCCTGCTGCTGGGAGACAGAGGATTTCTCATGTCCAAAGCCCGCTGGAATGCAGGCACGGGCTGCTGCTCAGCTCTGGCAGTCTCATTCCTTATTCTCAGACTAGCCAGCACTTTGAAACATGAGAAAGAGGAGAGTGCTTTGTTCTTCTCACACCAATCGAGCCTGTGCTTAAAAAGGTCCACAGAAGACATTGGATATGCTTCTTGCTGTTCTGCTGTTCCCTTTCTCAAATGTTATAACTCCCCCTGGGATCTACTTTCTACTAAGTCTGGATGTGACTTCTTTGGAATAGTTTCAGGTGACGTATGATGACTCTCCCTTGTCTTGCTACCCTAAAGTAACATAGACATTTTTTTTTATAGGAGGCAATTCGATACCACAACATAACCACACTCCAGTTGGAAATGTATGAATTCGCAAAGGAAAATCTGATGGATGATGATGAGGTGAGTTGTCTAGAAAGGAAATAATGGTCAAAAAAACAACAATCACATTAAGGTGAAGATCATGCATAGATGGAATTCCAGAGTTTAGCAAGTATGAGAAAATCTTCTTGTAATCACGAGTAATTTATCATGTTTTTTTCTTTTGTAAACAGAATATAGGGAACAAACCCAAATAACGTCATGTGATATTTAAAAAAGGAGTGGGGCAGTATTAACACAAGGCTAAGTAGAATGCACTCAGCAGAAAATCCACTTTGCAAGCTCTGACACCAGGGGGCAGAGGAGTAGTATGTATGTTTAAACCAAACGGTTGGTTTTGTTTGGTTTGGTTTTTTCCCTGAAATGTTGTTTAAATTAGATTTACAAAGCTTTAAAATTTTATCCAGAAGTAACCTAAAATGTATTTTTTTTCTAAGAGAAGTCTTATTTCCTCTTTGTCTTTTCTGCATGGTAACATTTTGGTCACCTGGTCTTGCTTCTTAAATGAGGAATTCATGGCCAAATAGCATGTAATGATTACTAATAGATTGGAAATACAAAAAAAAAGGATTTCTAGTGCAAGAAAAGAAGAAGAATTGTTGAAAGGGCATTTCTTTGTCCCCACAATTGAAATTAAAGTATAAATCATGGAGGCTTTGGATTGCCTTTTGTTTTGCTTTGTTTTCAGAATCTTTCATTTAAAGTTTTTAAAAGTCTTCAAATGATGGAACAGTTCATTGCTGGTGTTGGCAAAGAGCTGAGTCCAGTTATGGCATGGAGCAAGGTACTTGTAATGAGCACTTCTGAGATCTTTTTTAGCTAGGAAAGAGAAAGATTGTTTATGTTAAAAAGTAGAATCACTTTTGCAATTTTCATGTTATCCAGTGCACAGGGAGAGATAATATTTTATAGTAGAGAAGTAATAACATGTCTATGCGGCTTCACTCTGCTAGTGACCTGAAAACAACTCTGTGCATAAAATTCCATTGCAAGGTTACCAGACTCTAGGAGTTTCCATTGTGATTAAACTCTCTGAAAGGCAGTTTAATAAGCTTCTTACAAGGTTAAGCTTAGATGAGAACTAGTCTGTATGGGTTTCCATCAGGATGTGAAATAATTGAGCACTTTTTTGTATTCCCTAGTTGGCTTGTACTTTACCCATAATGTTTTCTTATGTTAGACTTAGACTTAATTTATATTTCTTTTCCTTCTTTCACATCTACTGCTTCAAAACACAGGGATGAGTAATGAAGGAAGGGTAGAAGCAGTCTGTTGTGAGGACTTTCCCCATATATTGTTACAAGAAGGTATTATAGAAATAGTCTTCAGCCTCAAGCACTGTGTATGGAATAAACAAGCATTCGTTTGCTGGCATTCATTCCTGTAGCCCGTTTTACAGGTGCAATTATAAATGACCTTGAAATCTGCAGGAGGGAAGTGCAGTTGAAACATCAGTTAATACTCTAGGGAAAGTGTCAAGGAAGTCTTATTACACTGGATTACGTGTTTGGGTTAAACAACCAAAATTGCTGGTCCTGGTCATGCCACAGATTATCTCTACCGTACACTTTCATCATTTTAGAAAATTAACGTTCTCCTCTGCCAGGGAAAAGCAGAAAGGTTTCTGTACCGTCCCTTACTAGAGCTGAAGAACTTGGGAGGGATGGAGGCTGTCCATGCTTCTGGCTTGGCTCTGGTTTTTAGTAGTGAACTCATAAATCCCTGGCTAGCAGAACTTGTCTTTAGCTACAGGAGCTTTCCAGGGAGTCCAGACAGAGCAGGAATACCATGAAGGTAAAATCACTACCTTGTAGTTTATGCTATATGAACAGGACCTGGTAGTGTAAGTGGAATATTTTTTTATATTTCTGCTGGCATAGATAGAAAAGTTTATTCCACAGGAATGCTAACAGTGATGAAAAACCCAGATAAAGTGTAACAGTAAAAGCTTTATTAAAAAATGTTAAGGATGAAGACAACTTATCTGTTGAGTGCATTCTGTTTATTCGAACCATGTGCTTCTTGGGCCATAGGCCTTACCTTTGGTGAGTTTCTGTGGTTCATGTTTGCTGTCTGTGAAGCTGCTTGTGGGCCAGCAAGCCCATAAAAAATTCTCCTGAAATTAAATCATTCTCTTTCCTTGAGTAGAGCAAAAGGATTGATGTGGCAGGAAGATCTCTTAGCTATGTGAATATGTGACTATACCCAATTGGAGAATCTTACTTTATTCAGACTTCTCAGTGCTCCCATATCCCAGATCACCCATGTCTCTTTTCAAATCCCATTAGCAAAGTGAGCGAGAACATGTGGCTTCTTCCAGTAATACACTGCCGCTATTGCAGAGGCTGGAACATGAGGTAATGATTTTTGCACGTCACTACAAGAAATACTGTCCTGTTCATGTTCCTTTATTAATGTTTTTCCACAAGGAAATGAAAAACTCTAGTTCAATCGTTTAACACCGTAGAGGTGACGAAGAATATTAGTGCCAGCTAGCTACAAATTACTTTTTCTTAAAAGTAATTATTATTTAATATCCTTACAGTTTTCCACAGTGAGGTTAAAAGAACATTACACAGTGTTGTCATCTTAGTTCACCATAGGTAGTCAAGCTGTTTTATTTCTGTTCAGATGTGTAATGCATAAAGGCTATAACAGATACAACTCCCAGTGTTGCACAGCTTAAAATGGCAAACATAAATGCTGTTAAAATTAAATAGCAAACGGAAATGCTGTTAAGATTAAATGGCAAGTAGAAATGCTATACTCAGCTACTGTAGATATAACTTCAGCAATATGCTAATTGTATAAGATATGTTTCTGGCCCATAAAATCCATGTTCTGGAGTTTTGTTTTTTTTTTTCAGGGATAGCTACTTAGCTGTTCTAAATTACATGAGAATCACAAGTATTTGGCTAGGATGATCCCACAATGTGATTTTTCTTTCAGTACATAATCAGAAGGTGAAAAACTTTCGGCAGCTTTGGTACATTTTTTGGCATCCCATTTTTTTTTATTTGTATATGCTGTGTGTCATTTTGTACAGTAGCTGAAATTCAAATGCTCCATTCCTGAGTGGGATGCAAAGGAGAATAAGTGATGATCTAATGTGACTGGTGAAAAGGGAACATGCAGAATAACATCAAAGCATGAGGGGCCCAGTGGACTACTGATAGCAAATAATAGTCTGAATTCATCCTATTTTTCAGTTCAGGAACTGCTAACAACATATTTTCAGCTTTATTAACTCTTTTTTCTTTGCATATGTTCAAATGAATTTATACAAGTACGCTCATAAAGGCAAGTTGTAAATGCAGACCTGTAAATTCTGCCCTGCCTGTGACCTCAGACCAACACAGCTACAATAGCACTGCTGCACCGAGAAGAGCTGGTGGCAGCTGTTTCAGAGAGAGCTGGCAGCTGATTTCCATTGTTAGCATTCCTATTCAACAAACATTTCTTTAAAGAAAAAAAGAAAAATTTTTTTTTCAGCATCATAATTTCCTAATGTAAATACTGCCCATGTGGCTGACTCTCCAGAAGCTTCCTGCTTTCCCCTCTTGCTTCTTTACCAAGGTGTGTGTCTTGGTCAAAAGTGTTCCTCTTTCCATTTAAACCATTTGTCATGGGAAGCTGCAAGCATGGTAGGCCTTAGATGGCAAAACATCTCCAAGCTGGAGGTACTGACATTAGGAGAGATTTTTACCTGCCCAGATTTACTTAAGCTTCTGTGTGCAGTATAAAGCAGGCAAGAGAGCATAAGCAGAGCTCAGAAACAAAGCCACTAGAAGGCTTCTGTTTCCAGTGCAATGGGAGTAATGTTGAAGTTGCCCTGGAACTGGGTTGAGTCATGTTTTATAGGCATTATAAAAAAGTTAAGAGGTATGCACATTTACCAGATTACTTTAAAATACTATGGTAATAACTGCAGCATACTGCAATCTCCCATAGTGTATGAGAAGAGAGCAGTTACATGTTCAGAATATATCGTTGAAAAATGAAATGGTAAAGTATCTGAGAAAAGAAGTTAATATACATGTGAAGAACAACTAAGCTCTTTTAATATTAAAAAAAGCCCAGACCCTAAAAGCATGTGATACTAGGTCATGCTGTGGACTTAAGTATCTGAAAAATAAACCAGTTAAGGGCCAAATAATTTTTCTGCACAAAGAATTGAAGGATTTTTTTTCCTTCTGCTAGAATGCGAGGAATGTCCAGCCTAGTCTGTACTGCTCGTTGAGGATCTGGGAGGGCTTTGAGGTGGTTACAGTGAACTTGCGTATTTTAACTGAAAGTTAGATCAAGGAACTTTTTCTTGGTCAAAGGCTGAGTAAACATTTCAGACTGAGCCACCCATTGACACATGCCTTACTGTTATCCCAAAATAATGTCTCTTCCCACAAAATATCGCTGGCCAGTGGGCTATGCTGTGCGTTTGCAGGCTCTCTCAGGCCCACAGAGCACCTATCATCCACAGACACACAAATCAAACCTTTGTTTTCTCTCTTGCAAGATGGTTATTTGTGCTTGAACAAAACCTGCTGCTTTTCATGAACCAAATTCCTTGTCACTACTCCCATTAGTTACTCAAATTAGTTACTGGAACAGTTACAGGGTAGGTGTGCATTAGTTATAGGGCAGCCTTCACCTCTTCTCATAGAGGCCACCACTGCAGGCCCACTTGCTACCACAGTCTTAAAACCTGCACACAATACCTAAGGGAATAAAATCTGTTACTCTCACTGTTGAAAATGTTTCCAGTCGCTAAGATCTTTGAACTTTGGCAAAATCTTTTGCTGTGAAGGACAGCTGGGAGATATTTTCTGGGATATTTTTCTTCTAGATCAGACTATAAGGAAACAAAGATCTGGCTAATTCTTTTTGCTATGCATATTGTCTCTTAAGGCTCAGTTTGTTGGATGAGTTAGGAGAAAGACTGTTTCGTATTCATTCAGTCATAATCACGCACGAAAGCATGTCAATAATAATATTTTTCTGTAGATCTTAATTCATTCTGGAGCACTGTTATTTTAATATACTCTGTTACTTTCCTGAGGAACAGGCTGTCCCACTGGGATATCCCTGTAGAAACGGGCATCCACAGATCAGAAAGTGTGGGTTATTGCAAGAAAGCTATTTTTCCCCAGAACTTTTCCAGTCCACACTGTGAAAGGGCAGAAGACAGTGTTGGTGAAGGCAAGGACCGACAAATGATTAATATTTGCTATGCAGAAGGCAATGTGTAGTCTTAGCAAGCAAAGGTAAAGCATCTGGGGCTGCTGGTGAGTAGTACAACTGCCTCTGGTTACTGTTTCTAATGCTGCTGTCAAAAAAAAAGTTGGTGCTGGACCATCAGTCTCAAGTGGGCCATAACTGAGCTGTGTATTGGTAGCTTTTTCTCTTTGCTGTTTATTTTAATAGCTGTCTAGGAGTCTCCAAAGTACAGAATTTTATTCTAAGAGGCTGTATTTTGTGTGTGAATGCAGCATTTAGTATTGCATAAGGCAGGGCCGGCAACAATCCCCGGCCCAATGTGTACTTTGGTCTTGGACACTCAGCTTGTGGTAGCAAGTGAGGAGTTCTGCATTTTTCTCCTTTTTAGGACTTCTTTTTTCAAAGGTTCTAGCGTCACCCATAATAATGCACCGGTCTCACTAGATTGGGTTAGCTTCAGAATTGATCAAGAACACTATTGTAAAATTATTTTTTTAGTATAATCTGCCTACTCACATACCCTCTGTAAAGCCTTCTTGAATTACTTACTGTGATACAGAACTTATTCTTTCTGTTTGTACCTCTGTTAAGGCATTAATCTAAGCCAAGAGTGCTCAGTTTGTGTATCTGACAGATAATTAGTCTCCAGTTAATCATATAAGCTACTCTGAACCTTCCTACCTCTCGCTCCAGTCTGGGAGCATTCCCCTGCTGCTGTTTGATATCATGCCTCCCATATTTCAGGCTATACCTGTCCCATCTTTTCCCATACATCCTTGCTATCACTCCCACTTTCTGCTGCCTGTCCCTGGACTGGGAGAGGAAAGAGGTTGGTAGCACTGGGACAGAGGTCATGGGGTGCTGGCAAAGCTGTTGTACCTGCAGGCACGTACCTAACCTCCATGCCAGCCAGGAGGCAGTGACTGTGGGTTCAGGGACAACTTCCTAATGAGGATGTTCTTCATTGTGGCTAACCAAGCAGTCCATGTGTGCATACTTCTCAGTTGTTGGCTGCCTAACTATCAGTATGGCAGCAAACCCTTCTTTTCCCTGAGCTTAGTCAGACTTCAGGTACTGATTTACTAGCTACCAGCCAGACAGCTACATCATGCTGTGGGCCGTATATTGCTCAACTCTGATTTATATCAGCGCTGTGTCTGAGCAGCATGTTTATGTAACCTGCATTACATCTGGGTGGCTGTTATCCTCTCCAGTAGCTGGCAGTAGAAAGAATTACGGGTTTGCAGCACACTTTGAACGTAAAATTTGCTGTCCTTCCTATAAAAGGTAGGTAGGAACCAAAGAGCGTACTAGATAACTCTGTCACACTGAATGCTTAAATTGTATGAGAGAACCATTTTCAGACTTCATGTCTGCAGGCCAGCATGAAGTTATTAGACAGCAGTAGGCAGGAGATTCCCTGGAATGAGCACCTGTGAAATATTTGCTGACTTCAGTCCTGCAAAATGCCTGATATGGTGTCAAGTGAGTGCTAATGAGGCAAGGACAGTAATCAGTCTGTTCATAGCTGCTCATGTGACAATGTGATCAGTTTTTCTGATGTACATTATCAGCTTTCATCAGGCTGTCAACCACAGTATGGACGACTTGCAAATGTTTTACAATCTGACTGTGAAGGTGCAGGCAAAAATATTTTAGCTGTGAGTTTTGTTTGTCTTTAACTATAATCTGGAGGTTTTTACGTTTTCAAAAATAACCACCATCCAGACAATTTTTCTGTTGCCTCACAACATATGTTCTGTTTATGTGTTGTTTCAGCAACTGTTTTTATATTTTTGACATAATTCAGCCTCTCTTACTCCCCAGTGCTTCTCAGTATACCACAAAAGCTTCTTCATACCTTCCTTTAGAGATCAGTTTTGGGCACTGGAGATTTCAGATTTCAGTAAAATTTATTCCAAATACTGCTGCTTTTAAACATCCTTTTCCATTTAAAACTTTGGCTTCTTATGTGTTTCTGGATTTGAAAACATACTAGACGAAAATAAAACTCAATTCTGTGTGAATCTTCTGTTTCTTCTGCAATACCCTACTTTACTGATAAGCATGACAATAACATGATTAAGTTCCCATATGACTGAATTACCAAAGGTACAATATTGAAATCCCCATGCCTTCCTGATACTAATTCTGAGTCATCCAGTTAGATGGCTGTGCCTTTCACCCTTCCCCTCAGGCTTTTACCTTTGGGAGTTGTCTTTGGAGACAGACATATGTTATATTCTTTCATTAAACTATGATCCTGAGTTGTAAAAGAATCATTCTCTATTAGATCTGGGACCCCTGAAATAGACACGTGTATTCCCAGTCTCTTAAGTTTGTTCAAAGTCAGCAGGACCTCCCTGTCTATAGTCCTTCAAGAGGCACCCAAATGCTTATGCCCAGTTTCGGAACTGTGTCAGAAACCTTGAAGTCCTCTGTGCCTCTGTTTCTGTATCTCAATTGCTTGCATAGTGACTGTTGGACCTAATGACTGTTTTCCTCATGTGCATTTGTGAAGTGGAATTGAGTTCCTCCCATGATTGGGCTCCTTAGGTCATCAAAATACTCCTAACAAAGGAAAACGTGTAGAAATGTTGAATTCCTGTTTTCCAGTTGCCAGATTTCCTGCAACCAGGCGGACAAATAGGAAATATGAAAGTGCTGGCATCTTTTCTTGTGTTTTTATTGAATTGGGTACTTCAATGTTTTGAACAAATTCAAAGCACAATAAATTGCCATCCTTCAGGACTTGCTAAAACCACTTCATAGTTGCAAAAACTCAGCACTCTCTTAAGATGGAACCGTGAAGCAGGAAGCAAGAGCAGCAGTTGTTTCAGCCAGCTTTCCTCTCGCTTCTTTTTTTTTCTTGATTCTCATTACTTCTCTCCTTGCTAATCACACTTCTGAAAAATGTGATGTTCGTATTTTTCTTCACTACATTCATGCTACAACTGTTGTATTCACAGTAGACGAAAATTCTGTGTTTCCTCTTATTATTTTCACTAACAGAGATTTTAATGTCCTTTCTTACTAGAATAGAAAACAATAAAATGTCGAGTCTCAAATTGCATGTGTCTGGAAGGTGCTATTTTCCTAAGGAGTACCTTTCTAGACAAAAAAATGTGCTTAAAAATTAATTAGTATTATAAAATACTGTTTGCAGTCTTCATTGATCAAATTCAGAAGCCTAATACAGTTCACATAGACTTAGATTGGGGGATGAAGGGAAGAGGAAGAATGAGCATCAAAACAAGGATGACTTGCTTTCAAAATAACTCTAATAACTTCTCATTATTTTGAACATGAGAGTGAGTAAGAGCTGATCAGATTTTCCAGCAGGATATTTTTCTGTCAGAAAGTGACAGTTTGTTTCGGAGAAAGCCTAAATGACATCTTAAAACCTTCTTAGAGCACAGGTTTATGTCAAGAAAGGAAGGACAGAAAGGTTCTAAAAAAATACAGTTAAATTAAAACAGTTTAACAGAACATTGTAGGTATTAGAATAGAAGGTTGGAAATGTAACATTGAGTATCCACATATCTCTTACAGCTCAGTATTTCAGTCATATCACAAACTGAGAATGTACACAGGCATTCCCACATTGTCTCCCATCCCAGGCAGTGTTGTTGCTGAACTGTGCATGGGAGGCAAAGCAGAAAACACCAGCGTTTCTGAGGGTGCCAGCAGATGGGCTGCTACAGTCAGTTTTAAGTAGTCTCAGGTGCTACTGCGCATTTGCTATTAGCTATTTACTTTTCCCTCGTGCTGAAAGTGATTACAACTGGTTTGAGCTCAGTTTCTGTAACTTGGTTGAAAAGGCAGTAAATTCTGGTAACCAGTGATAGGAAAAAGTTCTTCACTCAGAGGGTGGTGGAGCACTGGACCAGGCTTCCCAGGGAAGTAGTCATGGCACCAGGCCTTACAATATTCAAGAACGTTTGGACAATCAGACACATGGTGTGAATTTGAGGGTTGTACACACAGGGATAGGAGTTGGACTCAATGTTCCTTGTGGGTCCTTTCCAGTTTAGGCAATTCTGTGAAATTCCAGCTGGTGGGGCTGTGTCATTGGGCAGTTGGAACTAGATGATCTTTAAGGTCCCTTCCAACCCAAACTATTCTATGATTTTATGATCCTGAAGTATTTAGGCGGGAAGACATTAACTACTGCATATGACATACATCTGCATCAGGAGTGGGGATTGTTATGTTGGTACCCTGTAGTAGAAGACGGGGCCTTGTAAATACAATATTTTCTGGTCTGAATCTGAACCCAACGTATGTATTTCCATTATTGAAAACATTCTAATATCTCTGTTTCTTTACATTTTTGCTGCATTCAAGCATGGCATGTGAAGATCTGTGGCTAAAAATGGAAGTGGTGTGTGTTGACTAATGTAACAGAGGACATAAACTGTTAGAGCAGACAGGTGCAAAGTCAATGTCATGGTTCTACAGAACACATTTACTTCCAATTTTGAAGCTTTCTAGAATTCTTTAATGTTTTATGGTAATTTAAAAGTCCTAATTTAACAGGTGCTTTCAACATTTATGCCTCTATTTTCTATGTATGAGGATTTCATTGTCTGTTTAAAAACCTGAAAAAGTACAAGAGGATTTACTGTAAATCTGTTTCTGTTAATTTTAATCCTTTCTAGGGTGAAGTGGTGGAATTCCTTGATGAGCTGTTAGAAGTAGAGGAAAACCAGAAATCCTGATGAGTGAAATCACTATGCAGTATTTTACAGAAGTGAAGACTCCTCTTGCTCCTTACTACTTTTTTTGGTCACCTGTAGTTCTGGTTAGATATACCTCAAAGCTGCTCTTTAAGCTCTACCTTGTGTCACGAGGTCCACTCCTGAACGATCACCTCCATACTGCACTGGCTGTTCCATGACCGTGGCTTTTCCTTGTTCATTTACAGAATTGGTGCATATGGGTTTTCCTCTTGTGCTTTCTTTCCTTTACACAAAACCACAACAAAGTAGACTATTTGTATTTTCTGGACTAACACTAAGGTTCCTCATTTCACTGCTGTTCTTCTATTACAGCAGGACAGCTAAATTCTGAAGAACTTTTATCAGGTTATGAGCCACAGAAGATATAACAGTTCCTCTAGACTTTCTGAGCTATGTATTGTATTATTTATATATGTCTTTTTTCTGTGATGATGAATAAAGTGATACTGAATCCCAGTGCACCTGGAAGATGTTAAGACGAATTTAAATATATGAAGTAAGATGATTAACAAAGCACAACCAGAGATCTTGTAAAACTTGCTTGAAGAATTTTGTAAGTGGTGTTCTTTCTTAAAAATGAAATTAAATTGCATGATGTGAAACTGAGGTCACTTAAAGCTCAATAATAAGTAATTCCTTCGTCCTAGCAATTCTTACTCTTTCTGTTGGAACAACTTGTGGTTCCTTTGTGACATGGGGCCAAGCTTGTATAAAATAATAATCATCAATGTATATATTTGGTATTCTCTTCTGCAGAAAACAGTTTTCATGCTTTTTTCAGTCTGATGGGACTGTCTACATAGTTTTCATCCAAAAGTCAGTACAGGTGGAGACTAAAGCAATTTTAAGTGGATTTAAGTTTTTATTAACCATATGGCAGAATCCTATACAAACCTACTTTGAAGTCCCCCAAAAAATGGTGTTAGAGATGAATAGTGAATCAGAGCACAAGACTAGTGAAGAGCAGAAATCACATTGACTTTAGAGGAAGAGCTAAGATTTCAGTCTTTGCTTCCTTCTTTCATTTTTAGGGATCAAGTTCTGCAAGTGGTTTAATGTCTCTTATGTAAAAGAGAGACAAAAATGCCTTTATGACTCAACCCTAATTCAGCTGAATGGAAGTGAATTGCAAAGCCAAACTCTGCTTTAAGTTTTCAAAAAGCCAGAACACAATCTACGGTCTCTTGCCAAGTTGCTGCTCCTGTAACCTGGGTGTGCTGTAGAAGTAGTGTTTACAGCACTGAGTGTTTGCAGGGAACAAAAAGGAGAGTACACAGGATCAGGTTTAAGTGTCTTCTGACCAGTGACAGCAGTGGGCAGACCACTGTTCTCAAAATGAAAATTTTATCAAGAGGCTTTTAACTTTAGGAGATTTACCCAGGTCCACTTTTGGTACAAGATCAGAATCTGGCATGCTTTATACCTTGAACATACAGAAAGTATATCAGGTTTCATTGTGCTTTTTGCTCCGCACAATATTAGCACTTCACTTTTTGTAAATTTATGAAAGAAATTAGCTTTGCTTTTAAAACTTAGAACTAATTGATTGTAAACTATTATTTACTTTCCTGTGAAACACATGCATTGTAATACCCGGCTGGGCTAGCTTCTCCAGTTTGTCCATAGCTTTCTTTTGCTGGAGGGTGTGTATGCTCTAGGGAGAGGTTACTGCTCTGGAGGCCTCTTGTCCTTCTGCTTTCCAGCCTGCACGGGACAACTGCAGATGTTCTCCTCAGGAACTGCACCGTGGATGTTAAGAGCAAATGCCTAAATAATTTCATCTAGCTTTTGAATCCAGAAATGCTGCGGTTATAGTTCAAGGTGGATGTATCCATCTGCATTGCTGTCATTTTATGACATTTTTAATTAACATTTTTTCTTATCACTGTTTAACAAACTGACTTAGGAGCTCTGCCAAGCACTGACTGTTATCTGACTGTTTGTTTCTGTGGTGCTCAAGCTCTTGGGTGCTGCGTGTAGGTGCTGCAATGCAAAACTTTAGAAGACTTCTAAGAGGGCTGCCTATAATTCAGGTTCCTGGGCCTGAGGTTTTCCTTAACTATACTTCTTGTGTGGAAGTAACAAGATGTGTGCCACCTCCCCTGGGAAGCAGCGGTGGCACCAAGCCTAACAATATTCAAGCAGCATTTGGACTAGGCCCCCAGATGCATGGTGTGAGTGTTGGGGTTGTTCTCTGCAGGGAGAGGAGTTGGACCCAATGATCCTTATGGGTCCCTTCCAACTCAGGACATTCTATTATTCCATAGCTTCTAGTCAGATTTTGCTTGTTGGTGAAGCAAGTATGTAGGTATGAATTGATAGAAAATCAGTCCCAGTGTTTCTCTGGTTTGCTGTCCAGAATTATTTCTTTCCAGTTAAGTAAGTCCCGTCCCCTCTTCAGTGCTGAGTGATGGAGATTGCTATGATCTTTCTTTAAAGAACAAAATGTGTGGTAAAATGTAATATTTTCATTCCACCAGTGAAACCCTGAGCACTGGAATTAACCTCTTTTCATGATTCATTTGACTTTGATGAGTTACACTGGGGATACATTTAGCACCTATGAACCCTAATTTTTCCCCTTCATCAAACAGTTATTCAACCATTGCAAGTCTCTCGGGTTATATCAATTTTCTGGTAAGCTTGTGATTCTGCCTTTAAAGCTTTGTTAGCTGATCTCTTTTCAAGTTCAGTCATTTCCTCAGCTAAAATCTCCTGCCATTGTGCCTCCTCGTATGGAGTTTTCATGATTTACTAAGGCGTCCATTAGCCAGTGACTTATTTCTCTTAAGCCCACATTAAGTAAGTCTGATGTTCTTTACCATTCCATTTAACTTGAGGAGGCAACAGATACTTTTGTGGCCTCCTGAAATGGCACTGTGATCCCTTTTTCATTTTGTTCAAGTGTCTGTGGATTTTTTCTGGCTTTCTTAATTTCCACTACATACGGTTCCAAGCCAGTTCCATCTTAATAAGTAAAAGTACTTCTGAGACCCTTGTTCTTTTCTAGTGAGGAATAGCTCCTCTTCCAGTTCTTCAGTATTTATTGTGGCTTTTTTCAGCGTTCTCAGGTTCTTTTAAGTGATTTTTCTTTTGCTGCTGCTGTTGTTAAATGCCAGCATTTACATGTGACTGCAATAAATTAGTGTCTTTTCTTCCACTGTTCTGATCCTGCCAGCTCTTCTTGAGAGGCTGCAGGAATATGGTTCTCACCTCCCTTCTCCCACCCTAAATTCTTGCAGTTGTGAGTTACCTGCCTCAGATGTTAGCAGCTTCTGCCTAACTGGATGGGATATTCAGGTTCCATCTTAATTTCATTCTTTGACAAGGCTTACAGTATGATGCTGATACTCAGGAAAACATTGTTTTGTTGAAGGCACCGTGTTCATGTTCCTTACTTGAATGCAGCATCAGTACTGTGTCTGCTGAGATGAAATTCATACCAGCATCAGTGGTAATATTGCATGTTGTAGAGCCATACAATGACATTTCTTCATAATCACTCACATTTCTAGTAGCAAAGCTGGCGATTTGGGTAGCTGTTGTTGGCCATTCATCCTCTGTCACTGTCTACAAGCAAGTCTGTGATAATTCTGAGGATGTTTTGTCACCACTTACGGGTAAATGGCAGGTGAAGTCCATCTTCTGGCAGATGGCTGTGACAAGAATCTACAAGCAATACAAGTCCTGTGCTTGATTGCTTGTTGGATGGGGTTCTGCATGATGAGGAACTGCTTGAAAGCTGAAGATTAAACTGAGTCACAAATGTGGATGCACTGAAGTGGGAATTTGGTTATGGGGAAAACAAATCTGTTGGCTGTCAGGTCAATCTTTCTTATGTAAGAACCAAAGCTTGGGCAAGGGAAGAGTTTCACAGGTTGGAAATCAGTGCATCTGACAGGCTGTGTTAAGTGTGTAGTCTTTTTCTAATTAATACCTGCTCTTTCTGATAGTAATTCTTCATGCTTCTTGCTAATTCATCCTCACAGATATCAACATTCATTTTAAAAAAAATTAAGAAAGGCGATAGTTATTTATCTCCTCAAAGTTTGATTAAATTCCTATAAAACAGCACCACAGGCTCCATATTTCTGGGTCTCAGCGATTCCAACAGCCAATAAAGTCAACTATGAAAAACAAATACTTCTAGAATGATCAGTTCTGGCAAGTTCAACAGGAACTCAAATGTCCTGCTGGGCCCTTTGATTCACCATAGCAATTCTGCAAGTAGACTTCCATTACTTCTGTTGACAAGGTATGAGCCAAAACCAAATTCAAATTGCTCCATTTTCCAGAGCTTTCCTGCTTTGGAATGCTAAAATGTAAACCCAGAAGTTAGTCGGATGCTGTTCTCAATTCACCTGGAAAGCCTGCCCAACCAAGGAGGTGCCATTTCTTCCTACTTGCCAGAGTAAGTCTGAGGCAGAATTAAAGGTGATTGTGTCCTGCTTTACAAAGCTTTTCTCAATATGCCACAGCAACTGATGCCTGCTATGTATCTCAACATCCTTTACAGTGAATTGTTGGTCTATATTGATAATGAAGGCAGACACAGAAGATCTTTCCATTTCTTCCAAACTGTCATGAAGAGTGGTTTAAGTTGCATGCAAATTTTACAGCTTTGAAAACAAAGTTGTGATTAGACAAAGATTTGTTGGATTATAAAAGTACAAGTGTTTATTATGGCTGATACTGAGAATAAACAGTTGCCTGCATATGCCATCTACTATGGAAATATGTTTTTAAGTTCTAATGTGAGCTGTAAACCAAAGCTACTTCAGTTAAAAAAAAAATCAATACTTAAACTGTGGGGTGAAGTAGTCAGTGCCAGAGAAAACATTCCCATTTAATAATGTTTGAACATAGAGCTGTGATGCAGTTTGTAGCAAGGCAGTGAGAAAAACCCACAACTAATCCTTCATTGCAGCTGTCTGAACTTTTGGTTGTCTGCCATACTTTAAACAGCGACTTCTTTTTTCTGGTGGCTCAAGTTTTGAATGACCTAGTGTGGAGAGTTTAAGCTATATACAAAAAAAGAAGTTAAGTAAGAAATAGCCAAAGTAAGTTGGGTTGCACACCCCCGGCAAATCAGGGGTTTGTATCTTAAGTCCTCTTCAGTGCCTAGGAAAAAGTATTAAAATAAATAGATACCTACTGATTTATTTATTTTTTGTGAGGAAATATTCAGTGGTTTAGACGCCCATCTCTTCTCCCTCCCCTCTTCTCTCTTCTTAGAGTATCGATGATATATGAAAACTAAATTCTGTAGCTGGTTTTAAGTTTATAATGATTTTTTAAAAGTTTATAAATGCTATCCTTTTCTGTAGAAAAAGCTTTCTAAGTTTTCTATGATTAACTTTCTCTTTCCTTTGGTCTATCCCATGGGTAGGCTTTTTAAGGTGCATGAAGTAACACATGTGGGGGATTTGTGATTAATTCTTGTGCAAGGTAATGCAACTTGTTTGCTTTCAAGTGGAAATATGGAGGTTAGAGGCACAACTTTATGTGACTACTAACTTTAAAGAAAAAATATATATCTTGTACCTTTTCCCCATTCTCACTGTCACTTATCCAAAAAAGGATTAAACATTTATGTTATGCTGAACTGGTGGTAACCAGTTGCAACTATCACTTGTTATGACTGCTTCTTAAAATGGTCATTCACAGATACATATTCTGGTCTTTCTCAGCTGCATGTTACATTTTATCTTTGCATTACAAATTAATGGATTTAAATAAAAAAAACATAAATTATTTCCGCTGAAGGAAATAAAATAATCAATCTATGCTGGCTGCAGTGCCTATGGCGGCAAATCCCCAGCACAACACCTCTTGGGATACAGTATGCAATAAGGCAGTACAATGCAATAAACCACATATGTCATCTGGCTGGTAAATGAAGGGACGAGCACAGAAAATGAAGTGATTTGGGACTGAGAATTTACTGAATACCTCAAATCCATGATCCCAGTATACAGGGGAGTGAACACCTCTTCCTTGCAAGGACTTGAACCCCCAAGCACTGCCAGTAGCTTCAATGTTACATCTCACCGCGTCACTTCTCAGCCTGCCTGACAGCAAATCTATAAGAGGATTCTGGCCAGCCTGTTGTAATACATGGCTTCCCTAGAAGAGGATGATGTGTGCATGACTTTTATCACAGAGCAACAGATCAATCTTGTAATGGCTGAATATCACTGTCATAAAATCACTCCTGATATTTACCCTTTAATTTTTCCGTTCCTAATTTCAACCCAGAGCTCGCACTTTCAGCTCTTAATTCCTGTAGTAACTAACTCATCCTCTAATGTATTTTGGTCTTATAATCTTCAGATTTTGGATTTACTATACTACATTTATTGTTTGCTATCCCTACTGTCTTTGATTAGCCAAGTTTCACAGACAAAAGAAAGTCTGTCAAGCGTATCATTCATGGGCGGTTTATTCCATCTATGAGTTTTCCCAAACTTCCTGAAACATATGAAGATCATGAATACGAACTCATAAGTTTGTAATGTGAAGATCATGAGTACAAACAGATGCTGCTTCAAAAGCAGGGAGATGGTCTTCCAAAACAGAAAGGGCAGCAGCCTAAGGTAAGGCTAGCAGCCTAAGATGAACACGTTTCAGCTATTTTTTTTAATATTAAAATGTTTTCCACAAGAATTTTCCAAGTGACAGACGTGTCTTTTCTCCATAAATGTGTGGGCAAACTGGATGATTTGCACAAGAACACACACAAGTGATTCCTTTTCCTTTTTTTTTTTTGTAACTTGATTTTTATTTAAATACCTCGAAAGCATCATGTTAATGTACATTTCCTCCTCGTTCATGGATAACAAGTATTTCTAAGTCTCAAACAAGATCACTGTACAATTTGTGTTTGTAATCACATTTTGGGTCTTATTTTCATATATTCAGTTCCTGAGCCAAATAGTATTGACTTTTCATTTTGAATGATGCTACACAGAGCTGTAACACATACTTGCACCTTTCAGTTAAACAATATTTTTAATGGATGTTCCTGTGTTTATTTTTCAGCATATTTCCATGAGATTACAGATGGTATGTTTTAGTTGAGTTAACAGTCTCCATAAAGTTGCTTAGTGCGAAATCCATTGTTTTTTTTAAAAACATTACTGCATAAAAAATAGTTTACAACAGAAATTCTAGGTTATTTCATAGTCTAGAATGCATTAAAAACATAAACTCATGCATATGTCGGAGAAGACAGTATTTACAGATCTGTACATTTTCTGTCCTTTATTTGCTCTGGCTCTTGCCAGGCAATTAGTTTCAACTCTTACCACTCTGAGGTCAAATTCTCCGAGATAATCTATAGCCCTTGTCTTTGTTTGCCTTACCAGCACTGAGATTCATGACTGTATGTATGGTGGGACCAATTCTGCACTCCATTTCATAAAGTCTAACTTCTGTGGAACTAGAGATGGTTGCCACTGTGACTCAAGGCAGGACATGAAAACATGTCGAGTCTACCCAGAAACCTTTTCTTACTCCAATATTTCGGTGTTGCATTACAGGCCTATTTTGGCTAAGGCTGTACAACAGAGTGGCAGATTAATTCATTTCTGACTTGCATAGTATTCACAGTTGCCAGTCTTTCTCCTGTTCATTCAGAAAGTTAAGGAAGAATATTTCATACTAAATTCACCCAAACTAAGTTAAGGGACTCTAGAAAACATTCTTTCCTCTCTCCCCATTTCTTTTCAGAATCATTGGAAATGGAACATGCTTTTGGAAAAGCCTCTGTTTTGACACCAATACTCAGTCTAAAAGCCAAGTGTTTGTGTTTTATCAACTGGACACAATTTCTCTCTTTCCCAGGTTTGCTTCATCTTTAAAACCACAACAAGAAGCATCCAAAATGGAAACCCATCTTCCATAGCAAATGTCCACCTCAGATACCCCTCCAGCTTATGAGAGAACAGAATGGTGAAAACAAGTCCTTCCATAGAGTTCATATGGCATGAGTATTATGCATGGCTTCAGTTCCCAGAGGTACTACTGGCTGTGAATTAAAATTCAGTATCTTGGTCAGTCAGTATCGTGTTCAGAAAAGCAGCCAACTTTATATAGGCTTCCACTGGAAAGTGCTTCATCACTGCTTGGCTGTGTAATAGGAGGCTGTTCATCATAACACCTGGAATCAAAGGTGCTCTGACTCCTCTCCTGCTGATACTCAAGGAAGACTGGCATTCACATTATCCTCTGAATTCCAGGGAGACATCATGATTTCTATAAAAAGGTTAGTACAAGAATGGCACTTCTTCACTAAGGCTAAAAGAATACCTTCCAGAAAAATAGCATAATGATCCAACATTCGTGGGTTGTTAAATTCACAATATTGAAGAAAAGTACCTTAGTAATCATTGCAATACTGTCCATTAATGTATGGTAGCAAATAGTTTTTCTTTTTAAGACTCATCAGGTAATAATTTGTTACGGTGGTTTATCCTGACCAACTTGGGCAAGTTCTAAAAAAGGAACAAACACCAAATGTGTGGTTGCTCTGAAAACATTCTTCTCCCCTCCTTCCCTCCTTCTTCCCCTTCTCCACTGAGAATAGACCAAGAAGGCCTGACCAGCCCTGTCGTTACATTATAACCAGATAACACAGAAATTAATCAATTAATTTATTATTAATAGGAGCAAAATGTAAAAGCGGAACAAATTGTAGATGTACTACCAAGCACACTGTGTCCTGCTGATGTCTCCAAAAGACCCTTGTGATAAAAACATACAGATTCTTTAGCTCAAAAAGGTCAACTATGCTAAACTGTGATTTCAAAAGGATGAAATCTTTTTTGTTGTCTATGTTCTTTTAGCATTCCTTTTTTCTTCTGCTTTCTGCACTGCTGGATTTTAGCATCCATGAGTCATGTGATCCTTTAGCATTATTTTTCCTTTTCCTCTAGTATCTCTGCCAAAAGACCCCTGGTTAGACTTTCTGCATTTCAATGTGCTGATGGTGGTAGTGGTGGTAGCAATGATGTCTAGGTTGACACCTTCCATTTAGTTTGTAGACAGAATTTTTCTGCTGCCGTTTTTTAAAAAACCACACAGCCAACACAGTTGCAGCCAGTATCAAGCAGAGAAGAATCACAATTACTGCTATGATAGCACCTTTATTGGATTTGGGACAATCCTCTCCCTCACATGGCTCAGAAGTGGGGATGGGCTTTTCTCCAAGGCCCTGGGTGAGATTTTCTTGCTCAGCTAATTCCTGCAATGATGTGACAGTTACGATATCTGGAGCTGTTGCAGTGGTTGCTATTTGTGCTGTGTAGGCTGTTGTTTCTTCTGGTTCTGCATACAAAGTGTGATCGGATGGGCCCACCATCACAGAGTTTTCTGACATGGACATTTTAAAGCTGGTTATGTCAAACAGAATCGTTGTACCAAGCTCCTGAGTCACAGTTTCCAGAGGTGTAGTTGGGTGATCCCACACGGCATCATTATAACTTCTGCTCACGTCTAAGGTCTCCAGACCACTCACTGCAGTAAGTGGTACCGGTGTCTCTTTGGCCCCTTCATCATCTATTCTCATTGTTGCTTCCACAATCTGTTTTAAACCTTCCTCTGGAGTTGGGCTACCATTGCCTGATTTTCTTACTTCAATGTGATTTGGTTGGTCAGTTGTGAGGACGTCGTCTTCTGTTCCCATTGAGCCATCAATTTTATCCCCCTCCTCTTCATCATCCTCTACCACTTCTTGTGTAACTGGATAGCCATCTAACCACGACTCATCGGTAATGGCAACTACACCTATCTCTGCCTTTGTACCATTAGTTGTGAGAATTGGTCCAATGGGAAAATCCTCACTGTCGTAGAACATTTTGGCACCAGGTCCATCATAGGCTGTCTTCACTCCAATGTGGTTATCACCTTCAGAAAACTGTGCTTTAGTGGAATCATGTGTCTCTCCCTCCGATTCAGGGTCACTGAAAGCCTCTGATGGAAACCAAAACAAGTTTTTTTGGCTTAGGAGTGACACTGGGGACTCAGTTGGTGATGGGGTTCCTTTTTCAGAAGTGCCTGTATCCTGAGTAACACCTTTGGTACTTCCAGTTCTTCCTTCCTCAAAACTTTTACTGAAGGAAAGCTGTCCTTGCTCCTGGTCAACTTCCTTTTTGCCATTGGCATGCTTATTCTCAACAATAGGTATCGACCTGTCATCAGGAAAGTTATCCTCATAATCAATGTGTGCCTCAGTTTCATCTAGAAAATTAAAAATAAACAAAACCAAAAAAACACAAAAGCCAACATTTAATTTCTCCAGAAAAGCACTGGGGTCATTTGTTACAAGAAATGAAGAAGAAAAGTTCAAAGAAGAGTGACTTTCAGACAGTATTTTTCATTCAGTGCTGTTGTTTATTTGAAAAGGGGATGGTCCACCATAAGCTGGTAGTCATTATCAAGGTTTTTAAAAACAATCAGGATAGGTGTCAATGCTAACCAGTAATATTTTTTTTTCAGATTTTAAAATTTATATAAACAACTTACTGTCTGCAGTGAGAGGACTTCCTTCAATTGCTTAATGTTTTCCCAAACCTTTGCTCTCCCAAAACCAAACTGGGAAAAAAAACCTGAGTGCAAGAGGGGCAAATTCATCACAAAGCTTGAGTTTGATTTAGAAATACTCCCTATGCCTCAGCAGACCCACCGCTCATAGCAAAATAGATGACTCAGAGCATGAAAATAAGTGTTTGAATTCAAATGAAATAATGCATTGTAATTTATATTTCTTCCACTCTCTAAAACCTTAGCTCAATGAAAAATTTTCCAAACTAGGCAGGGTGGTTGATTTTCAGCTCACACAAGTTTTACTGCATAGAAAGCTGATGTAATTACTGAGATTTATGCAGGCATTAAAAGTCCTAGAAAATAGTGCCTTGGGATATGGAAAATAAAACAAACTGAATCATTGTGCGAATTTTTCTTTTTAAGAGAGTGCTTAGTCTTTCACGAAGACAGTAAAGCAATAGACCTGGCATGACACAGGAAACAAGAAATTAATAGGAAAAGCTGTATTACAAATCAGTGCATTCATAAAATCTTATCTTTTTTCCCTTTTTTTACAGTCAACCAACTTTGAATCACATTTTCTTCTGTGGCCCACCTCAGTTTCCAAATGAGTCACATTCTCCTCGGAGGGTGCTTTCCAGACTACTGGCAGAGCCATATTTGGTCTTCTTTTAAGAAAGATTAGAAATATTGTCAAACCAGTCCGACCAAAACCACTTAGCAGTGATACAGCTCACACCAGCTCACTTTTTGCCAGAACAGCTTAAGCCAGGTGCCAGAACAGAATGAGTATTAGCAAAAGGTATTTTTCTTGGAAGACTGTATGGGCCTACCAGAAACCAAAGAAGTTATGCTGAGGAAACCAAAATGCGCGACATAGCCTGTGGAGAGTTAATACCTCTGTGAAAGCTATCACACTGGAGAACTGGATGTTCTCAGCAGGTCCTCTCATCTCACAGCAAGGGTGAAACCCGCACACAATACCACAGTGCCAACAACTGGCTTCTCTTCCCTCCCATTCTCAGCGTCCTCATCTGCTTGTGTAATCCTCTAAATCATCTTCGTCCAAAAACTTCCAGCTCTCAGAGCGGAAAGCTTCCTGATAGGGCTCTCACTTTTCTAATTAATCCTAAAATCTTTTCCTACTGTATTTCAGGCATTTGTTAATGACCAGAGGGTACCTCTGGATACCAAAGCATTTTAGAAACATATTTATGAAGCATTGTGTGGCACTGTCCATTGCTATATGGTACTCAATAGCCATCAAATGCTAGCTTCACTTTATCCTTTGTATTGCTTTCACTTAAGAATTTTTCCCAGTTGGCATGCTTTTTGTGTGGAAATGGTGCCTCAAGCTGTTTTGTCCTCTTACCATGAAGACTCCTGCTACAAGCTGATATCTGGCATGCCTACTTCACTGAAATTCAGTGCCTCTCTGGACAACTTACAGGTGTCTTATTGAGTTTTCATGAACTGGAATATAATAATGTGAGAACTCAACATTTAACAATTGTGGTTACTGTTTTATTTTTTGAGATGAATCCTCTCAATCTGTTGGAACGGGTTCAGAGGAGGGCTGAAAAAGGATGATCAGGGGGCTAGAGCACCTCCCATATGAGGACAGGCGGACACAGTTGGGCTTGTTCAGCCTGGAGAAGAGAAGGCTCTGAGGAGACCTCATAGTGACCTTCCAGTACCTGAAGGGGCTACATGAAAGCTGGGGAAGGAGTGTTCACAAAGGATTGTAGTGATAAGACTAGGGGCAAGGGTATAAACTGGAGAGGGGCAGATTAGGTTAGACATAAGGAGGAATTTCTTCACCATGACAGGGATGGGGCACTGGCACGGTTTGCCCAGGGAAGCTATGGATGCCCCATCCCTGGAGGTGTTCAAGATCAGGCTGGGTGGAACCTTGGGCAGCCTGGCCTGGTGGGAGGTGTCCCTGTCCATGGCAGGGAAGTTGAAACTGGATGATCCTTAAGGTCCCTTCCAACCCAAAGTATTCTATGATCACACTGGCCTATCTTCACCTGTATATCTCCTGCACCTCTGTTTTTTTGCACTCATTTACTTTTAAGACTGCAGTAATTCAGCTGAAGATGAAACATTAATTGTTATGTTATGGTGTTCTAGTGCATGCGCTCACATCCATGATTGAAAATGACATTCATTTGCTCACGTTATTTCCTCCAGGCTTATTCTTTAGTTAGCAATATGATTGGGCAACTTATATGCTCTGATTGACCAGTATGGATCATGGGTGAATGGTTAACAACTGTAGTAATGTGGTTTTTATAGAATTTGAAGTTCTTCACCCTTAGTGCCTCTCATGCCATATACTTTCAGCCCTTTAGAAGAAAGTCTCATGGGGGTGCATCAGGAAAGAACATGTGCTAATACAAGTCCTCAGTCTATCAGAACAAATTAGGGGCTTGTTCAACCATCAGTCAAGCCTCCATCAAATCTGCTGTCTTTGGGCCTGATCCTGTATGTATAGAAAAGAATCCATACTTTCTTGATGCTCAGCCAAGGACACAAAAAGCCCATTGTAGTCTAAAGAAAGCCTGAGAATGGAGTTCATTATGCACAGCTTGTCAACTCATAAGGGAGTCTTGTTCCTCCTGACAATCAGATAGTGTCCCAAGTTGTAAAGTTGCTCTAATGTATTCTCATACACAATCTCCTGTATTTGTATAGTTTATAGCAAAGACTATCAACATGACTAATGTTAGCTTATGGGATGCCAGAATGGAAGCAACTATTGAGCTCTCTAACCATCAAAGGAAATACAGATCACTTTACGCTGAAGCTTGGATTTATATGATCCTGGGTGGACTTACAAAGTAATAATACTCTGTTCTTTCTTCTGGGCCTCAGATCTTCAAGTGGGGCTTGGAGTTGGTATTTAGTGAGTTTGCATTACCACAATGATCTTCTAAGTCAGCTGCAGGCTTGATTTTCTAGGAACAGATTGTACAACTTTTGCACTTTTTGCTCACCTCATCAGCATTTTCTTGAGCTTTCCAGCTCCCTGAACTGTAGTCTCAGTACTGAAGAGGAATAACTAAAGCTCTCCCTCTTATCCAAATAGCTGTAACTTTTATTTATAAATATTTTTAAAACAGATAGTGACTGATTGTGACTGATAGTGATGGTTGGACTCGATGATCCGGTGGGTCTCTTCCAACCTGGTTATTCTATGATTCTATGATTTAAAAGTGATTGCATCTTCCTTCCTATTCAGGCAGGTCTGGTTTTAAGAAGACACAGCATTGAAATTAATTAGTCTAAGACCAAAATCTTCCTATATTTGGTCATTGTTACATCTTAACCCTACCCTCCTCTGGCAGCCTCAAGGATCAGTGAGCTCTTGATTTGCTGTCTGAGGGATTACTGAGGTCAAAATGAACATTTTACAGTAACAGATGCTGAAATGGCATACTACCAAAGATATGAGGCTCAATTAAAGGTAAAATCCTCTTAATTTAGCCTTGTCCTTTCTGGGAAGCATCCAGTTTTAGGGAGCTTTCATCTCCTTCAACTTTTGATCCTAGTGTGAAAACACTGGTCAAGCATAGAGACAAGCAAAAACAAAGAGCCTGGTTTTCTACACTCTAGGATCAGTTTAATTTTTCTTCAAGATAGCGTATTGGCATCCAAGCTCTATTTTGAGTGTTGCTATTTCGGACAGCCATAAAGTGCACTGCATATTTTGTGGATGTATTTTTGGAGTACAGGAAACTGAAACTTGATTCTATGTAGACCATCATCACAAACATTTCTACCATATAAAAACATCTTTATTCTAAGAATCTCAAAGTAGTTACAGTAAATATTAACAAACTGGCATCTGTCTTAAAGGGTGGAAAGGAAAAGAGCATGTATGCCAATTTGCCAAAGATCAGTCAGATTTGTGAACTACAGCATCTCGAAGAAATATCCACTCTAATTTGATCAGGCACACAAACACTCTTTGCTCAAATCAACTAGAAGGTGCTAGACTGAATTTGTATTGCCTTTTGTCTTTTACAACAGCTACAAGGAGAAGAATGACTTTTATTCTAGCAGAAAGCATGCTAATATAAATAAATAACTCATCATAATTTTAAAAACTAATTTGATTTGGCAGAATGGATCCATACTAGATCAATACTTTACTTTAATGTAATACAATTGCTTAGTGACAGACCTGAAAAGAGAACCAAAGTTTGTCATAGCAATTGTTTTGACAGGCCATGGACATATTTTGTTGCTGATTTTATCTGTCACAACTCTCCCTTTGTACTCTCAGATGAAAAGAAAAAAACATTCTCAACCATGATTAAAAGCCAGAAACATTTTGTTTTACTCTCCCTATTAAAAAAAAAAAAAACAAAACCAAAAGCAGAATGATGCTGGTTAGTCATGCTTACAGACCACATGAATGTGAATCACTACTATTCTTGAAAGTCAAGTTTGAAGTAATGAGAATAGTTCAGTTAGATAAAGGCAAGGAGCTGCCGATGAGGCTTTCAGAGGTGGTCAAAGCCAGCAGAATCCTCCCTACGCTGAACTCAAAAGTGTAGTACTCAGGGTGGAAAACTTAGGCCAGCTCTGAACACACTAGACTTGTATCCAAGTGTTGACACTGGAGAGAGTCCTTAGATGTGCAAAAGATATGACCTCTCCTGCCACAGGCTTATAGTTGGAAAAACCCAAAGCAGCCAAGGGAAAAAGATAAATATGTGACATTCTTCTTAGCCAGTTTTAGGGCAGAGATGTGAGATGATTTCCCAGCCATCTAATCTGTCTTCTCTTCAAGGAAACAGCCTTTTGAGGACTCAGCCTAATGCAATGCAGCCCTGAACCCCACACTGAAATGTTCGTATTCATGCTTCCGATACTGAACCTATGGTACATTTTGGAAGAAAAACAAATGTAATTTACCAATACTCACTTTAGTCTCTGTGCCTGCAGGGTAGCCACAGCATGGCACATATACATCTGATTTGAGGCCTTACTGCAATGTTAATCTTAAGGAGGTATTCTGTGAAACAAGTGTGTTCTCTCCACAAAAATAGAAAAAAATAATAAACTGCAAAAAATAAGTATTTCCTAGTTCTCTGCTTAAGGTTGTTTTGTTGGGTTGAATATCCCCGTGTCTTCAGCTAGAACACAGCATCTTTTCATGATGAAAAATTGCAGGAAACACTAACTATACAAGCCACTTTTTTGTTTAAAAGCATCTTGATTAAAAATTTTAGTCCATTACCTGGTATATGTAATGTACATTGAAGCCACTTGTAATGTACTGTTTTCTTAATTTCCAATATACTTTATTGTATCCAGAATCCACTTAATATAGCCCCAAATTATTTAATTCAGTTATGCCCATAGCCAAGTTTTGCCATGTATTTTGAATTATGTGTGTATTGATACATAATGTATTCTTTTCATTTAATTTACAAATATGCCAACTGTCAAACACTTACATCCTGGGTGCCAGAATGGACCATATCTCTTCTAACTGAATCAAAACAGAGAGGAAAGATGATCATAAAGCTACTTCAAAGAACATTTAAGTGCTGGATTTAGACGCTGCTACAATGATGGTTCTTCAGCTCTGTATTTGCTCTGGGTGAGCAACTTGGGACTGTAAAGTGGGCCAAATGCTATTACACCAACAGGAGAAAAAAACAATAATTGCTGTTTAATCTGATATTCTGATGGACAGCTAGGCACTATAATGTGGCAGGACAGTAATACACAGCTGTAACATCCACAGATCTCAGAAAGCTTTATGAAGCTGGTTAAACATTATTGCTCTGTATGGCCTCTTCCAAGTGACAGGGGACAGGATGAGAGGGAATGGCCTCAAGCTCCACTAGGGGAGGTTCAAGCTTGACATCAGGAAAAAGTTTTCATGGAAAGGGTCACTGAGCACTGGAACAGGCTACCCAGGGAGATGGTTTGTGTCACCTTCTCTGCAGGTGTTTAAAAGACGGGTGAATGAGTTGCTGAGGGACATGGTTTAGTGACGGATAGGAATGGTTGGACTTGATGATCCTGGGGGTCTTTTCCAACCTTGTGATTCTGTGATGAGGTAGGTGGACTAAGCAGCAGAGACTAGTATGGTGAGTTGCCCCTAGCTTCAGAGTCAGTGCAAGGTGTAGGAAGGGGCCTCATATCTTTTTATTCTCTGAGTGGTGTTTTCTACCAGTTGTATTTGTGTAAAAGCATGGGGACCACTTCACACTTCCAGTTGCTCACCCAACGCAGATAAAGAACAAGGGAACTGTATCATCTTACCAGCCTCTAAACATAGCCCTTAAATATTCATTGAAGTGGCTTCACAACAATCTTTCCTCTGATGTCATCCAGTTAGGAGAGAAATGACCCACTGTGCCAACAGGGATATAAATTCTCCATTAAGGCCCATCATTAACCTTCATATGAGGGAAGTCTTGCCTCAAAGTACTTAAAAAGCAGTGTGTGAACTGACTTCTGGAATAATTAATTGATAATTATTCTCCTCTCTCCTATGAACCCCAAGAAACTGTCAACTGTAAATCAGTTTTCTTTTAACTAAATTCAATTTTTTTGTTCTCTTTTTCACTGAATTCTTGCTCTTTTGAAAACAATGAATGCTAGTATCGCACATTCATCTTCCTGTAAAGCCTCCTTTTTTAAAGAATTGTGATCAGGGGGATTGAACATATAATTGAACACATGCTGTATTTTCTATCCCAGGTGTTTATAGTCTTTGAAAAACATTAATCAAAGGAAGCCCCTCAGCATGAAGTCTACATTTAAATTATTTTAAAAATCATAATCCACATTATTACATCTGCTCCCAAGTTCCAGTGTTGACATTTGTGATTTTACAGCCACACTTTCCTATTTCTTTAAAAAATATTTTTCTCTCCCCTGCAGCTGTTTGAAAAGCTCAGGCAAAACAGGGGAAATAGGCTATTTATCCAGGGAAAACAGTGAAACACACACAACTTAAATGGCCTGATTCTTTCATTTCTTTATTTTGGTGTAATACGGTTTTATTTCTGTGTGTAATGAAGTTAACATTTTCACTAATCTCAGAGAAGGGAAAAGAAATATGAATTTGCTGCTGATTAGAGGAGATTCAGACCCACTGGGCTACCAGAGGTTTTCCTTCTCTCCCTCCATGCTTCTCCTCCATGTGCAGAGGCATGAACTGTTTCCTGTACTATTTCACTTAATCATCTGAACTGCTGTTTGTAAGAACAATTCTGAAAGCTGAAATAGTTCAGAAAGATGTTAGGATATCATTTTTTTTAACCTTTATACCATTTGGATGGGTTTGAATATCTGGTTCTCTGGTATACAGACATGAACTCTTTCCACCAAGAACAAGTTTGACCTTATCTCATGATTATCTACTGCCTGGTGATATATATTTACAAGTAAAAATAACACTGTACAGGCCCCTGGGCATTAAGGAATATATAGGTTCTGAAATGGATATGCTAACACCAGCCCATATAGATAGCTCAATTACCCAACAGCTGCCCATTCCTTTGCTTAAAATTTATCTGGTTTTGCCAAAACTATCATGCTAAAGGTGACATACCTGTTTGGAAAAAAAAAAAAAGTAAGATAATCTGATGATTGATATTGAATGCATTGAGCAGGGTAACACGAGAGAGAAAGAGAAAGCAGAATTCAGATTGTATCCACATCTGAATTCATGGTATTTAGCTTATGGTTAAATAAGGGGAAGATTAAAGGTTTGTTGCAGAATGTAACTAACATGTAAAGGTGGATTTTCTTGGAGGTTTGAATTAAGGAAATGTCTTTATTATAATTTCCCAGAGTTTTGTTTGTCTGTTTAATAAGAACCTGTTTGCTTGAGTCAAGTTCTTTGGTGAAAAGAGTCCACTTTCATTCCTTTTAATGGAGTGTATATCTGGGTAACTGTTTTTATGTTTGTAGGCAAAATTCCTGAATGTATGGCACAAGATAAAAGCTGTATGCCTTTTTCTTGGGGCAAATTAAAATACATTTTTTTTAACTTCTCCATCTCATTGTCTAGCTCTAACCCAAACTGTATTTCTGCCACTCTTTCACAGCCTTTTTCTGTGACACTGGCAGCTCTCTTTTAACTTGCTTAGATCTTTAATTTTCCTAATCTAGCAGAAGGAAGTGCTATCTATCATGCGTGTAAGGCCAGAAGTTCAAAAGTGCTAAAGTAACTAGTAGGAAAGGGCTAGTAAAACTCAGGTCAGCCAAACTAGATTCTTTCAAGCCAGTGGAAAAAGTCCAGGGCTTAAAGCATGGGCACCTATTGTATTACCCATTTTGCATCCCAAATAGATGTCCAAGAACACTTCAAGGATGGTCATCTTAATTCAAGCTAGAAAATATAAGGAAGCAGGAGTAGCAGCATATGGATCTGCTGTGCCCTTGAGGGATACTGACCCTTGTCTCCATGGGGCCGCAGCATCACCACGGCATCCTGACTTTTCTGTGAGGTGGATGCTAACTCAGGGGCCTCAGCATGTAGCATCACATGAATGTGTGAGGCTGGTGACCAGGGATAAAGTCATAGACAGCCTCAGCCTGTCTATGGTAAGGAACGAGGTTATTTTGATACAAGCCATGCTTAGTGTATGCCTACAAAAAGACACTGGCTTTTTCTCTGTGCTTGCTCTAGGTTTGCAAAAGAGAGAACAAACACCAACTTTTCATTTCAGTAGCCCACTCTGTAGCGACTCTGTGGCTTCATGTGAAAATAAACACAGCAGAAGACATACAAAACCTGCATTGTACACTCTATCTGGTAAACAAAGTCTTTGGCTTCCTAAAGCTGCCTGGGCATGGCTTTTGAACCACTCTGAAAAAAATCTCTCTGATATTCCTTGTAACATCTGTAGTAATCCCTTTCCTGGAGTAAACAAAGTAAGTACATTGAAAAGCTACAAACCTTAACCAGTGACAGAATGAGCATATATAAGAATAGAAATGGCCCATTTCCAGAAAGTGGTTGATTCTGATATTAAATATGTGGGTGAAGGTCCTTCCCAAAGGTTACTTTCCACTAAATAAAAACTATGTTCAGTACTAAAGAAAAATGGTATTGTGGGAAAAAGAAGGAAGATGATGGGCTGGAGGGCAGAAGCTGAATGATAATCCTGGGATAAAACCCAGTCAGTGAATCCCTGAAATGGGGTTAGTGGATCTAGAAAAAAATAAATCTGACATTAAAAATTCCAATTTTTTATTTTCAATGGCTCCTATTACCCAGGATTTATGCTCATCTAAATATGAATAAAATATCCTCTCCTGTAGTTTACTTGGAGTTGTTTACCAACAGGGTTGTAAAAGCCCTGATGGGCCAGCTAACATATTGATGCTCTAGTCACCAAGACCTTCACCAGAACTTCAGATGCCCAGGAGACACCCCCTCAACACTGAAACTGCCTGAGTTGGGCTGATGGGAGGCTGTGACCTCCCAGAGGGATGGTGAGTGTGCTGGTTGATCTTACCTTTGACACAGGCCTGAACTTGCCCGTACCACTCCCCGCAGCTGTCACAGAGCAGCGTGAACGCCGTCTCCTTGTTGCCCATAACGTACCCCTGTGCACAAACATACAGCAACTCGTCCCCCATTTCAAAGCCAGTGTGGCCGTGCAGGATGGTGTAGGGGAACGACGGTGGGTCCCCACAGGGCTTGTCTGAAAAAAAAAATGAAATGAGATTGTAGAGATCTTGCAACGGGCTTAAAATGTAGTGCTAACAGCGGTGCTGAAAGAGTTACCTGAGGACAAACTGACACACGTCCAGAGACCTCATGCACCTCATCCCATTCATGCCCTTATCCTCCTTCACAGCTACTTTCAGCTTTAATTGGGAAAGTATATATTGGGCTATAACTATGATGCTACCAATGTGTAACAGCAGTGGATCTATAGGGACTTTGTTTCAAAAGAAGTCACCCCAGGATGTAAAGCTACAGCTGTCTGCCTGCTCCTACAAAGGCTCAGGTATGTTGGAAATGGAAAGCAAAAGCTTGCACACAATCATTTTTCTTAATTGCAGAAAAGCTTGTGAAATTGTTTGACACCTTATTGTCTGCTGTGTGGTAGCAAGCAGTCAGAGGCTGAGCAATGACCCAGTCCACGGTCATGAAAAGGAAAGGCCCAGATAGACACCAGCCTTTTTTTTTTGGACTATGTCTAGGCTTCTAATCTTCCTGAAAATCAAAAGTTTCTTCACAGATACTCAATTTCCCCCTATTTTATGTTAGAGACACCCTAAAATAAATTGTGACTCATGGTCTTCCACTTAACAAAAATCAAGGGTTACATAGCTCAGCTCTCTGTGAGACCCTGAACAGCTAAATTTATTGGGATATAAATTATAACAGGATGTTTTTTGATAATATTTCTGCTGACAGCACTAGTAATCAGGAAGGAAAAGTTACTGTAAAGAATACCAAAACAAATTTCATTGAGTTTTTGGTTGCGTATCAGAAGCGCAGAGAGGAGGGAGGTAACAGCCAGCATCAGCGTAAACTGAATTTGTACTTTTGGCTATTGTTAACAAGCTGGTTCAGATCTTCTAGAGATCTTCTGGGCACTGCATTTTCTCTTCTCTCAAAGGTCTTCCTCTCTCAAAACTGGTCTTGAAAGGGGGTTTGCCATGCCTCCATGTTCTCTACATATTCTACAGTCCCGTTTGGAATAGACATCTCACAGTTAGACTAAACAACATAACCTGGAACACAGGAACATGATCTTACCAAGAAACACAGTGGACAAAACATGCAGTGTTGATATAAATAAATAAACACTTCTATATTCTTTTCCAAGTCTGGTATTTTTTCCAATTATTGTAGAGCCCTTATTGGCTGTGGAAGAAAAAACAACTGCTCCGTTTACCCAACTAAAGATTCAAACCCTGCTTTTGTCTTGACAAAAAACAACTGAAAATGAAAAGGCTAACAGGTAATAACTCAGGTAATTACATGGGATAAGGGAAACTTAGGGCCTAATTACTTATTTGGCTAAGCAAAATTATGTTCCTTGGAAGACTTTTCTTTGGAAGCTGAAAAAGTGACCTCCAAGACTATGCTCCTAAATACAAAGGAGAAACATCTTCAGAGAGCACCTTTGCTGCTTTGCTAGAGTCCATTTTTATGACAGCATCATCACAAGATCTTACAAATGTTTCCATTGACACCAATTCACATTCTCAATCTACTTTCTGCAAAAATTCAAGTTTTCCTGCTTTTGCCCCAGGGAAATTCTGCAAAATCCTTGTGAGTCCCAGCTGCAGCTTTTCCCATCATCTACACACTTCTGACCCAGGCACATGTAAATACATGTTTATTTAGAAATACCACATATTTTAGTTGCCAGTTGTTAACCTCACAGTGAAATGAACATCCCATGATAAATAGCCATACTCTGCAAGAGTTCTTTTGGATCAGGATTTTAGAAACTGTCTGATAGACCTAGGTAACCACTTCTCAAATGAGTATGCTGAAAAACATCTGCCACTAATTTAAGGCACACGCTAGCTTTGAAGTCTATTCTCCGTTCTGTACACATACATATATGCTGTCTAACACCTTCAGAAGTTAGTAGGAGTTACACACACACATACTGACAGAAAAAAAACAAGCTCTTGAGGCTACACAAAGCTCAGTTTATGTACAGTCTTAGGGAGACTTGGCATCTGAGGAAGTGAGGAGCAGTTAGCAGCTAATGCTTTCCTGTGAACTGGTCGGATGAATAGATTGATGTGAATGAAAGGAATAAAAAAACCAATTTATTGCCTTATAGAAAGGCTACAGACCTCTGCATTCCATGTGCTTTATTTATGTAGCTACTTCCATAAGTATAAGAGGGAGCTGTGTATCTGCTCTGGGGGAAATATTGATCCCAAGGCTGTGTGGGACAATTATATGCCAGAGAGTATTCTTATCTATCAAGCCTTGCTTCTTAATCCTGTGGCCACAGGAAGCAGAAAAGTAATACTTACATTAGTTAAATACATTTACCTCAGCGCAAACACATTCAAAAAGCACTTTATAACCTTCCAGGAAAGAAGGAAGTTAAATGGAGCTTTACAGTAAAATTTGGCAACATGTGATAACTGGGACTAATGAGATGCTGCAAGACCTGGTTGATGCATGAAGAGAAAGAAAAGAGATATTTAAAAGATCTTCATGAATAAACTATGTACATTGAACCTATGAATCTCTTATATGAGAATTCCTAAGTCTTTGCTGCAGAGTATGAGTGACAGCATGGACAGGACAACATGACAACTGATACCTTGCAAAGACATACTGGAGTTCCTACATCCATTTTGAATGACATTGTCCCCCATGCAAGATGTACAGGAATTTTCAGGGTTGCAGCATCTTACAGCTCCTTGTCCTGCTGCAGTCCCAGTTGCTATGACAATTTCTTCTCAGAACTTTTGCCAAACGTGTTCTTTCTGGTACATGTGCACAAGTGACACTGGCCCAGCATCTTATAGCACTGAGCCACTTCTACGGAAGCCTTCAGGTTTTTGTCTGCAACCTTTTTACCAGGAGAAACAGTGTGGGCTACAACAGCCTGTGAGCACAACAGCCTGTGCTCAGTGCTGGCAGTCAGGCCATTTTCTTGCTTGAAAAGAAGAGGCAGATCTGGGTCATGCAGCATGACAGAGGGCATGTTAGCAGCAGCTTGTCATTTGGAGGAACAGCAGTGCTCCTTGTTAAGATGTCTACAGAGGTTGCCTGGAGTGATGACGTTGGTAGATGAGGACCAGGCTCCTCCAGTGCTGAGTGGGTGCTGAACTCTCCTACTTGAGCACTGCTTTTCCCCTCATATCTTCTTCTACAAAACATCTTATTTTCTTGGTGTTTACTAAAAGATGAGCCCAGTGCTTTCTTCCCAGAAGAAATGCCTGATGTGCTGAATTATTTTACTTTGGTACTTGGGCTCCATCCATCCCATGCTCTGACTGCTTGTGTGTAACATCACATCCTCAAACCTGGACACTTGGGATCTGGTTCTAGACGCCATGACCCTTCCTGAGTTTGCCACAGAGAGCTCTGATGTACTAACATCAGCTGCAACCAGGTGACCTTCTGGATGCCATTTTATGAAGATGTTGCAAATCTGAACCACAGACTGACCCTGAGGTCAAACACCTAACAGGGCTCCATACATTGGCACGTGACCTGCAGTAAGCAAGGATGGATGCAGTTACGCAGCAAGAGAGCACGGTACAGATGGCAATACGGATGTACCCAGAAGGATTTCATGTCAGCATCAATTTGGCACAGGTTGTCTCCTGGAGTCAAAATCACCACCACAGTCAATAAAGAACTCAGTACACATGAATAGAAATCAGGACAGAGTTAACATCCGACAACTGGAAGCAAGCAGCACAGCAAAGATATAAGCATTGAGCATCACTATGTTAGAGTTAGTGATGACTCTGGTTACAGACCTCTTAGAGACTCAGAAACTATTTTTTCAAGGGACTGAAGGCACATCCTGTTAACCAAGTTAGTACATTCAGCCATGATTGGCTTTTAGGACTTATGGCTACTCTGAAGAGTAACCAACTCCAAACCATGTGTGGAAAGGAGTTTGTGGCAGGTGATTTCTTGCAGACTCAACACAAGTCACCTTAAGAACACAGCACCCCTCCTTCCCAATCCAGATTCTTCCAGAGGCATCCTCTTAATTTAAAGTACAAATATCTCATCAGTTTGAAAAGATTTTTTTGAGATATCTTGATAAAACACCATCTACAGATAAGACAGTCTAAGATCAATGCAAAAAAAAAAAATCAACATGAAATAGATGCAGACTTCAGCTTCCACACCACCTGGCAGAACTTGAAATCTACTGAAATCTTATTGTCTACAATTGCTGCTTTAACTGTGTACCACGCTCTGAAAGCTGACACGAAACATCCTTTTTGAAATAAAACATCCTGTGTTACAATCACCCAATTCAGTAGAGTTTTTCCAGAGAGACCACTGGAATTTATAGGATGTCATCTCACCATTAAGAAATTGGAAAATCCAACTGTTAACACTGGGTCCTGTGAAAGATGAGTGTGGATGTTTGTTTTTCTTCTTGACTGCAGAGGCACTAAAGCATATGGATTTTTTCTTTTTGGATAAAAATTCTGAGTACAAATAGAGCACAAAGAACTGTAACTCAGTTATAGTAATAAAAGTGGTGCTTGTAAGCTGCCAGTGCTAGGATGTCCATACTTCTTTTATCAGATAGGGCTTTCAATAATAACTTCATTTATTAGTTTACATGACATCATCACATCATCAGGTAGCTGGAAATTCACTGTCAGCTATATGCAATGCTCTGGAAAAGAAAGCTGTAGCGATTTAAAAAATGAAAACTTCATACCCATAGCAAAGCATAACAAATACGAATGTTTCAAATATCACATACAGCAGATCATAGTTTGATCGCTCTTTTAAAGTACATTTAATACATTTTCCATGAAGATCACACTGAATTCTTTTTTGTTACTGCTGAAAAGGCCAAACTGAAATATGTAGATAAGCCTTGTAGACAAGCTTTGATGGTCATCTGGAGCCAGCAGTCACATTTAACAAAGTTTTATTTGCATTTATGCTGTCCGCTAATACAAATTGCAGCCTGTTTATTTTTATTATGGTGGCTGCAAATCAAAGCCTTACAGAATAGAGATCTTACATGTTGCCTGTAAATATCAGTGGGTCACTGAAAGAAAGAACCAGTAAGGCTTGGGAGCTATTAACAAAGAGATCTTTCCTTTCTTGTGTTTTAAAAAAGTACAAGAAAGGGAACCAAGCTTATTGTATACATATGGAATTGGATTGCATGTTGTCCTACTAGTAGGAAAAACTCCATCTTTCTGGTTTTCTTGCTATATCTCTTTTATGCTTTAAGGTATTTTTTAAATGAGCTTTGATAGAGAATAAATACACACTCTGTGGGTCAGATCTGATTTATGTGTGACATTCCATTTTCAGAATAGGTAGAATTGTAATATATTTCTACGTAATTTTTGTGCTCTCAGGGCTGAGAGAAACTTACTGATCTCAGCAGAACCTGAGCTGGTAGACAGTTGTCTTCCTGACTCTAAAGGCTACATAAAACATTTGTTTCTGAGAAACTGAGAAGACACATTTCTTTGTGCTGTGAAAACAGCAGCAATACTCACAGCACTCATAAAACATTACAGCTACAGTTTTCCCTGTCAAGCATAACTCTAAGCACCAAATCCATGTAAAATATAACTCTGAGTATCGAAGGCTCCTATGATTCTTCACTGTATATAGAAAATAATTCATTTCAGAAGAACAAAAATGGGGATCTCCTTCTTCAGTACTTTTATTCATAATATCTGACCCTGTAAGTACATCCAGAACTGTTGCTCTCATCTGACTGCCACGACTGTTTGAGGTATGCTGAAGTGTAAACTGAAGCTATTCAACCAAAGTAATCTGTGTGCTTGTATGTTGAATGAGTAAAGATTAATTGTAAATCAAGGCCCCAGAAGGGCATTTTGTTATGGTTTGTACCAGAAGTAAGTGGTTCAAGATGCTTTTTTGCACAACCAAAAGAACGGAAAATTGAGTTCTGAAAAGTTACTGTCATCAAATGAGTTGCTAAAGAAGAGATGACTGATGTGACTGTTCCCTTTGCCCATTCTCAGCCTGAGCCTTTGGCTGATTTCAGCCAAGTCTGACAGAGGGAGAACTCCTGAGCATCTGCTCATTCGGATAAGATGAGTTTAAAGGAGGAAAGATGCAAAGCTAGGCATCTTTGCCATTGGGATAAGCTCAGGTAGGACTCGGCTCTTACCCACTCCCATAAGTGCTGCTGGCCAGTTGATCAGTATCGCATATGGGTGGACAAACCAGCACATTCTAAAGCCAGCCGTGCCGGGACCCAGTGCAGAGCCAAGAGTGCCCTGAAGGCAGGGAGGTGAGGAAGAAAGGGTGAGGTTAAGATATGCTGGAGAAAGAACCAGGCAAATTTCATACAGGACTGCAGATCATTGGTTTGATGGATGTGGAAGAAATGAGAGGGCTGGTGGTTATTGTGTATGCAGAGATAGGTCCCAATGTAAGAAACCTGGGATTTATCACTTTTGGCAGGGCAAAACAACTAGCTTTTTGCACCTGACATCAATACACAGGTATTAACACTAATGCATTATTGCAATAAAATCAACATTGTATCAATTGAAACCAATGTTCGCTTTCCTGAAAGAAAAATAATACTTGGGATGTTTCAAGTAAGAACCAACTCATTAACTGCGACTTACATGTGCACTTATTAGCCACATGTACAAAACAGCAAAACATATATGTTCCGCTTGAGGCTGTGGTGAGGGGATTGCTCATTGCTGTTGTTGCTTCTTGCTGGATATTTACTTCCCAAAACCTGACAGTGACATCCCTGAGGTGTAGGACATTCTTTCCTCAGACAACTGCTAGTGCATTGCTGTGTGTTACACTTGAACGTTAAGACTATTTCATAGAATTATAGTATCATTTAGATTGGAATAGACCTTTACGATCATTGAGTCCAACCCTTAACCTAACACTGCCAACTCCACTACTAAACCATATCCTTAAGCACCGCATCTACAGGTCTTTTAAATACCTCCAGGCATGGTGACTCAACCACTTCCCAGGGCAGCCAGTTCCAATGCTTGACAAACTTTCTGGGAAGAAATTTTTCCAAATATACAGTCTTAATGGTGCAACTTGAGGCTATTTCCTGTTGTCCTATCTCTTGACTCTTGGGAGAAGAGACAAACACCCACACCTCTACACCCTCTTTTTAGATAGCTGTAGAGGTTGATTTGGTCTCTCCTCAGCCTTCTTTTCTCCAGGCCAAACATCAGTTGCCTCAGACTTTCCTTTCTGGACTTTGCTCTTTTCATGCCAACTACAGACTAGGCTCTGCCACATAATTTTGTTCAAACCTTTCTATTCAAACCTTTCTATTAATACATTGTCTCTACATCCAAATTTTTTAATATGTATTCAAAGAAAAGGGGAACTCATTGTCACCCAGAAATATTTCTATGTATAAGGACTATCTGGAGAGTGCTTTGGCATTATTGCCCCATCTGTCATCAGTGAACACCCTGCCTTGTCCCAAAAAAAAAATTTAATAAATTGTCTCTTCTTTGCAAATGATCAGAATTTGCAAAACTCAGTCCCCTGAGTCCCCTACACAGCCTCTGAGAACTATACACTACTCCTTTCCAACAAGTATTGTCAGACTATGTTCTTACCTTCACCTTTACTAGCCCTTTACCACATGTATTAATCAAATGCAAAAGGCAAACACCCAAGACCCAATATCTACGTGTAAGTTCAGATGCAGAAGGTGGAAACAGACAGGGGAGCACAAGGGCACAATGGAACAATAGTGGCCAAGAGCAATTATTTCAGCAGCCCACAGCTGTCCCACCCTCTGCAAGGTTTTTCTCATTGTGGGGGGAGGATGACAAAAGAGAGATTTGAAGGAAGACAATGAGAGACTTTTGCAGATGTTTACATGGAGCTGTTCCTATGTGTGAGGATCAGCATGGAAGAAAGCACAAAGGTGCTTCTGTGACAACATTAGCAACTGGGTTATGGAGCTGGCATCGCCCATAGCAGCACGGAGCCTGCAGTTGATATCACAACAGCTGTTTTGAGAGGATGGTCAGTCAAACTCTGCAATTTTTTAATGACACTGTGCATATCAAAAATGCATCACCTCTGCCTCATCTCACCTCAACTATATTTACATTCTCACTGCTGCCTCTGACTGTTCATCAAAATTCCCCCTGTGTTGTGGCCTCATTGTTTCTCAATTAGTGCCATCTGCTTGTCCCTGCTTTTCCTGGAAATGAGATGCAAAACTTCACTGTGGACATCAGCAATCTGTTTCTGGGGTTCTCAAACTTCTTTGCACAATCCTGCCTATAAGTAACAATTCAATTTTTGCCTTCAGACTCCATCTTTGTTTGTGGGTTCTTGCATTTGAATATCAAAAAGTTTAAGCATCAACGTAAATTGTAAGTACTGTGGTCTTCAGAATCATCCATGATATCTCAGAGTTCCCAGCAGGCTGGTCAACATGCGTTAACAATTAAAAAAAAAAAACAACCAAAGCCAAAACTGAGGCACAGAAGTTATCTGCATACAAATATTCTATACTGATAGATACACAGCAGTGTGGGGTTTTGTGGTTGGAAGCCAGCTTTCTGAGTTACATTCACTTACAGTGCTGAGTATGGGAGATGCTTCAGGCATCTCAGTTGTATTAGTGTCAGATATATTTTTTCCCACTAAATATCTTCTATGAACACAGAAGTGGGTTGTACAAGGCCAGTAGTGCTGTTTGAACTTGGTAAACTGCAGCAAAGACAATGTATTTCCTGCAATCAGTGCCCTTGCAGCAGTTGGCTCATTTAGCAGGCATTTACTACTAAGATTTATTCCTTAATATTCCCTCTTTGCTTCTCAGCAGTACAAAAGTAGAAGGGAAAAATTTTAATGTTGCAAGACAGCAATGACTGTGCATTATTTCAATTCTATATCTGTGCTGACCTTCATCCTTTACACAAAAAGCATCATATTGGTCATTCACAAAGGTAGCGGTTTCAATTTTAACATCAACGGCTTTCACGCTCTGCTGTTTGCTGCCCGTCGTTCTGCACGTAATTGTCCTAAAATAAAGAAGAAAAAAAAAGGAAATCAGAAATCTTCTGGAATGGTACATGCAGGTGAAATTTGGAGATCTTTTACCACAGTAGTCAGGCTTTTCCTTCCCCTTAACCATCTAAGAGTTGGCACATAAGGCATTAGTGTGGGAAAATACATGCAAAAATCCTAGGGAGAATTAGAAGTAATTAAAAATGTTTGCTGTAGATGAGTTCAAGGCATAGGAAGCAATTAAGATTGTCCATCTTATTACATTCTGCAAGAATTCTAAACATCGTATTGAATCTCAGAGTATTTAAGACCACATTCTGCTCTCACATTCCAGCAGTACAGGTTCCCATCATTGGCACCTCGATAAAAATGAAAACTCATTATTTGGTCTGAAAGATTAGAAAGTAACAGAATTTAACATTAAAAAAACATTAAGGTTGCATATTTTGCTGCTCAAAGGCTAAGCAGTAAAAGGCAAGTTTAGAAAATTAATCTTGATTTCTTGGAAGAAAAAAATCTAATTTTTTCAATAGCAATTCTATACCTTTGTGTAAACCCCATTTCTTCTAGTTTGCTACTGAAAGGTACCTAATCCACCCTGTTGCCCTTCTTAGGCTTGAATGAAGGTAATAAATCTGTATTTGGTTTCACAACTATGTAGATGCTGAACACGAAGGAAGAGATTACTAATTATCTCTTCTCTCAGCCATACTGGCTGCTTAAATCTAATAAATAGAAGACAGTTTGTTGAAGAAAACACTGGGTTTACTGTTACAAAGGCTGGGAAAGTGAATTCAGCCCACACTTTTGCAGCTGGATATTAGTGGTGTGGGGTTTATTTTTTGTGGACAGATTAGTAGAACTGTTGCACAGTCAGCTACTCTAGTGAAAGCAAGATAAAAATGCTTTCCACAGAGGAATATTTCCAGGGTGAGAAAATTTATCATTTCATATTGTGCAGTGGTTGAACTAATTTTATTGTCAGTCCTGCACTCAATTTGGGGAATAAAATAAAAGTTGATTAACAGTCCACTCACTGAGCATGGAAAAGATACAGTGGGAATCCAGTATTTGATCATGTACTTAGATACTATATAACAATTGATTTTGGCCTGAATTACGATTGTACAGACCATTTTTACTGTGGCATGTGTTAACTTCTGAGCAGTTGAATATCCAACTTCAATGTTCTTTTAATGTAAACAAACAAAAGCAACATGAAACAAGCCGTATGATAGTTGTCATGCAGACTTACCAGAATTGTTCCTATCACAGCTCTGCTCTGGCAAATGACATGATATCATTCCCTACCAAATGCCCCTCTACAATTTCAAGTCAAATCTGTTTCTTTTGCAAAGCAAATACTTACTATTTTTAGGGGTCACTTGAAGGACAATACTATTCATACAAGTTTAAAATAAAATCCTTTCAGAATTTAATGCATTTAAGGTCTAAGTCCTCTAAGTCAGTGATCAGGAACCTAGACAAAAGTGACTTGGTCTGCCAAAGACAGTTCGGACAACAAGGAGAATGAGGCCATCAATTAGAAAATGTTTGCATGTATTCACATATTGTTCCACCAGGTCTTACAAGTCCTAAGTGAATGAAACAGTTAAATTTCCTGTCAAAAAGTAACTTAACAGCCTTAAAATTTCCAATAACTACTCAGTCACTGAGGTAGTTGTATCAGTCATGCCGTGAAACTCTGATCGGACAGATACTGATGTGTCTTTAAAAATTTGCATGTTTTGCCTATGATTGTGTGCTTCAGATTCTCTTAAAAAAGACTGTTTGGATGATTGTTACCATCATAAAATTCTGGTCTCCGAAAATCATTGTATTAAAATTGATCTGATTAAACCTGAAAATATTCCACTGTAATTTTTTTGAGATGAAAGAAATCATGAATTAAAAAAAAAAAAAAAAAAAAAAAGGAGGAAAATGATCCATTTCATCTCTCCCATTTCTCCTTCTCTGTCAGTAGTTTTCTACCACAAATTCAATCCTGCAAGTTTTAAACATCTTCAGTAAGCTGTTATTAACACTGCTGAAAGGAGCATCAAGAGTGCTCAGTAATGGGTCTAATGATCAGACCTGCAACCCTTCTCACATAGAAATAATATCTTTGCAGTCAGTAGGACTTGAGGTATGACTGAAAATATGCAATAATAGGTTCTTTTCTCTGAGTTCTTGAGGGTGGGTATATATTTACCTAATCCTAAAATGCTAGGTTTTCATCTATAATTATGGATTAAATATATAAGTAGTTTTCTCTCAGTTCTAAAAGGTAGGTTTTGATGTTTGTAACTTTGTTATATTTTTCATTCGAGGTCTGAAAAATGGTCATCCATTCAGAATTCAACATATTTTAACATTTCAGCAACACAGCCATGCTGAAATAAGAAACAAAAAATTATATATTTTCCTTACTCTTTCCAGCACCCTGCTGAAAGCCTGTGGAAATGCATTGCCTACTTCATTTCTTTACTATTTTGAATTGCACAGGGGCTTGGATCATGGTTGAGAGAATGCCACAAACCTTTTACTTTTTTTGAGGATACATCCACATACTCAGCCATTTAGAAGAATGTAATTGTGCAGGAAACTTTAATTCTATTTATTACTACTTTCATGTAATAATTGAACTTAGACTTGCTCATTACTCATTGCAATCTGTTACTTAGAGCAGTGTAATGCATGATTTTGTACCTTGTATTTAAGAAATAGACGCAATTTTATTTTTCCTTTCACAAAGATCTTATGAAGGCAGACATGCTCAGAAGAAATATACTGAGTTTAGACTGCAGATCATCCATAATAATCATCAATATTAAATACACATCTGCTTGAAACATCCACACACCTGTGAAAATTAGTCTCATGTGGCCATGAACTCACAATCCCAGTATAAAAGTCAATCCCACATGCTATTGCTATAGACTGCGTAAGTACTATATGCTATCAGTAATGTAAAAAAATAGTTGGGAAAGCAAAGCGGTTTGAGTTGCTGACAACAGCCCCTGCTCTGTGATGGAAAGTGTCTCTTTCAGATCCTCTAGAAGCCACGCCAAAAGCTACTGGTGATCTTCTCAGTCCACTGCTTCCCCACCTAGGAGGACAACCTGCTTCCTGATGCCTCTTCTCTTTTCAAAAGAGAAAGCAGGAGATTACAAGACTCTGCTCTATGCTGATGTTCAGCTTAATTTCTGCTGTATGATCTGATTCCTCCAACTATGAACAGTAACAGTCTTTCCTCAGCACCTACCCTGAAAGAAAGATCCGAGATTAGTTACACTGATCAGTGTCTTCCTGGGCCATGACTCAGATACTGCATTCATCATGTGCACATACAAGGAGAAAATTTCTAGAAGCAATTCCTAGAATTTCTAGAAGCCTTCCACTTACCCTTGCACTGGATAAATTTATTCTGATCTGTTCTGTAACCAATGAGCAGTAAGTGTATTTCGCACTTCTCCTAATTCCTCCATTCAAGAAGGAAATAGCAGAAAAGCTGTCATGTATAGTATTTATTTCACAATATGCCATTATATGCCATTATTTAATATATATTATTAAATATATCATAATGGTATAGTCAATATCTATTTTTTAACAGTAGCATCCACTGCTATCCATGTATGCTTTCTAAGATAATTGCATAGTAATTTTGCAATACATGAAAATTATTCAATAAACGTAATTTAAAACATATGGAGTTAACAGCTGAGTTTATATGACATAGCATGATCCATCAGCACAGAAACCCGTAGGTGGGACTGGGATATTTTGTGGTACCTACTTTATCTGCCAATTGATTGCAAGTTTCATAGTCTTAGTCAATAAATTCACCGAACTGAGTCAGAATGGTCTTATGACATTTATTCATAGCAGTATGAATTTCCATAAGAATATATTAAACTCAGAAAATCATCAACAATGTGCTAGCTGAGGCACTGTGAAAGCCTGGTTCATAACATAACTATAACGAATCTTCCCCTAATTAGAAAGTTAAAAACTTCATTACTTTTCTCAGTCGAGATAAATCTTTAACATCCTGTGCTAATTGTTTTCATGGGTTGGCTTTACCTCTTCTGTTTCAGTAACTAGGTGAGAGAAAAAAAATCAGTAGTTTGGAAGCCAAACTAGGAGATTTTTATTCTTAGTCTTTCCCTTCTGTATTTTGGGAAACTGCAAATTATAAAGCTGGCTCGGCTGAGGGATAAAATATAAATGACATGTTCAGAATTACCAAAGGGAAGAAAAATTCCCTGAAAAGTCATGAAGGGGAGCACAGGTGGGCTATGGAAAGTCAATTGACTGGTAACTATAGAGGCTAATTTTGGCTGGATGTGACCCAAAGAAAGCAGCTGCTAAGTGTGACATGAAGATATTCCAACAGCAATAGTGCCACTGGAAATGTCAAAAGGAGGTCTTACCAAGGCAGAACCAATATCCTTTAGATTCTTAAAAATACACACGAAAATGCAGCCTTTTGTGCTTAAAATTGTACTGAAATAGTAAGGCCTCTGTTCATTAAATAAATATGGTCCTTTCATGCAGACTTTCATACTGTAGCCTAGTATGAATGTTTTTATATAGCCATTTTACTATAATATTGCTAAGCACATATAATATGAACATTCTTAGTGCCTTTAGAGAATCATGTTGCTTCCTGACTAGGTGGCTGCTCAAAGAAACAGCAGGTGTCACTTGGAAGTTGGTTTTATGCAATTTCATTTTACAGGCTCCAATTTAGTCCATTGCTTTCATAACAGGTATTATTGATTAGTCACTAAACAGTTTAAAAAAATAGAAAAATATTTACAGAGTGCTTTAATTTACAAAGAAGCCCATTTCTCAGACAAAAGGCTTTCAGATAGGACAGAACTTTACAGACATTGTAAAAAAGGAGAAAATAAATTACATTCTTTAAAAGAGTTACAAAAATCAGCCCATAAGAACTAACTGTCATGTTAAAATCCTGGTATTAGTCACTTCTGTTCTTTTACTAAAAGTAGGCAGATCACTCCTCTGCCTTCATTTTGGTGGGCTAAACAAACTGATCACCTTCAATCATTTCTGATAAGAGAGGTGCTTTCTTAGACCGATCACAGTCTGAGTTTATCCCTTCTGAGTTTGGACATCAAGAATTACAGGTGGTGCCTTTTCAGTACCTCTTTCAAGCCCTTTAGTGCTGCCCTCTCGCTCCTGGAAGAAATGCTGGATGTCTTGGAGGAGGACTGCATTTCCTTTTCCACAAATTTTATGTGAGTTATTTTACTTTACAGCAGGTTTACTTCCATCCTGTGCTCTGTACACCCTGCTCTTTCTCATTCTCTTCCTTCTCCAGCTGAACTGCTAGCTTAGGGCAGAAATTACTCTTAGTCTTCACGTGATACTGTTATATTTAATTCCATTTCTATTACTCCATATCCGAAATCAGGCTAAGGGTTCCGTTTAATATTTTTATTTTCCCTGGTCTTAACAACAAGTCTACCCTTTGGCTATTGACTAAATTCACTAGCATAACTCTACCTTTTGTGCTGAAGTTTTGCTAAAGCGCTCAAAGTTCATTAAAAAATCCCTCCTGGTAGAAACACAGTTTAAAAATGCACATTCCAGCTAAGTAAATGGCTTATCTGAAGACTGTCTGTCTACATTTAGCAGATGGTGTTTTGGTACTTGTCCTAGAAAATATATTTAAGATTTATTTTCTTCTGTAGGATGCTTTTCCTGAAAAACTACATTTTCTAAAATAATCTTCAATTATTGGGCTGTCTGTTTTACAAGAATCATAGCTGTCATATTTTGCCCATGCTGTCTTCCCAGGATGTGCCAAGAAAAGATTCACATCCCCCTCAAAGCTGATGCAAAGTGGCTCACGTCCACATTTCTCAGTGATATCATTCCTTGGAGTAAACTGGCCTTAGATTAAATTCAAGTCTCTTGACTGAGCTTCATGTAGAAATGCCTGTTCCTGAAACACAACTACTTTGTTTTTTTCTGAGACCTTCTCAGATGATTGGCAAGAAACAGTAAGACAACGTCATCTTCTAGCAGAGCATGACACCAGCTGCAGGCTGTGGGACTATAGCTTGTGAGATGAAGGCATTTCAGAGTGCAAGACCTCCTTAGACAGTTTCATTTTAGCATTTTGAATCGGACCACATCCTGTCAACTATGTCTGGATTTTTCTCTTGAAGGGAATTAATTGACCTGCCTCATACACATGGCTGGGAACAAATTCATATGTGTTATCATCAGGCAGCACAGCACAGCCTTGAAATGAAACAGAGAGCTTGCCAAACTGATACGATGTTAGGACTGCTTCCCTGTAAATAAGCAGGTGATTCTGTTAGAGCCAGTGCACCTGGATAGTTTTCATGGGGCCCAAAGTCCAAGGGTTTACAAATGTACATGAGAGGACTGGCAAGGGTTAACAACTGACCCTTCTCTGATTCCTTAGATATTGCTTTTTTCTTTCCCCAGACATATGCTGTTATTACCCTGCTGCCAGATGCTGGGCAAGTTCCATGTAGTAGGCAGAAAAAGAAGCAGGTAGTCTTGTGAAATGTCATTTCTGAGTCTTATTACATTTCCCACCGGTGTCATCTGCAGTGAGGGCCTTGTTGTGTTTGACACTGTAGAAGCATTCAACAGGAGTTACTGCAAAACCAGAAGAGCTAACAAAAGGAAGGAAAAATAGACATGAACTAATGTTCCTAGCAGCAAACATCTGGTCTGTGGTCAGCCAAGAAAAGAACCCCAGTCTCCTGACTCTCATAGTAAGGCTGATTCTAGCTGACTCTGCTTGCTCATTCCAGTTATCCCCCTGAAATAAACCCTCTAGAGACTGGGCAGGAACCAGCCCAGTGCAATTTCATGCAAAGGAACAGGTTGACTGCCCTGCAGGAAATCTGTCATAGAACAGAAGGTCTATGCAGAGCTTCAAAGCCCTTGCAGAAGGTATACAGGGTTTCATTCTTTCATAGACAAATGAGGTATGGAATAGGGAGTAGGACAGTTTCAGCTTTTCAGTCCTAAAAAGGTGATGGAGATGAGTAAATTCACTATGAATATCTTAATACAAGCTGTGGAAGATGTTTACAATTTCTAAAATAGACACTTTTTAACATTCTGTGTGCATGGTTGATTGTAAGAAAATTTGTGTCATGTTCACTTTCCAAATTTAAAAATACCAGAAATGAACATAAGATCTTTCGGTACATGCTGCTTGGTTCTGGAGGACTTGACATAACGTTTGTCAGTACAACATCTGAATTCAAAAGATAGCTGTGAGAGCCCTTCCGAGAACTCTGCCACCTTTTTTCATTTAGATTCTGGCAAATCACTTACTGGTTTCTCTGACTCACTTGTCTGACATGCAAATAAGTCGTAAGAGTGTCATTTTTAGTATGAATAGTTATTAGAGATCATCTGACAAATGAGACCTGCCTAACAAAATTTCATTTCCTGGAATGTAACAATGTGTAGTGCTTTATAAGTTACATATGTCAGGATTGACTTGTAAATGGTTTACTTCTGGGCTGCTAAAATAAGCTACTCCTTATCCTCTTATCCTCTATCTACTCATCAGTGGCTCTTCTCTAAAAGTTCCCAAGCCCTTGGACCTGCCATTGACTTGCCTATGCAAAAAACCCTGAACTCTGAACAACTGAAAGTGGAAGATAAAAACATTTTCATATGAAAATGTGAAAGAGGTTCTGTCCCCGGCTGCTCAAACCACAAAACCACCCAGTTTATTGTCTCTTAGGATACACTGGCAGGGAGCTATTTGTTTCAGTAATTTCCTTCCTACATTGGTTGAAGTGAATCATATTTGTCGAGACCTGCTGCTTGGGCTAGCCCACTTCTCAGGGACTAAAATGAGTTCGAATACAACACAAGCATCTCTATCAGCAGACTGGTTTAACAAGGCCAAATGCCGGGTCCTGCACTTGGGGCAAAACAACCCCATGCAGAGCTACAGACTAGGGGAAGTCTGTCTAGAAAGCTGCCTGGAGGAGAGGGACCTGGCGGTGTTGGTCGACAGCCAATGGAACATGAGCCAGCAGTGTGCACAGGTGGCCAAGAAGGCCANGAGGTTGTGGAGAGGAGGGAGCTGGCCTCTTCTCCCAAGTGACAGGGGACAGGAGAAGAGGGAATGGCCTCAAGCTCTGCCAGGGGAGGTTCAGGCTTGATATAAGGAAAAAAATCTTCACTGAAAGGGTCATTAGGCAATGGAACGGTCTGCCCAGGGAGGTGGTTGACTCGCCTTCCCTGGAGGTTTTTAAGGTGGGGGGGAAAGGGTACTGACGGGCATGGTTTAGAGATTGGTGGGAATGGCTGGACTCGATGATCCAGTGGGTCTCTTCCATCCTGATGATTCTATGATTCTTCCTGCCCACTCTGTTCACTTCTGACCTAAAGATAGGCAAGAGACAACCACCTCTACCAGCACAGCTGAGAAGGCAACTGTCACTGAAGTGCGTCAGTAAGAAGGTTGGAGTGAGCTGGGAAGCCACAACCTCAGTGAATCCAACAGATGTCCCAATACAATCTCAAAATCTTCGCGTATTTAAATATGGATCCATATTTATATATAAGTCATCAGAAATTTGACAGTCACCCAAACTGGTCTAATTCTTCAGACCAACTTCTCCTCTTTCCACACAGAAGAGGGATATGCCAGAAAGCAGGCAGTGTAAACACGCTCACACGGAGTCAACAATGTGCCTCAGTCATAACAGGAGAACCCCCGCTAGGTTTCCAGGACCTGATTTGGCTGTAAAACTAATAAGGATGCAACAGCCAACAGTGATGGGTATATTTACTAGGACTGGGATTGTAATTAGTCACCAAGGTCATAAAATAACCATTAGAAGAGAACAAATCACTGACGTGTGCAAAACCTGGAAACTTGATCTAGAGGTGAAAAAGCCTTTATATCTCTGTGAGAGCTCCTCTTCAGATTTAAGTCTGTGTGGTGGAAGGAGGATAAAAGCATATCAGAAGCTCTGCAATACTTTAATGTCTTCACTCACATCAATTTTTAGTGTTTACCTCTACTGTCAATGTCTAATCCATTTTTCCTCAGAGGAAAGACTAGGATACTTTCTGTGCACCAAATAAACTAAACTGCATTCTTTCTGAAACTGGGAACTTCTATCATGTTCATCTCCTTTCTGATGCTTACAGTCCAAGAGGATAATGGAGAATATTAGACCAAAGACCTCTGATCTGCACTGGACTCCAGTCAGCTGCTGGGAGGAATTCAAGGCTTTAGATCCAACCTGTAAAGGTCAGAACAGTTTTGGACCTTGACAAACATGGGGAGGTGACGACTCTTCATGGGCCATGCCACCACATTCAGAGATGTGGGGGTCCATCAAGATAAACAGTGAGTTGTGCCCTGTGAAGAATCCTTTCCTTTGTAAATAATTGTGCCTGCTTCTGTAACCTTCTGGGCACGCTGTGAAGCCTGCTTTCCCCTTTCCATTTGAAATCAGTTGAGCAAAGATTGAGGTTTTTCTATTTACTGGCTATCCTTTATCCTTGCTGTGATGTTGTCATTTATCAAGTGAATGCCCAAAGCATTGAATAGGTAAGTGGAGATATATTTTTTTTAAGTTACATAACTAATTTTGTGAAATACTTTTATTCCCTTCTTGATAGATTTTACATTCCTTTAATCACTCTTGATCCCTTTTTTTGAGCCTCTTTTAGTATATATCTTCAGATATGGTAACAGTATTACATAAAGCATTCCGAAGGAGGCTGTTATACTGGTCTATATGCGCGAATATATTTGTATGCATTTTTCATATTCTCCTTCCCATTCCACAAGCATTTCAGAGACTTGATTCCTTGTTTGTTTATTTGTTTTTACTACAGCTGCAGTTTGACAGAGGCTTTATTTGTGCTGTCCATAGCAATGTCCTCATATCTTTCCTGGGCTGACAGAAGTAAATCAAAATGTGGAAAGATATTATTAAGTAGATTGCATACTCCTCCTGCATGTGTTATCACTGAACTTTACTCATCAACATTTTGCCCATTCATCTAAATCCCTCTAAAAATGTTTTATTCTACTCGAGTTTGTCCAACTTGAGTAAACTTGCCTCATTTGCATGCTTTGCCTCCAACCGCTCATTTCCTTCTCCAGAGCTGCATTAACTAACAGAGAAACCACTATAGCCTTTTTAGCCATTACACTTTTCCTATACTTTGCTGTGGAGTCAAAAATACCCGGTTCAGCAAATCAAGTAACATATATTTAGACGCTTACCCAGCCACAGGTAAAACTGTCCCACAGAAAAAAGTATGAAGTTCCATCTCTGAAGAACTATTCTATCTGATTAATCTCTCCAGTGAAGTTCAGTTGTGGTGACAGCACAGCAACAGCAGGCTGATGTAACCCCACAATATTCTTTCTGGCAAACAGTTTAGAGACTTCCATATCATGGGAAGGTTTACTGGAGGAACGGAGTACAGAAAGTACTTTCCTTCAGACTGGTATGATGATGTGTACATTATCATGGTGTAATCCGTATATTGTTATTGTATTCAATTTTGATACTGAAGATATTTCAGGAGAGGTTCACAGCTTGTCTATTAATAGTTTTTGCTACAGTGCTGCAGTAATTAATTGAGGATCTCTCAGGACTAACTAGTGGTATTACTTAGATAAAAGAGGGATGGTTTATTCTCCTACCCATCATCATTCCTTACTTCCATAATACAGGGGCTGTATAAAAGAACCTGTACAACAACTTTGACTTGCGTTTCTTACAGATGGATATCTCTCCTGGTTCTTCAGCCTCCATTGCATCTCAACAACTGGCTTAGGGAAAAGAAGTGTTCGGTTTTAGACCACTTTCTTATATCCTGAGAGATTCCTGGATTTTTTTTAATGATTAGAGTTCACACAAATTAATGTTCAAATAATTTTTCACCTGGAAAAAAAAGGATCACTTGGATTTGTTGCTTTTTCTTGAAGTTGTTTAAATATCACCTTTCATTAATAGTAGCAATTTTCTGTCCTTTGAGAACCTTATCACTAAAAATACATGATCACTAATGCTTGCTTAAACACTGATAACTGTCACAAAATCCAATAATACATTTAAGTTAGGGAACTTGGAAACAGTATCTTGATGAAATGAAACTTTATCACCCTTGAACATTGACAGTATATTATATATTACCCTCTAACTCATGAGAACTTTGTACAGAACTTCAAGGGAATGAAAATATGTATTATGCTAAGGTTGCAGCTGGTGAGCCTGCTGAAGGAAAGCATCAAGAGGGAAGGGGCTTTGAACCAACTGATGCTCCTTCTGGGCAATTCCTGTATGGTACCAGCTTCAGTGACATGAGACATTCATGACAAACCTTAGATGCTCCATCTTGGTGGTTTTTTAACTGAATTTCCCATGATTTGGTCTCTGTCAAAGATGAAGCCTGTTTGCCCGTTCCTAGAGCGTGCTCTGAAGCCTTTCATTTTGGAAGAGACTGAGCAATGGGGATGTAGGTGCTTGGCTCAGTGCAGTGCCACACAGCTGGATCTCTGCAAGACTGGAATAAACCTGAATTAGCTTGATTTCAGGAAATGTTCATCAGCCAGCGCAGAGAGGCACAGTGGCACGGCCATGCTGCTCCTGACACACAGCTAGCACCTATGTGGACATATGTTCTCAAAATCTGAAAAGACCGAAAGCTGTTGGGACTTCTGAAGTACTCATGAAGGCTGACTTTAGCCTCATGAAACTATCAACAACAGAGGGAAGTAGCTTCCATCACAGGCTATGTTTCTGTTCCTGCTTTGAACTGGACTCTGTGGAGGCAACAATGCTTCCTGAAGAAGTTGTGGAAGGCCACTACATCTCCCAACACTATCTATAACGTGAGGCAAAGCTCAGCCTAGTGCCATGTTGACTCACCTTAGCTACCTCAAATAATGAAATTCAGCACATTCAGTGACAGTATCAACCCCATGGCTTTTCCAACAAACTCTCTACCACTTTTACATTATCAAATGTGAGCACATCTAAAGTCATACCTATTTGAACATTATTGTTGTGAATTTAGACACCCTTAAATACCCGAGACACATATGTAGTTTCCATAAGAAGCTCAGTTTGCTGAGCTTCTTGGGGAATAGAGACTAACAGAGTCAGTGGGAGCACTGATATTCCAGCACTATGTCCTCACTTGGTAAACTCCTTTAGGGCTCAGCACTGCAGACCAGGTGGAAAGGAACCACAGTGACATAATTCAGAAGGAAAGAGGAAGAGGAAATTACTTCAGATCCATGAAATATGTGACCCGAGACTGATAAATATTTGTGTCCCTGCAATATCAGCCATACAAAATGGAATCTGTGGAAGGAGTGGTGTACTTAGCTACATGTAACAATGCTTGAATCGTGGCCAGAGTTTTCTAGTAGTATTCTTAGTCAAGGTGGAAAACTTGCATGGCAGATATCATTATAATTCTCAAGAAGGGTTATGTCATTGTCCTTACCCAGCAGAGCCACCGGCGAGCCATCCTGTGGTGCAGCCAGTGAAAGAACAGTCCAGAACAGCCCTTTTCAGTTCTTCTGCAGTTGCTAAGCGAGCACTCAGGTCAACACAAGCTTTCTCAGCCTCAGCTAAATCCAGACCCTGAGAGTTGTTCTTGGACTCAAGTGCAAACACTTTCCCTGTAGCACCAAGAAACAACACGTCACTCCTCTTAGTATTGTACTCAACACATATTCAACAAAAACATTGCACATTACCAACAGTCTTCTTGTTTTTACTAAGTTCATTTTAAGAAGCAACCTATTTCTTGGAATGAGTAATTTTATCAACACTATAAATATCTTTGTCTTAGTTTTTCATTTAGTTGCGTTCATCAACAGAAAAGCAATATGGCTTAAGCCCCTATTCATTCCCAATGCATGTGAAAAGCCTGTCTTGCCTCTATTGGTCTGTGCTTCAGATCTAGAGAGAGAAAGCAGAATACTTGCTCATAAACACATAGAGTCAGAGTCAGAACATCTCCTTGCAATAACACTGGAATTCATTACTAACCACCTTTCAGTTACATTTATAAGAACTACATCTACAAAGTAAGTAAGCAAAATCTAAAATCCAGTATTGCAACCCAATCTTCCACATCAGGAATAGAATTAGACTTAATTCTCTAAAATAAAGACAGCATAACTCTGTGGCAATTTCTGCTAAATGCTGCCACTTTGTTTTCTTATCTTTCTGGAAAGACAGATGGAATTTTTTTCTTAGCAGTAGGCTTTCTTGAATGAGCATGAGAACATATTTAGCAGGACAATTTATTGTGTTATTTTTATTTTCAGTTCAGTTTATTTTACTATAATTTATCTAACACTGTGAAAGCTGTAAGGGTGCAGGTCAGAGGTTTTGGCAACTGGGAACAAGGGAGTGGGGGTTTTGGCAATAAAGCTTGAGAAGTTACTGAGTTATGGAATAAACATGTTAGTTGGACATCTCCAGAAAAAGAAAGAAACGATGCAAGATTTTATGGCGCTGACATGTAAATTGCCAAAAGGATCTTCTTTCTGAAGATAACATCCCTCAAAATATCTTCTAGATTTCAAACGTACAGGTTTAGTTGGCTTAGAGGAGCAGGAGGACAGCCTTTGAGCACTGTTCATCCAGTAAATGCCTGGAAACACTTATTACATCTTATTTCAAAAGTAGATTAGTGGTAACAGTTAGATCAATGCATAGCTTCCAGCACATACCGAGTTCTCAGTACGTAGCTAGTTTCACACTCATACAATATGTTGACCAGTGACAGGAGCCCTTCAGATTGATTCTGTACCCAGTGGTGCCCCTACCATGTATTATTTCAACAAACTGATAAACATTAACTTAATCCTAAATGCAGTGAACTGATACAGGGTAGGTCTATCCCTGACAGCGTTCTGTTCTCATTTGTGCACAGTTTAATCCACCACAAGGATCACAGTCCTTGCAGCAAAAAATGCCAAGTTTCTTTCAAGCCAATATGTCATTTGTGTTTACATTAGCTGAAAAGGACAGTTGAGTCCTGATGAAGATTCTTACTTCGGTGGGAATTCTACCTGTGCAGAGTCCCAAGTCATTCTGACTTGGGCAGATAAGCAAATAAATTAAGAGGGACAAACAGTGACAAGAAGGAACAGAAATTCAGATTGCCCAGTGACCTTCTCACACAGTTAACAGTGGTTGACCAAGAAATGCAACCCAGAAGCACAGATCAGTGTCCTAACTACTAGACTACATTGTGTCTTGCTTCTCAACTATAGTCAATACCATGAATTGTAATTAGAATAGGGGAGTTTACACAGAGAGGTGAAAAAAGCAAGCCTGTCATCACCAAACCCTCAGGGTTCTTTGCAAAATGTGCCAAAGAGTGCACGTGACTCTAACAGAGGCTACTATTTCCAAAGCTATGAATAGACATAGCAAAGTATGCCTGAGGTAGAGAAAGAGATAACAAAAGCAGGACATTTTTAAAGAATGATTCCTAAATTGCAGAATAACTTTCACTAATAAAGGTAGAGAGGGATTAAACGTAATGTATTACTGAGGCTTTGTCCCCACTGAAAACTTGTCCACATTCTACATTTCACAATTTGGCTGTCAGGTTTGAAATTCATTATCAAAGACATATAGGACAAGTTTGCGTAGCATCCGACTTAAATCATACATGTTAGTTTGATGTGGCAGTAAGCCCTATTTTCCAGTCATTAATATTTTAGTTAGAAGACTCAAAGAAAGGAAAACCATTGAGTTCCATCAACATATAATTAGAAGAAATTAAGTTCATCATTTAAACTTTTTACCAGTAATTGCCAATTACATTTTTAAAGGAGTAAAAGACTGAGGCTGAGACAGCTTTCCATTAGTGTTGTTAGATGTTTTCAAGTACTTCATGTGAACTAACTTTTTAATAGAAACTGTGAAGTTAATCTTTGAAAATAGTCTTATACTTCAAAAAGGTATCTCAGATGCCCAAATTGTGTAGACAAATAGCTTTTAAGGTAATCTAGGAAGGAACTACTGGTTGAGAAAATTACAGTGAACTGCTTTATAGGAAATTCTAGTTAGCCAGAAGTGGATAAAGAAGACTGACCTACTAACCAGACCAAGTAGGTCCACAAAGCTTTATAAGCCCGATGGTTATCTGCTTGATTTTTAAGCTATACTCTGTTTTGCCCAATTTCTTACTTAGAAAATATAAAGGCAAATAAGGTTCACTTATCTGACACTTGACCAAAGGAACAGCTAGATCCCCAGTTTCCTGAGCTGTGCCACACCACTGAGAGGCAGGCACAGGACAAAAATATAGGATGCATGTTAGCATGAAAAAATACATAAGCACATCAGAGCAGGAAATCCTCTTAAATAAATAAGGCCACAACACTGAAATTTAATTCTACACCTTACAGAGGTATGATTAATACGCTTGAGATATTAATATATTTAATTTTTCTTACTTTTAATCTCAAAAGTGGTATAATTTTAAAGTTTGGGATCGAAAAGACCTGGTGAAGCATTTGTAAATATTTGTAAATTTGTAAAACCTCTCTTAGTTGAAATGTAAAGGGTTTTTTTAAAAAAAGATTTATCTCATATACTTCATACCACAGTGAGTTTTGGTACTCGGGTTGTGAAAAATTCCAGTGGTATCCCCTTTCTCTAGTACATTATAACAGTGTGAAGTAGATGAAATAAGTTTTCTCTCTGAAATAGAATCAAGAGAGGTATTGCAATTCTGTTTCAAATGCATGGTTTTAAGTATGAGACTGTACTATATTTCCATAAGCTGCAGGACTGAAATATCATGTCTTTGTGCTCATTTATGTGGAGAATGTAGTACATCTTTGGTTGTGGCACCTCTGAACATCCACCATGTCTGAGGTCCTCAACCTTCTCACCTAATTTCTGCCCCATAACACTTGCTTCCCATAACACGATGATGAGACAGGCAATGTGGAAACTTGTTCCAAAAACTCTACATGTTTTTCTGAAGCCTCTTCAAACAAGGTCAGTTCCTTTGGCTTCAAGAGTAAGCTGGAAAACCATGGAAAGCAGTCTTTGTCAGGAAACATAATGCTCATCTTGAAATTATCATGTTCATAGTTAAAATGTCTTTATTGCAGTAAGTTTCTTCAGGTTCTCCTTTGGAGCCAGCAACAAAGATCTAATTTCATTGGCAAAACATAAATGATAGGACATAATTCTTCCTACAGTAAATTAACAGCTGGTCCCACATCTCCCAAATAAAATTCACAGGTGAAACCAAAAACATGCTCTCTTCTATAACTAGCCTATATTATCAGTAGCCTCTGCCATCATCTGATCACTATTATTACAGAATGTTTGTTATATTTTGATATACTGAAAAAGGGACAGCCTCTGTAATTGTTTGGCCCTAAATCTTTGTCAACAAGCAATAGCTGAATAGAGTTTGAGTTACCCATTACAGTCTGATTGAAAACATACTCACAGAAGCGTAGACCTCAAGGCCGCTAGGATTCATTTTTATCACCTTGTTTAATTCCTGCATAACCAGACTGCAGAATTCCCCCAGTAATTCCACCATTGAGTCCAGAAATTCATGGCTGAACTGGAGCATGCCTTTTCAGAAGGCATCCAGTCATGATTCAATGACTCCAAGTAATGGAGAATTTACAGCACACTTTAGAGTAAACTGTTCCAATGGTTCATTACTCTCACTCTGCCTTATTTCCAGTCTCAAATTTTGCTAAACTCAGCTTCAAACAACGGGACCTTATTACACTTACAAGACTGAAGAGCTGTCTACAATCAGATACATGTAAGTGCAAAAAAGGAACTCTAGAAACAAAACCAGTCCAAAACCTGTTTATTAATTTTTTAAGGAACCCAGTGGAATTAGCAGAGTTTTCTTGATTACGAAGAAGACAGAGTTTGGCTAAGTCATTCTAATACAGTAACAGATACAACAAGAAGTTCTGAGACATATAGGCATTGTTCAAAGCCCACTGAAATGAGTTCAAGGCTCCTCATGTCTTCAGCAGGATTTGCACCATGATTGAAGAAGAAACATTAAACTGCATAGACAAATGTATTTTGAAATAAAAAAGTCTCTCTGAAATAGTATAAACTGAAAGCACTTCAAAAGGTATGCCCAGTGTGCTGATGTCATGACATGATACTTATTAGTTCAAAGGATAAAACCTAATCACTTTCAACAAAATATAAGAGGTGAAAGACATGAAAATTTGCAGCCTGATTTATTTTTACTTAAATGTGAAAAACGTCAAACTGAGGTGAAAGAGAGTGGAGGAAGGGAAGGTCACTTCTATACTTCAAGAGTAATGAAACCTCTAGTTCTGTATCTATCATAGAATCATAGAATAACCAGGTTGGAAGAGGCCCACCGGATCATCGAGTCCAACCATTCCTATCAAACACTAAACCATGCCCCTCAGCACCTTGTCCACCCATGCCTTAAACACCTCCAGGGAAGGTGAATCAACCACCTCCCTGGGTAGCCTCTGCCAGTGCCCAATGACCCTTTCTGTGAAATTTTTTTTCCTAATGTCCAGCCTAAATCTCCCCTGGTGGAGCTTGAGGCCATTTCCTCTTGTCCTACGTGTAACAATGGTCATGATTGTAATCGTAAGGGTGGAGGATTTAGTAAAACTGTAGAATTACAGACAGAGATTTGGGTAATTACCAGTTCTGCTTAGTGTTCATGAATGTCAAGTTTATTTCTTTGAGAAACTAAATTGAATGATGTCTTATTTGATTCAAATTGCTTGAAGTATTACATCATCAGAAAAACAGCAAGACTAGGAGGTCACCTTTGAGTTCCTTCTCAGCTAAATTCAATTTGAGCTTAAATTTTTATTTTACTACAGACTTTAGGATAAAATAGTTGGAACCGCTTATGGGTTGGGGTTTTTTTTGCAACATGCAAACATACCTGCTGGTTTTGCAAGTGAGAGCCTGAAATGCTTAATACACCTGCTACTCAAATGCAAGTGTCAGGACTGAGCAGAAGAGCTAAAGCATACTTTTTTCTTTTTCTTTACAAAAAGGGTGCAAACCAAGTCCAAGGAAATATGATGGTAGGGTTTTTTCCCTACCTTTGACATCAGAGATACCTGATTCTAGGACAGATGCATGCAGCTCAGACGCTCACTTAATTGTTCCTAGTATTCTGGACTCACGATCCTTCCATCTGCAAACTCTGCAATCACTATGGATATTCACTACCAGACAACTGGTTTGACCAGTAGGTCTTCCATGTAACCCAAATTTAGTCAACAGGCTAACTTCACTCTGGAACAACTAGTAAAGTTTTGCAATTAGTGCTTTTTTTTTCAGCTTAGGGGTATCTTAGCAAGGCATACAAATCGCTGACATTTTCTGTCTCAGAGCAAGTACTCTGCAGAAAACTATGGCTCATACACATGGATATTTTAGCTGCCTTGAAAAGACAAGAGAGGGAGTCAGAAAAAAAAGAGCAGAGGTTACTCCTAAGCAGCATGCATGAAGCTGCATCCTCGTTCTTCTACTCTGGCACAAATGCTAAGAAATTCCCCCGAGCCTGCATTTGCACTGGTATAGAGACCCCTCACAACAGCCTGTATTATTTCCCAGTAACTGCACGAACAGAAGTGGCAAACCAGGGTAAGTCAGAGCAAGAGCAAGCCCTTGAGGAGCCTGCTGTCTGTCTGACCCTGACCTCAACAGCTACGAGCAAGCACATTTCAATCATAAAAAAAAAAGCAAAGCAAAACAAAGCTACCTTTTACTTCAGCATTTACTTTTGTCTTTCTGGAGTCTATCTGAAGTATAGCAATATGTGCTGTGGTAAATACTACTCAAAAGAGATCAATTAAGCTTCAAGGCTTTACACGTCTACCAGACTTCGATGGTTTCCAGTTTTATTGCCTGTTCTCTGTCATTATTTGTGTATGAGATGATAAAATCTTCCTTAGGGAAAAATACTGTAACCAGTTTCAGAGGTCTGCCTGTAACAGGGGCCAGTCTGAATTTCACAAGGTTTTTACAAGGTAAATTCAAAATCCCTTCAGTAGTTTGCAAAGCAGTCGGTTACTTTTAGTTAAGTATAATAAATACACACATCCATGTGTGTCACTCAGAATGGTCCTTTGGCACTTAAATGACACTGGTGTATATTAGAAAATCACATCTGTATTTTCACCTACAAGTTGTATAAATGGGGAGGGGGCTTCCTGTTTGGATCAAGCCAGTATCGAAAAGAAAGTCTTAATCGTGTTTCATACTCTCAGATCTTCTGAAATACATAAGCCAATGTGTAGCGATAACTCTTAAAGTTCACATAAAGTGTGTTCTTCTCCATCAACGTATAATAAGCCAGATGGTTTACAGGACAGCGTTGCTGTTGTTTGCTTGGATATTAGTATTAGGAGAACATACTGAATAACGTAATAATAAAGGACTTGCATATTTCTTGCCATGATAATTAGAAGTTAAAAAATTGAAACTACAGTATTATAGGAATGCTCTACGACTGTAACGTACTTCAGACGTTCTACCCTTTAATTCTTATAATTGATTTAACACGTGTGAAGTAAATTTGACAAACTGTTGAATGACAATTTAAATCAGTCATGAACTCTGCTTATCTCCAATATTTTTTTCCTTCTCTCTTTAAGAGGATGTCTGTTTAGGAACGAAGAAGATGCCATTAATTCTACAGAAATAATACAAATTTGTTGATGCCTTTGAAAAGATAAGGCAATTCCTCAGGTGAAGTATTCTTACAATGGGAAATTATGTATTCCTATCCCATCCCATTTTCTTAAGTTCTGTGGACAATTCTATTTCATAAGTCTGCTTTTTTTTTCATCATTTGAGAGGCATTTTGCTAAGGAAGGAGTATTTCTGAAAATCAGAATTACAGATTTGCCTACTACAACATAATGTACCTCCCTGACACATTTCTGTTCATTTATTAATAATGAAAAATAATTTTCCTCACATTTACAAGACAGAGTTTTGTTGTATAAAGGATATTTTACACAAAACAGTAGAAACATACAGTCAAGATTAATTTGCTCCTTTTCCTTTGCCACACCTTGCCATTAGCTGAAATAAATTTAGGTTAAAGAGGAAAAATACTTTGAGGAGAACAAAATAAGAGGTTTTCTATTGCCCTATCATGTTTAAGATCTGTTCTATGGACTAGTGCAGCAAACATTAATGGCAAAGGATTAGTGTACCAGAACAAAAAAAAAAATCCTGAGATACAGGTATAAATCTATCACAGCTGTGAAAGTGAAAAAAAAAAGTAGCCTTTCAGCATTGCTCTCCCAGGAAAAGACAGAGTTGTTTCAAAAATAAATCCTGGTTTTGCTAAGGCAAGTTGGTACTCTTTACTATAGGTTTAATCATTACCAGGGCAATAGGCTACTAGAAACTCTCAAGAGATGCAGCTATTCAGGATTATCATCAGTGAGTAAAAAGCCCCATTTCAGAGTAACCAGTAGCTGGTGCTTCAGCTAAATTCATGTCCTGATCAAATTCCTCAGCAGTGAATTGCAGATGAAACTCAGGTGTAGAAAGGTGAGCAGTCATCTTCACCATGGGCAGTACTGAATGAAAAAGGCTCTTAGGAAAAGATTTTGACTTCTTGTCTTCCCTTCCTTAAGTACCTGCCCATATAAATTGACACTGAGGGGCATCTGAAGTGGATAGAGAAGAAAGTTCTTTGGAGAAAAGATACTTTAAATTACAATGGGAGCTCTGCTAAAATATAGCTGAGTCTTCTTATTCACTTCCTTATTTCCTCTGGAAAAGTTCACTATCCTGTCATTTTCTTGTAATAAAATAATCTCAGCCTTCTGGGATCTTATTTCCTTTCTCTGCTTAACCCCAGGTTATTTGTAGAGTCCCAAAAACCTCTGAATCAGACAGTTCCTAACCCAAACTGGGGAATGTATTTAAGTTTCTTATTAAAAAAAAAAAAAAAAAAGTGGTTTTTTTTTTCTTTTTTTGCAATAACACATTTCAAAATACAGCTCTCATTCCAGCTATAGCAACCCAGCCCAAACTGAACGGGGGACTCACCATCAGCCTGAACAGAGATGATCTGAAAGATGAAGAAGACAGATCCTACACCCTGGAGAAAGGTGAGAGAGAATCTCTGAGAGCCTGAAGCCATTGCCCTGCTTGCAGAGCTCTCACCCACAGGAGGTTGGGTGCTGAAGATTTTTTTTCTCTCCTCCTCTGCACTTTCACAACGGGGTCTGCGGTGATGATTTCAAGGAGTGCTTTCCCTCGGCAGGATTCTGCGTCTTGGGTTTACCGTGAAGGCGGGAGGGGTGGAAAAAGAAAGAGGGAGGGAGAGAGGAATCCTTGGCTTGNGGAGATGTCCAGCCAGCTGGGTTTGGGGAGAGGCTTTATCCAGCCCAGTCTGCAGGGCAGTGCGTGTAGAGAGCTGGTGTGAAAAGTCACATTACCCTGTCAGTAAATACTTAATGGATCACAGTGGAAGAAATGTAAAAGCCGGGAGGGAGAGAAAAGGAGGGGAAAAGGACAAGCACCCAGCAGAAGAAATCCCTGGCTGAGAGGAGAAGGGCAGCTAGATAGCTGGCATTGGTACACGGTGAGTTTTCGGGCTTATCTATGCATCTCTGGAGGGATGGGATCAAATGTGGGGAGTGTTTTCTCTCTGCAACATGAAATCAGCCAGACGAAAGCTGCTGAGGGTTGCAGGTCGAGGGCTGCCACAGCAAGACAGGTGATCTTCAGTTAAGGAGTAAGGAAAGGTGATAAATGGCATAGGACCCTGGTGGCCAAGCCTCTGTGAAGATTGGGATTGGGATCCTTAATCCTGCTATTTCAGACCCTGGGTTTGGGATGGGTCTGAGGAACTGAAAGTCAAAACAGGAGTCTGTCAGCTGATCTGCACCAGTGTTCCTGGTCTAGATTAATGGGTTGGTACTGGTCAGGTTTGAGCACTCTGAAGATGAGGGGCATTATCAGGTCCCATTAGTATTTACATCACTAACACCTGTCCCTTATTCCTCTTACATTTGTCCCAACACAACTCAAAAAACAAAACCCCTCAATAAGAGGAAACATACTGGCCGTGATGCCAGAATTTATTTCACTAAATGTATAAATGGAATAGTTTTATGTTGCTGTTGGAACTGATCAGAGCTCAGAAATGTTGTTTTCATATTCCCATCCTATTTTGCTTTTATTTCAGCTTCTTAAAATTTTTTCCCTTAGAAATTCAAAGCTGGGCAAAAAAACTGCTCAGCCTGCTAGAAACTCCAAGCCACCAGGAACAGAATTAAGGACCTGAGCCTCCCCACTGTCAGAGGCCCAAGTGTGCAACAAGGTGAGGTGCTGGTAGGCAGTTGCAGGTTTCTTTTGATAATGATGAACCTGTCCAGTGTTTTTTCCCATCTGGCTGAAATGACTCAAGATCAGAAACTTCTGCATACAATACTCAAGTAAGCAAGTAACACCATAACACTGGAAGCTTTAAAAATATATACATTTGATGAATTAAGGCAGATAATACTGTGATCCTGTTGACTTTTAAATAAAGACCTTCTTGGCCTTCTTTATCTCCATTCACGATGTGCAAATGGACATGCTGAAAGCTATCAGACAGGTGGCCTTGAATTTTCTGTTTATCCAGAGAACAGAGATGACAGCATGTTTCTTTACATTGCCTTTCCAACCTAGCTTGTATGGAACACCTCTGGAATTAGAAAGAAGGGTAGTTTCTTGCTCACTCCATCATTAACACGGGATGGTCAGTGTAATGTAACTGCATTTCACTTTGATGGAAACTGCATGCTCTGTACAACAGAAATTAACATATAACAAAAATAAAATAGAAAGCTCTAGTGTTAATTCAATTTAATAGTGTTTCTTTTACCAGTGACCTAGCTAATGGCAAAAAAATCAGTTTTAACCCTCCAGTCAGTACACCAGTAGATTTTCCCCATTTAAAAAAAAAACAGTAGACATGAAAAGATGAGAGAATATGGTGATTCTACACATTTTTAGTGAGGTAGCAAAGAGATTTCAAGAAACTGAGTAAGTAGTTAGAGTAAGCCACACAGCCATTAATATAGCCTTGGCATGTCCACAGCAATAGATCTGGGTTTCCTTGACAATTGTCATAGAGGCTGATAACTTTGTTGGCCTTTTGTTGTCTTCATGAGCTTGGCCAAAGCAGCTGGGTGAAAGGACATGTTTTTCCAGATTTCCATCTAAAATTCCAAAGATCTTTTGGATTAGTTTTGCGACAATTGGTTCATTGCCTTGTGTTGATATATGTAAAGGCATGTTGCCACTCTGGCTCCTATCTTGGAAAATCTCAGCTTGTATTCTTGAGTAGAACATCTCACTGATTTTAAAGAATTACTATAGACCACAGGTTCTGTTCATTTCTGAAGACATGAGCTGTTCACGTAATGACCTGGCTTCTTCTTGTCATCTCATCTCAGGTGTAAAATAAGTCTGTAAATGTAGAAAGGTAAGGGCACTTAACAGGTATTAACTCCTGAAAGGTAAGTACCTCAATGCCAAACAGTTGTCCTTCCCGTCTAGTATTTCTGTCAGTAAAAGTCCCTGCTCCTAGTGTATTTTGGAAAATTTACCTAAGGATGAGCAGATATGGTTTGTATTGAAATGATTACACACATTGTTTTGCATTGAAATCAACATTAATCAGGCAAAAATCAGGGCTTTAGATTCTGGGCTTCTTGGAACCAAAAACTCAAAATGAGTTCTGGAAGTTAATATGGTTAAAGCTTCATATGAGTCAGCAGCATGCGCTGCAGCCCAGAAGGCCAGCCGTATCCCAGGCTGCACCAAAAGAAGTGTGGCCGACAGGTTGAGGGAGGTGATTCTGCCTCTCTATTCCTCTCTTGTGAGACCCTACCTGGAGTACTGTGTCCAGTTCTGGAATCCTCAACGTAAGAAGGATATGGAACTATGAAGGTGATCAGGGGGCTGGAGCACCTCCCATACGAGGACAGGCAGAGAGAGTTGGCCTTGTTCAGCCTGGAGAAGGCTCCGAGGAGACCTTATAGCGACCTTCCAGTATGTGAACAGGTCCTACAAGAAAGCTGGGGAGGGGCTATTCACAAAGGCTTGTAGTGACAGGACTAGGCACAATGGGTATAAACTGGAGAGGGTCAGATTTAGACTAGACATAAGGAGGAATTTCTTCGCAATGAGAGTGGTGAGGCACTGGCACAGGTTGCCCAGGGAAGCTGTGGATGCCCCATCCTGGAGGTGTTCAAGGCCAGGTTGGGCGGGGCCTTGAGCAGCCTGATCTAGTGGGAGGTGTCCCTGTCCAAGGCAAGTGGGAGTGGAACTGGATGATCTTCAAGATCCCTTCCAACCCAAAATATTCTATGAATCTATGATACAACTCTTTGCTCAGAACCTCTGGCATTAATAGCACCACAATAGCTCACTGGTCAAAGTATACAGTGTGTGATGGACAATGTATTATGTCACATTACAAAAGATTAATTGTATATGCAGCTTTACATAACTCATAGACTGTGCCTTTCTTGGGAGCAATGAATGTGCCAACGGTGATATTTTATAAAACAGTGCTTCACTATATGCAAACTTTTACACAGGGAGTGAGATGTGTGAAGGCAATGGGCCATAATTACATACATACGCATATGAATGTACACACACAAGACACTCATGTGCTGTGAAGCACATAGTAATGGTTTAGTCATCTAATAACTGAAGAGCATCTGTGTTCATTTACATCTGGAATATGTCATTCAAGTTAGAGTGGATTTTTAATGCTAAATAAAACACCTCAAAGAAATATAAGTGAACAAGGACGCAGTTGAAAACAGGAACTTGTGTATTTACAATAGAGATTATTGTATTTGGTCTCTTCATATCTGCTGCTAGGAATATTTACTTTCTGCTATTAAAGTTATATATTATAAATATTATAGAGGTAAAAGCTCCAATTCTGTAAATTCTAACAGCTGATCTTAAGCCTTAGCAAGACTGGGACCCAGGATCCTAAGGCCCTGAGCAAACAAGCACTCTGAGGAACATTTGCTGTCTCAAGCCAAGCTGGGCAGATGGTGGCAGATTTGTTAAAGTGACACAGCAGGCAAAGAATCTACTCTTTGAAGAATGCTGGAAAGTCAGAGGAAAGGTCACTTTTCATATCAGAATAAAGCACAATAGAAATAAAGTTTCAGTTCGGAAAAAAAAGATACCTCTCTGCCACTAAACCACAAGATTCTGTTCAACTTGTTTCTCTGCATAATGCAATAGCTTCAGATGTTGACAGTCTGCATAATTTAGCTTGAAGGACTGAATTTAAGTGGAATATAGGCTTTAGATTTACTTATCATTCTAAATTTTATTTCTTTTTTTTTTTTAAAGAAAGAGATCTACCTTAATACGTAAGCAAGGTGGTAACTAAATTGCTCTAACCAGCATGATTATTAACATTTATCATACAGTCTGGAACTTCTGAAGTATTGTCTCCAGAAGAAGTTTAAAAGAGATAGCAACAGAAATAACTGTGGCACACAGTCTGCGGAGCCTGCATAAAATGATGGCACAACTGGATAACTCCATGAACATTTGTAGTGATCCATGGCCTGATATGAATTATCATACCCAAACTTTCAGATGCCAGTTGATATCTGTAAATGTGATTAAACTGTTTATTTCCTACAGGCCAGACACGTTGGCAGTGGCTTTCCCCAGATACAGTGGTGAAAATCGTGGAAATTAAGATTGTTTGGGTTCTGCTACTTACTAAAACATCAACTTGTGAGTCTGGACAACCTCTTCAGGCTCTCTCTCTTCACATATAAAAGGAGATAACCAATGTTACATGCCATTCTGATATACTCTTAGTGAATCAACATGTTTCTTTATAGATACCATTGTGGTAACATATCATTATCACAGGAAATGTCTGCTTTCCTGAAGTCTATGACTTGAGCTGCAGCTAGAAACAGGACATAGAATTATAGATTCATAGAATATTTTGGGTTGGAAGGGATCTTGAAGATCATCCAGTTCCACTCGCACTTGCCTTGGACTGGGACACCTCCCACTAGATCAGGCTGCTCAAGGCCCCGCCCAACCTGGCCTTGAACACCTCCAGGATGGGGCATCCACAGCTTCCCTGGGCAACCTGTGCCAGTGCCTCACCACTCTCATTGCGAAGAAATTCCTCCTTATGTCTAGTCTAAATCTGACCCTCTCCAGTTTATACCCATTGTGCCTAGTCCTGTCACTACAAGCCTTTGTGAATAGCCCCTCCCCAGCTTTCTTGTAGGACCTGCTCACATACTGGAAGGTCGCTATAAGGTCTCCTCGGAGCCTTCTCCAGGCTGAACAAGGCCAACTCTCTCTGCCTGTCCTCGTATGGGAGGTGCTCCAGCCCCCTGATCACCTTCATAGCCCTCCTCTGGACCCATTCCAATAGTTCCATATCCTTCTTATGTTGAGGATTCCAGAATTGGACACAGTACTCCAGGTAGGGTCTCACAAGAGAGGAATAGAGAGGCAGAATCACCTCCCTCAACCTGTCGGCCACACTTCTTTTGGTGCAGCCTGGGATACGGTTGGCCTTCTGGGCTGCCAGCGCCCACTCCCAGCTCAATATCAGCAGTTAGATCTTGGCTTGGCTTGTCAGGCACCATATAAAGGGATCTGAAATACCAACTAGACAATACAGTATTTACATACAAGCATTGCAGTGACTGACATCTCTTAAATGATATGGAGTTTGTGTGACTGAAAGGCAGGTGGGAAAACTTGGTAGGACTGTACACCTATTGTATTCACAGATAGAACACCTACTGTATACTGGTATCCAAACTTATTCTGCAGCTGTATGCAAGCTTCTAAACCCCAAAATCCAACTGGAAAAGGGAAAGAAAAGAGAGAGAAAGAAAGATTTCTTTGTTTATAAAATGTGAATTATTGAGCAACAGTAACAGAGACAAACATTTTTCAGTGTCTGGCAGTCTGCAACAGTCTACAAACTGCAGGAAACTTTTTATTTTATTTATAAAGAATGTTTGCACCTAATTAAATGAAAAAGTAGAAACGTACAGAAATATCTGAAAGTAATTCAGGCAGCTGACAGAAAAAAAGGTTTAAAAAAGGGAGAAAGCATATGCCCCACGTTGTGGGTGGTGTGTTGAACACAGGGACCTGTGTCATGGTGCTGCTGACCCTGAGAAAGAGTGTGATTCTTACATTTACATCATGTTACATAGGGGCAGACATTGTCATGTGATCGGCCATGACCCTCATATAAATCATTCCCATGTAAATTGTAAAAATAACACTTCATTTCTTGAAGACTGTGCAGTCTCAAGAAAGAAAAGAAGATAGCTGGTCATAAAAAGGCAGCCACACTATTAGCAATATACAAGATTAACTTTTTTCCCTGACAAACAGAGTTAAACCAAACATTTGGCTAGTTTTGTCTGTTGTTATTTGGCTGGGTGGGAGGGGTGTGATTTTTATTTTCTTCCTTTTCTAAGACATTGCAGCAGTTTAATGGACAAAAATCATGCAGCCGTGTAAAAAAGTACTCAAATTTAGCCAAATGGTTTCTCTTTGGTCTCTGCAAAAGCCTGGGTAGAGACAGAATCTAATAATATGCCTGGGTTTCTCTCTTCAGCCTGCAGACAAACCACTCCCATACCTTCTAACCATGGTCTTCAGTTAGATGGAAGAAAGCAACTAAATTAAACTCAAGGCTATCTGCATCTACCTAGTCAATATCTGCTGACTGCCTTGCTCTGGGGACATGAAACAAGCATAAGATATGGCTCATCTTCTCATAGTCCCTGGGTAGCAACCAGAGAAGAGACAGTTCATTTCTAGGGGCTTCCTTGATTCTGGGAGTCTCTCTGAAGGAGGGTGCCCACACCAGCACCATACCTGCATCAGAAGGCTGCCACACTGCAGGCATTGCTCTGAGATATACTCCAACTGGATGTACAGGGGCAAGTGGACCAACAAGCAACAGCTGAACTTCAGTATTTATCACAGATCCTCACACCTTCTCCATCCACTCTCACCTTGAGTCCCTCCAGCCATCTGTGAGCCCCATTTCGTGAAGGCTCCAGAATATTGCAGGGTCAGAGCACCTGTGGCAGGAAGAGTTTGGACCCAGCAGATGAATAAGGCATCATCTCTCTGACACGTGGCACTTAGTGTGGCGTTGTCTTCCTGCAGCAGAATGGTGATCCAGCATCTCAGCTCTGGTTTTCAAAGGGACACATTTAGTCCTTCCGTTTGCAAACAGACCCTTGCAAACACAGAAGACATGCAGAAAGCTGGAAACAGTGGCTCTCAGATCTGTAAATGCCCCCAACCAGGGCTGTGGGGAATACATGAGGCCATGCTTGTAGTGTGTGTCATTTTTCCAGCATAGCAATTAATTTGCCATTTATTTTACCAGTCACCTAATATTTTGGCTTTTGTGTCTCAGCCTCCTTCTCCAGCTATTTCCTGAAAGTTTGTTTAACTGCATTATAACTATGTTCCCTGGACCTTAAGGCACCCTTAATTTCGCATTAGATGTTATCTCTGCCCTCTAGTGCTGCATGCGACAGAGTAACTGGATGCTGTGCCGAAGACCTCTGGCTTTGCCATAAAACCCAGCTGATGTTGAAAAGATGACTAGTCAAACACTAAATGGTTCAAAATCTACATGTTGACTAAACTGATTTGACATCTTTCATGCTTTCTGGGAATCGATTACCAGTCAATTCAACAACAGATGTCTGAAATACAGCCCACCTAAACCACAGCCTTTTACGATATCAATTGGCTCAACTGAAATTTGTTTATTGCTCGCTTATTGTCTGTGGCTCTGATCCACCTCACAAATTCTCATCTGCCAGGGATGTGACCAAGTGCTGCTTTGAGTGGAACACAACTGAAAAACTTCTGCACCTCAGTGCCTGGATTTTGAGGTCAAGATGGAACTAATGGATGAGCCTAAGAGAGCACAGGGCTCTGCTGAAACAAGAGGTTTTTATGGCAGACTGTCACAGTCACCAGACATAACACAGTCATGAAATGCAAGTGAGTTTCATCTTGCACACTTTGCAGTTTGCAAAGCATATGCAAGAACTTCAGATAGTACTTTGCACATAATGGTAGTATTTTTGAGTAGAGTTTTATACGGACTCTGTGTAAGTGCTGTGTTTTCCTAATTCCACTCAGGGAAAGTGACACTGCTCAAACACACTGAAGCAGTTATGATAACGTTATCCTGTTTCCTAACTCAGTGGAGTTTAATCAGAGAGGTGAAGGCATGGCTGTTGATATCAATCTTTGAAATATCTTCCATCCTTGCATAAACCAAACATGCCATTACTAAGGGCACTATAGCTTTTTGGTAAGGTAAAAGAAAATATCATAAAGGCCTTAACTCTTAGGCTGGGGATGTAGAATTTCTGTTTTCTCAATCCCTCCCCTGCATCTTTTCTGTATCTCTTCTCCAATTCTTCAGCTTCTGATTCTCATGCTGACACTTAGGTCTTCCACAGGGAGGAGGGATTGGGGGATCTGGGAGAAGGATGAAGAAGCAGAGACAGATTCACAGGATAGATATAGGACTGAGAAAAGTGAAGTTGATTTACTGCCAGTGTCAGGGTCATGTGCAAGGTGATCAGGACATCAGAGATGAGAACAGGGGGCAGCTGGGATGGGCTGCATGGTGATACTGAGAATGATGTTTCAAAGAAGACCAAATACCTAAGCAGCTTACAACAGAAGACCTACCTACCATCAGTTTTACTGTGGCTAGGTTAAACTTTGGAAACACCATCTTGCATCTTCTCCCTTTCAATATGACACTTCAGTTAGCGGCAGGGAAAGTGGATTTACAATATTGAAACTTTGTTCACACTACCTGCCAAATACCATCAGCAACATCTGAAGTTCAGTACACTCTCATCCTTCCGGTATCAGGGTATGAATAACAACAGCTGTTAAAATACACCCTACAAGCCATAATGACAAGAAAATTGGGCAACAACATAACGTGTACCAAGAGACCATTGTCTTAACAGCCTATGAGTTAATGCCAGCCTCTTGAACTGGTCAGCTCTTAAAAATGGGTTTGAGTTGAATAATCCACAAATGCAAGGGTACTAGCATTGCAACCATCAATTTTCATTAACCACTACAAAAATAGCACTGGATGATTATTAGCTAAAAAAAATACTGAAAAGATATACTTAAACTGGCATCAAAACATGCACTCTGAGCAGTGGAAGGAGCCAGGATATTTTTAATATTAAAATATTTATTTAAAATTTTAAAAAAGAAAAGAAAAGAAGTATTCTCCCTCATTTGGTAAAAGAAAAATCAACACTGTGCCCTCAAACAATCGATCATTTTAGCTTTGTAAGGAGGAGGACATTTTCATCTATAAATCTTATATTTCATTTGCAAATTAAATTGAACTCTGCCCTGAAGTTTGGAACATCTGCAATTTGTAATTGTACAAAGAAGCTGGGAGAACTGAATCAAAACAGAAGCTTTTTGTGCGTACGTGCATGCGTGCATGCACACGCACATGTGTGGGTGGGTGTGCTCATGCGGGTGTATGAGAGAGAGGGAGAGAAAAAAAGGAGAAAAATTTTCCTTGCTTCTTTATTTTTGCAGCTCAGTATCTGGGAACAGGTGATTTCCAGACGTGGATCTTACATTGCAGACCTCATATGCTGGTACTTCCAAAATTAGATTTGTGGCTAAGGCTTCCCATTTAGAGAGTTTTGATACTTTTCTGTGCACCTTCTGAGCATATGATATGTTTTACTGAATGTATGAAAAAGATCCTCTCAGGCATGAAATGAAGATAGACTTAAAGCTCAATATTTGGGAAATTAAAAATAAGTTATGTTTAGGCATATTCCATAAGCATTCTTTCAAAAAATGAAAAAATAGTCAGATAAATAAAGCAGTATTTCATTATACAATAAGTATTTTCTAATTTCACCAGCTGAGGCATTGCTGACCATGTTAATTTACTAAAAGGCAGGTTTAAATTAGCAATGAATTACTGACCAATAGATAGAGCCTGAAATAAGACCTGCTCATTCTGGCTTGTTCTATGGTCATAGCATATTTATCAATCCATCTTTTCTCCTTTTCTCACTGATCTTTTTTTGGTCTCTTTCAGTCTATTTGCTGTCCTTGTGAAGCACAACCAATACTTACAACTAAGACAAGTAGTCTTAGAAGAGGAGAGATGAGTGCCTAACAGCTTTGCACATGAATGCAAACACAAACGCAAACATTCTGTGCCCCTGAATACAGAGAAATTTTTTTTTTCAGTGTTTCAACCATCTTTGCAGTCAGAGTTGTACAACAAAAGCAATCTCAGCTTCCCATTCAAGTCACAGTATCAGTGCTTCCACAGTTATTCCTTAGACTTCTCTGGTTTTGCTTTCAGCCTTCAGTGAAAACACTTCCAAGTCAAGGAACACGCTTTCAATTTTGCATTTGCAATCTGGGGGAAAAAAAAATCCCTGACATTTATCGTAGATTAAATATAGCTCACCAACTGCAACAAAGGTAAATCCACTCTCCTTGACTACATAAGTTATCGATTGCTCTTTATTCCAGAGGGACACATGGTACATGGAGTGGCCAAAGTGGGACTAAACATGACACATCAATTTCAGATGCTGCATGAAAGAATAGATGAATACAAAGAGAGTATGTTGTAAAAAAGAAATCTTCAACATGACAGATTTAAAAGGAGATGGGGAGACAGTTCTATATACGTTAAGTATGATGTCTCAGATTATTGGGGCAAAACCATAAAAATGTCTAATAAAAGAGAGAGCAGTGAAATAAGAATTCTACATCAAATAAATGAAACAGATAGGATGCTATAGGAGACATGTTAGCAAAAATATACAGAGGTGTACAAGAGGAAGAAATTCTAAAACCAAGAACAAGCTTCTACTTTGAAGAAATAGCCGAACTTCAATGTGTTCTGCTGAATTATTCCTCTGAGCTCTCTGAAAGTCAGGCATTACAAAATACTCAAACTATGAAAAAGCAGGCTGTAACAGCTCTCAAATAGAGTTACATACCTGCTAAAGAAAACAAATGTTGCAGATTTAATTTCAGACCTAAGAACTGCAAGTGTCCCTCCAACCCAATACACCTAAAGATCCTGAAATTCAAGTTCATTTTGCCCTCCTGAAGACACATACGTACAGAACAATGTAAGTGTGCAGCATTTAAAAGCTTGAAAACATCCGTTCTCCAAAGGCGCAAATGCTGCTACCCATTTGCTTTGGCAGGGTTAATCCTTGGTTAAATATTGGCACAGATTCAAGTTATTAATTACAGATACAGAGCTATTTATAGTTTTGATAGCTTCCAGAGCCCCAAAGCAGCTGCCACACTAAAAGGATATGTGTATGCAGAATGATATTTCCTGTTTTGTTTGCTTTGCTTTCTCCTCCTAAATCTTCCCCACAGTGAATATTGCCATCTTCCTGCTTCATCTCCATTTCTACACTTGCTTTTCTTTCTCTGTTTTCTGTTTCATCTATTAGTTTGCTGCCCCTCTTTCCCTAACTCCCTGTTATCTTGGGTTTATTCATATTAACTTGTCCACTTTCTTCTTTCTCTGTCATCCTACCCTGAACTACAACAACAACAAAAGCCAAAATATGAGAATAAGATGAAGGATTGCAACTCTAGTACTCTCGTTATACATCTCATGGTATATGGTACAATAAGCCTTAGCATAGGGCTAGGGCTTGACTTGAGAAATATTAATTTTTATTTGGAAAAGAGAAAGCAGCTTTCTAGCACACGTGGTTTCTGAGAAAACATCTGAGCATACCCTGAAGGCTAAGAAACCAAAGGCAAATAAAAGGAACCTCAGACTGATTATTTTTAAGCCAGAAGGCAAATAAAAAGGAACTCCAAATTGATTATTTTTAAGCCATCATCATCACGTATGATTTTGGAACACTTAGCGCTGGCAACACTGCAACACAGATCAAGTGTGGGATTTGCCAAAAATCAGTCTGAGCTTCCTCCATACACTTGCTTCCTCTTCTACTCTTACCTATTAGTGCATGACTTTTAAAGACTGACTGTTAAAATCTATTGCCTGCAAACTAGCAAAACAGCAGTACACCCTGAAAACTGGTGAAAAGAAGTGGCAGCAATTGAAACAGAGAATAGAAAGAATTCCATGGCTGCTGTGCTCTCTCCCTTCTTAATTCTCAAATGAGGATGGGCTTTGCATCTGACCCTGAAACCAATTCACTCTTCTGCCTCATTTCTATGGCTGGTCTACCACAGATAGCAAATGATGACAAAAAAAGAGTGGTAGTGTGACAACATAGGCAAGTGGTAAGCATTATTTGTCATCAGGTTCCCAGAGGTGGGAAGGGAACATCATAAGCCATAGCATCATCTTCCTCTTGGGTCTGGGGGTGCATCTGGTTTCCTCTGGCTTGCTTTGCTTTGCTTTGCTTTGACGCTGTCCTAGTAATGGTTCAGCTTAAATAAGAAACTTCTCCAAACTTGAACACATCTTTGTGATGGATGGAAAAGTGTTTAACTCTCATCACCTTTGCATTTTCTGTTTTATTTCATTAGAAGAGGGAGAGGCATCAGCATCAAAAAAGATCAAAAAAAGTGTGAATGTGTTCCTTGTTCTCAGTTATTTCCTTCTGCTTGTGTAGCTGAGGTGTCTGGCACTCTGGTAGCTATTGCTGCACTTATGATTTGATTAGTAAAAGTTGTACTAGAAATACCACATGACATGCTCCTCTCTGAGCAGCTAGTATCTTATTTTTCAGTGATTTTTAGGTTTGTATCCATCTATTCCACTCTAAGCTGATCTAAATCTCAGTAATCAGAAACTGTGGAAATATCATACAAAGAAGAAAAGCAGCTATTTACAATTACAGCGACTGGGGTTTTTCCAATAAATGCTGATTTTGTGTATTCCTCTGCCCATGATGTTTCAGTTTCTGCCGTGGATAGTCTGATAGATCTGAATTGGAATGATGTTCAGCATAGAAGAGGCAGAAAAAAGTGCAGAAACCCTGGCAACGCTGCTGTTGGCTGTTTGCTGGTGGCAAGGATATGGAGACTAATCAACACTGCAGTTCAGGACACAGTGAGTTAGGTCTTAATTGCTGAGCGTAAGCCATGGAAGGGATTCAGCAATTCCTATCCAAACTGAGCCTAGCACAAGAGTTTTGTGAGTGTATTGCAGAGATGTGTGCCTATTATGAATATATGTATGTCACGAGGAAACTAAATATTTCTAAAGTCTCAGCAATGCTAGGGGAACATAAATTCAGGTTCACCTTTCCAGAACTGCATCAAGCTCTTTCTGCATGTAAACATCACCATGTTCCTCCTATACATGCAGGCACACTTATCTCTTTCCTGAATCTTCCTGACATTTTGAAGCTGTTGTGCTGCTGTGTAAATGAGGATAAAACAGATTCTAAACTTATTCTAGCTTTCTCATGAACTGCATGGGAAGATAAGGTGCCTAAAATGAGCAGTAACATCTGAGGCTGAGTGGTGTGTTTAGGAGCTGGCAGAAACTGCCTTTTGAAGCAGCACCTTTTTTAAAGTCAAAGGGTCTCAGAGATACAGCCAAATTGTTAGAAAAATTCCTGACTGTATTGCTCATTTGTCCAGTTCATAAATCTGCCTCTCTGTTCTTCAAAGTGCCAAAAGCTATCTAGCCAGACATGCAGCTTTTATAAGACAGTCTAACAAGCTGTCTGGCTCAATTAGTTGAACTCTGATGGTGCTCCAGATTTTCAGTCAGCAGACCACTTTTTAAGGAAAATATCTACTCACAGACCCCGTTCCCTTCCGGTACCGGTAGCTTAATCTATAGTTATAAAATGTTTCTTTCAGTGAACCACAAGAAAGAGCTCTGCAGTCCATCCACACACCACAGTTTCAGATCCTTGATTCCTCAGCCTTTTTTCTTGGCCTTCTTCACTGTAAGTGTGGAAGTAATATTTTCTATGGTCTGGTTGTGCATAAAACAAGAAAAAAAGAAAGCTGCATACTTTTTATGACTGAGAAATTCTGAGTACAAAAGTACTGTTTGAGATTTCTTTAGCCTGAGTTCACTCTGTTCTTGGATAATCCTGCAAGATGCTGTTCTATATGATCACAGATGTAAATGGCCCCACAGAAGCTGGACTCTATTACCAAGTTAGACTGTACATGGTTATATCTAATCACTGTTTCCATTATAACTTCTGGTAAAAAGCTAGTATGGCTCAGTTAAACAGAAGCAGTCCTTATAAAAGCTCAGTTAGGGCTTTTCATCAATAAATAGTAAAATAACAATAGAATTTCAGATTTGTTGTGCTGTCTCTTCCTAAAAAAAAAATGACAGTGCTTAAAAAAGCAACTCTAGCTGCCGAATAAACCTACTTCTTCAAGTTTTACCCTTGTGTCAGCACACATACAGAGAGACACTCTTTCTCTCCTGGCAGCTAAGGGGCAGAAGCGCTTTCACCTTCCCTTGTTTTGACTGTTCAAGCGCTAACGGCTTCAGCAATGTTCCCACCAACACTCCCAAGAACGCGGATGCCTTGGTGGTCCCTTGCTAGTGATGCAGCCATCAGTAGTGCAGCCACACAGTGAAGACTTCAGGGAACAAGATGCATCCAGAAACCTGAAATTTTGGAGATTCAAAATTAATTATTGCCCATAACTTTATGCACAGTTGTGTATACTGGCTATTCAAATATGTTCTACTCTCTGACTGAAAATTGACAGCGATTATAAAATTCTAATTCATTGAAAACAAAAAAGGAAAAAGGTAAATATACAATGGGAATACAATGTTATTAAAGCTTTTATGTTTACAGGATATACTACATTTCAGCAAGCAAACCATACAGATTCATTTTGTTCTGTGTTTTGTTTTGGGGATTTTGTCCAACCTCTAGAAATATAAAATTAAACTAAATTAGATGCTACTTTTGTACACTACATGGTTGATTTCATTCTCTACAATATTTCAGCTAAGTGCTTAAAGCATAACTCAACAACTTATCATCCTATATGAAGCAAATATCAGAGGAGAAAAGCTATTTTTAAACCAGTTGACTTCAACACATTTTAGAGCAGGTCTCATTTTCATAAACTTAACAAGCTAATATGCTATTTTTATGAGAGATAATCATCAGGATTGTGTGGAAAGATGTTGGCGAAGTAACACATACAGTAAAACAACTCTCAAAATATTAGTCAGTATTCTCAATTATGTTTTCTATTTGATTGTTAAAAGCCAATTTTGTTGATCCAGCAATATACACTTGGTTTTGCAGCCCCTGTTGCTGCTTTGTAATGTCTTGGGAAATCCTATGCCTTTGAAACTCTATGCAAATCATCTAAAAGGAGCCAACATTAACACTCAGGCTGAATTAGAAAATAGGAAAATACACGAAGTAAGTAGTTTAAGGACAAAGTTGTCTCTAGCTAAAATTAAGCACTGATTCGCAGTGACATTATAAAAACACTAAACTGTACATTAAAATTCTTAAACATCATTGCTATTCACAACAGGCCAATGCAAACAATCGTTACTTCTGTGTCTGAGAGTGAATTTGTAAGTTAGGAAAATGATGTCAGTATAAAAGTATTCAAAACTAATTTTATCTGATTGGCAACTGAGTTCAAGTACTGAGATACTAAATAAATATTTGACAGCACCATTCCATAGCATAATTTATTTCACATATGCACTGAATTAAAAGGAAACCTTTTCTAAACTACAAGCAATTTCCAGGCAAACCACTAAACAGCATGATGGTGATGGCTTCTGTTGTGTCACAGTGGAGCACCTTCTCACCCTCACAAAGGTGACCAGAGTTTTGAGCAAGTAATCAAAACCACAAGGCAGAGAATGGTATAGTCAGTCCAGTTTTATCACACTCGTGACAGGGAACTCACATTTATACTGCTGAGCACTTCTGCTCGTGGAAGGAGTACGAAACAAAGCTAAATGCCTGACCCCATGTTTATGTCAGTAGGTTTATCACTATTGATAAGGCATTCAGAGTTTTGCCTAGCAGTGGGAATTGCTGGGAAAATTCATTCCAGCATGACAGGGCTGTTGTTAAGATCCTATTTAAATCTGTGAGGTGTCCCAATAAGTGTGTGGGAATGCATTCTTTCTGCCATGGCCAGTACTCGCTGGCACAGGGTGGCAGAGAGACACAAGAACCATTAGATTTGATGTGCAAGCTCTGAGACTCCAAAGTTCAGAAATCCTTTTAAAGAGGAAAGCAAGATACAGTTTGCACTGTTTGTTTATTGTGCGTTGAGATCAAAGTTGCAGAGGGACTATTCTTTTAGGTCCCCACTATTTTGAAAAGGTGGGGAAAGGAAATTTGGTGATTCCTGCCAACACAAGGTTTCTATGAAAAGCTCTGTAATTTAAGATTCAAGCAAAGAAGGAAGAGTTTCACTTCATTAGAAGAATATAGAGCTGAAATTCCCTTAAATTTAGAGACTAGTAAGCAGAATTTTTATTTGAACCCCTGTAGAGAGAGTAAACAGCTGCAAAGTTTAGCTGGTTTATACCCTAGAGGACTTATCAAGGGCAAGGCTCCTAACTAATTGTGAGAAAATATAGATAACACTTATCTCAAATGCAAGCCTTACCTATATGTAATAACATATGCTTTTAAAACACTACATGGTACATGCTACTACAATGTTTTGGATATTAAATATAGAACAAAAAGTATTCAATAATAGCGACACTTACAAAACAATCATAAAAATCTGTGGCTTTTTCTCCATTAAAGAAAGAGAAGATTTGCAGATATCTTTTTATCAAAAATCAAAAGAACCAAAATGGAAACAAAACCTTGGTTTATATTGCTAGATAAAATTAGAAATTACATTTTTCAGGGTTTTTTTTCCAGCACATCTTATGTTTCCTGCTTCATGCTCTTCCATAACTTAGAGAAGCTTGGATAATCTACTGATTATTCTACAAATCATGCAATCTTAACTAAGATGCCATTAAGATACTTGAATAATTAAATGGAAAAAAGCATACAGACAGTACTGGAGATTCTACATTAATCATCACTCTCAATTTAACAACTTATATCGTATGAGAATATACATGGTCTCATCTTCCCAACATACTTTCTATCATATACACAGGGTCCTTTTTTTTCTAGGGAGCGCTAATACAGAAAAATGAGCTTCACTAATACAGTACAGAGTCTGTATTGCACTTCAGCATTGTTCTGGGTGAAAAGCATTATGTGCATGTAAGCTGTGTCATTAAAAAAACAACTTGGGCAATCAGAAAGAGTGAAAAAAAAAGAAACAAAATAGTGGTTCTGAAAGAAAATAATGGTGATGGGAAGTCAATATTTTATCCTCCCAGACTCACAGTGCCGCATAATTACATGTGAAGTAGCTGTTCACTATACGTATCATTGCAAAATGAACTCTCTTTGTGTGCATGGATGTATTGTTGCACTTTGGAATCAACTACAACTCATGGGCATTGAAACACCAGAAACAAAACATTTTCTAACAACATGCAGGAGGATTTAGACCGTTGACTCACAAGTCAGTACTTATTCAGTTACCTACTAGCCTTGTTTCCAAAGTTAAGAGGTCTCAGTATCTCCTCACAATTTCTTCTGGTTTAAATCTTTTGGCCTAAGTGTCCATGCACAGAGGATACACATGCAGACTTCTGACAAAGTTGGGCATGTTTGAAAAGGTATTTGGATAACAGGTTTAGGTAATCTCATATATAATTTATAGCAGATGTTTGGACTATCTTCACAATTTCAGACTACAGGGAAGTTAACTGTTAAATTGAATAGTGTCTCTGAGAATATTAATGTGTGGTATAAAGCTGTGGCATACTGAATGACTACAGAATTTTTTAATAACACTGCAATTAAGCAGCTACTGTGATGCCAATGTATTATTCCAAATTAGGTCAGCCTAGTTTAGTGAAATTCAATTAAATATATAATAGCTACATGTGATCCTAACTGTGCTTGGTTTCAGCTGAAGTGTAACACATTCTGACATCAGGGTAGGTAAAGTTCCAGACCAGACCTGACTTATTGTTTTGTTACTAAAGAACAGACAGAAAGCACCTTATTTTTGCCAGGAAATAAATTATATAAAGGAAACAAATGTTTGAGACCACAATAAAGTGCTGTTTTTCAATAAAATATTACTGAAAAATACATTTTTAGTAGGTGAACAACTTTAGCATGGGACATAAAGGTAAGTGCACTGCACTTCTTCTGATCTTTAATTACATTAATTTTCTTCCAGTTTTTCGTACCTTATGACCTCCTGTCATGACCCTAGCACAGTCCTGCATTGTCTGTCAAAATGTGCTAGCTTCTCTTCTGGTCTTTTTATGAGCTTCAATTTCCTGCTGATCTACATGGTGCCTGGAGAATTGGTTTGTTTTGAAATTATGTTGGTTTACCACCCTGTGCTGTGACTGCCACTTTAAACAGTGCAAATACATATGTTGGTTTGGCTTATCCATGTCTTTCAACTCCCAGATGTTATGCACCAGTAAATCTTACCACAGAACCTTTGCAACGGGCATATTCCTCCCAACTGAAGCTTAGTCTTCTACAAATATGCTCACACAAATGTCTCGCTTCTCAGTATAATTTTGTAGTTCATTTCTGTAGCATGAAGTGGTCATTCTGGCTATCAAGTATCTTTTCAGCTGGAAAGAGCGAAAAAAAAAAAGCAAAGAAAGACAAATCTACAAAAATAAAGATAGATAAGGCGACTGGAGCTGATAATCATAGAATCATAAAATAATTAGGTTGGAAGAGACCCACGAGATCATCGAGTCCAACCATTCCTATCAAACACTAAACCATGTCCCTCAGGACCTCATCTACCCATGCCTAAACACCTCCGGGGAAGGCGAATCAACCACCTCCCTGGGCAGCCTGTTCCAATGCCCAATGACCATTTCTGTGAAAAACTTCCTCCTGATGTCTAGCCTAAATCTCCCCTGGTGGAGCTTGAGGCCATTGCCTTTTGTCCTGTCCCCTGTCACTTGGGAGAAGAGGCCAGCTACTTCCTCTCTACAGCC
>WAAB01012848.1:25378-122309 GCA_013389865.1 Piaya cayana | reverse complement strand
TTGTAAACCCATGTTGACTGGGCCTGATCACCCTGTTCTCTTGCATGTGCTTCATGATAGCACTCAAGATCACCTGTTCCATGACTTTCCCTGGCACTGAGGTCAGACTGACAGGCCTGTAGTTCCCTGGATCCTCCCTGTGACCCTTCTTGTAGATGGGCACATCAGCCAGCCTCCAGTTCAGTGGAACTTCCCCAGTCTTCCAGGACTGTTGCAAGATATTAATTGATCAGTGATTTCAGATTCCACAACATGCAAGGAGGGTGTGAAACTATAATTCTCAGGCTTTTCCTCAGATGAGGAGCAACAAATAAGGGAAGCAAAGTGATTGCTGAGGGAATTGTTAGCATAGTCACTACCTCCCAACTGCCCCACTGAAAAAGGAGCCTGCCTCTCCTCATTTGCTACAAGGGGAACACAGGCACCTTGATTATAAATCTGGCACATACCATGTATGTACTTCTATTGCATCTGTTACACAAAGACTGCAGCTCATCTTGCAATATCCACAGTCCTAGAACTAGCAAAGACGATCAGCCCTGGCAGCAAAGGCAGCCAACTGCATCCTGAGCTGTATTAACACAAACACAGACATTCATTCCAGAGAAGCGATCATGGCTTTTCTATTCAGTGCTCAGTAGACCATATCTAGAATACTGCATACAGTTTTGGATTGCCTGTACAAGACAAACTGGAGTGAGCTCAGTGAAGGGTCATCAGATAGTTAGGGAGGGCTGAAGTGCTTGTCCTGCGGGGAGATGGAGCACAGATTGTTCAGCCTAGAGAAGGGAAGACTTAGGGTCGACCTAACAGAAGACTGTCAGTGCCTGGCTTTTCAGAGTGGTGCGCAGTGGGAGGAAAAGAAGACAACAGACACGAGATTAAAAAAGATGGTTTTTTACTGGCTATTAGGAAAACCTTTTTCTCTATTGGTATAATCAGGCAGTGGAACAGGTTGTATAGAAACACTGATATCCTCAGAGATTTGTAGTATCAAAGTGGCTAAAGCCCTGAGCCACCTGCTCTGATATCAGAGCCAGTCCTACTCTGACCAATAAGCAAGACAGGATGACTGCCTGAAGTCCCCTCTAAGATGAATTATTCTATGGTTCTGTAATCCTGAATCATGAAGTGTGCTGTTCTGAAAAACAGCTGGTGGAAAAGGCAGCTTCAGTTACCTCTTATGTGTTGGTTTCACCCTGTCTGAAATTCTGCAGGCAGATGAATACTGTGTTGCAGTCTGAAATATTTTAAGGCTATTATAAAATAATGGCCATCTTCCCGATTGATAAGCTCTATAAATGTGACTCTTGAGAAATGCTGAGACTTATGGTGCTTCCATTTGAGTTTTTTTCTTCCAGCATTCTATCTCCTAAATCCACACCTCAAACCTGCACTACTGCAGTATTCAGTGAATGCCAAGAATCCAGCAGGAGGATGACCATGGATAACTCCAGTGCAACCACGTGAAAATAAAGAGAGAGCATGAGGAAGAGATAATGCTGCAGAATGCTATAAAAAAAAAGTATTTACAAGCTTAGTAATTTAATGTCTATGTAAAAGGCTTTCTCTACCTTCCTCACATAAGATTACTTTTTTTGCCTTCACTTTAGGATTGATACATTTTCACAGAACAAAATGAAAGCATATACCACAGAATGTCACAGTATCCATTATCGGTAGTGATATCTTAGCATCAATCACACATTTTAAACAATGATAACTCTTTCTACTTGTAACTTGCTATTGCATCACCCAGCTGCCACGAGGCCTCTGTATAACATTTGTTTTCTATCCATCCTCACTCTCCTCCAAATTCTAACTTTTTTTCATAGTTTCAGAGATCCTAAGACTGCTCGTATTCTGACTGGTTTCTGCCCTCAGTGTTAGACAGACTACGACTGAGAGGAAGAGAAAACATGTAGGGACAGTCACTCTGCTGCAGAAAACATAATGGATGCAAAAATACACAGGCTTGGTAAAATTGCTATAGATGAAGAACGTAGGAGGTAAGGCTCAGTCCAGCAAGTGACCTTAAATAATACATTAATCAGTGTAAGTCAGGAGATAAGTCACGAATTTCTTCACTATGAGAATGGTGAGGCACTGGCGCAAGTTGCCCAGGGAAGCTGTGGATGCTCAAGGCCAGGTTCGATGGGGTCTCGGGCAGCCTGGTCTGGTGGGAGGTGTCACTGCTGGTGGCAGGGGGGATGGAACTGGATGATCTTTAAGGTCCCTTCCAACCCAAACTATTCTATGATACCAAGCTTAAATTGACTAGCCATGACAGCAGTTAGAAACTGAGGATGTTTGTGAGATTTGGCATCTATCACCCATGTTGTCCACAGACACCACTTACAAATGTCACTCTTCCAGGAATAACCTGGAGGACTTCTGTCCACCTTCTCCCAGTCCTGGGGCATCATTTCAATGTCAGACAGGACCAACAGCAGCTATTCAAGAGATCAGGGCCTCTCCATGCACAAGGTGCATGCTTTTATACAACTTAGCACCAAATGCTAATTGGTAATTCTTACCAATCTTAAACCATACCAAATCTGCAACCACTGATATCAGTGTCATCTTTCCAACAGACTCAATGAAATTGGGACCTCATCCCTAGACTAATTAAAGTACTTGTCCCATTCTGTATCTTTGAGGCATTTGATTTATTTGGCACACCTGTGTGTGTATTTGTTGAAATTCTGGATATCTTCATTCCTGCAAAGAGCTTGTTTTCCTAATAATTAGAACAGCATCACAATACATGTACCAAATAAGTATGTATTGCAATGGATAACCTCTATGAAAGCAGAGGGCATTTCACTGATAATTTCTAGAAAATGTTGGAATTGCTTGGCTGTTTCTATTTTCTCTATAAAGTATAGTTAAAGGAAAAAATATTACAAGTGAAATTCACAGGATGAATTCTTGAACTAATTTCACTGATGTCAGTAGAATTACAGTGGAGATTAATTTAATTCTGCAGCTGTCAAGGAAAGAAGCTGTTAAAGCAACCTTAGCAATTTTTGTGTGTGTCTGTGCCTCTTGTTTCTGGTAACGAAAGGACACAAAAATATATTCTGTATGGATCCATATACTGCCTCAATAACATATCCAATTTGACATTAATATGATTGACCCTTCATAATTTATTATGGTCTTTGCTAATGTGCTTGCTATAACAGATGGCTGAAGGGCTGCCATTATTATTTTGTCACTATTTGATGTAAACCAAACTGGATGTTATTTTTAGATCTTGTGTATTCAATATTTTAAATGTATTTCCAGCATAAAAATGCTGGGATTATGGAAATTCTTTAGAAATATTGTCTTGGCCTTGTTTTTGCATGTTTTTTGATGTTATTGTACCCTTTTTTTTGGATATGTTACAGTATTTCCAATCAGCCGTTAGTAATAGGTTTACCAGTTGTTCCAACTTCCCTCAAAGTTCTTGTTCTCATTTTTATTCCATAGAAGGCAATATAGGTATTCATCTGCAAACTCAAAGCAGTACTTGCTACAATTAATAATCCTTGTGAAATCAAAGTAGCAAATATTCCACCTAGTAATAGGAGCCTGGAAGACTGGAGCCTAGATTGCAAATCATAGAGTCATGGAATCACCAGGTTGGAAAAGACCCACCAGATCATCGAGTCCAACCATATGTTCTCTTAATTTTGGGAGGACGCTTAGGCAACTCATGTTTTGCACTGTAAGCCATGTTCTGTAACTCTTGCCTTCTANCAATGATAACTCTTTCTACTTGTAACTTGCTATTGCATCACCCAGCTGCCACGAGACCTCTGTATAACATTTGTTTTCTATCCATCCTCACTCTCCTCCAAATTCTAACTTTTTTTCATAGTTTCAGAGATCCTAAGACTGCTCGTATTCTGACTGGTTTCTGCCCTCAGTGTTAGACAGACTACGACTGAGAGGAAGAGAAAACATGTAGGGACAGTCACTCTGCTGCAGAAAACATAATGGATGCAAAAATACACAGGCTTGGTAAAATTGCTATAGATGAAGAACGTAGGAGGTAAGGCTCAGTCCAGCAAGTGACCTTAAATAATACATTAATCAGTGTAAGTCAGGAGATAAGTCACGAATTTCTTCACTATGAGAATGGTGAGGCACTGGCGCAAGTTGCCCAGGGAAGCTGTGGATGCTCAAGGCCAGGTTCGATGGGGTCTCGGGCAGCCTGGTCTGGTGGGAGGTGTCACTGCTGGTGGCAGGGGGGATGGAACTGGATGATCTTTAAGGTCCCTTCCAACCCAAACTATTCTATGATACCAAGCTTAAATTGACTAGCCATGACAGCAGTTAGAAACTGAGGATGTTTGTGAGATTTGGCATCTATCACCCATGTTGTCCACAGACACCACTTACAAATGTCACTCTTCCAGGAATAACCTGGAGGACTTCTGTCCACCTTCTCCCAGTCCTGGGGCATCATTTCAATGTCAGACAGGACCAACAGCAGCTATTCAAGAGATCAGGGCCTCTCCATGCACAAGGTGCATGCTTTTATACAACTTAGCACCAAATGCTAATTGGTAATTCTTACTAATCTTAAACCATGCCAAATCTGCAACCACTGATATCAGTGTCATCTTTCCAACAGACTCAATGAAATTGGGACCTCATCCCTAGACTAATTAAAGTACTTGTCCCATTCTGTATCTTTGAGGCATTTGATTTATTTGGCACACCTGTGTGTGTATTTGTTGAAATTCTGGATATCTTCATTCCTGCAAAGAGCTTGTTTTCCTAATAATTAGAACAGCATCACAATACATGTACCAAATAAGTATGTATTGCAATGGATAACCTCTATGAAAGCAGAGGGCATTTCACTGATAATTTCTAGAAAATGTTGGAATTGCTTGGCTGTTTCTATTTTCTCTATAAAGTATAGTTAAAGGAAAAAATATTACAAGTGAAATTCACAGGATGAATTCTTGAACTAATTTCACTGATGTCAGTAGAATTACAGTGGAGATTAATTTAATTCTGCAGCTGTCAAGGAAAGAAGCTGTTAAAGCAACCTTAGCAATTTTTGTGTGTGTCTGTGCCTCTTGTTTCTGGTAACGAAAGGACACAAAAATATATTCTGTATGGATCCATATACTGCCTCAATAACATATCCAATTTGACATTAATATGATTGACCCTTCATAATTTATTATGGTCTTTGCTAATGTGCTTGCTATAACAGATGGCTGAAGGGCTGCCATTATTATTTTGTCACTATTTGATGTAAACCAAACTGGATGTTATTTTTAGATCTCGTGTATTCAATATTTTAAATATATTTCCAACATAAAAATGCTGGGATTATGGAAATTCTTTAGAAATATTGTCTTGGCCTTGTTTTTGCATGTTTTTTGATGTTATTGTACCCTTTTTTTTGGATATGTTACAGTATTTCCAATCAGCCGTTAGTAATAGGTTTACCAGTTGTTCCAACTTCCCTCAAAGTTCTTGTTCTCATTTTTATTTTATATAAGGCAATATAGGTATTCATCTGCAAACTCAAAGCAGTACTTGCTACAATTAATAATCCTTGTGAAATCAAAGTAGCAAATATTCCACCTAGTAATAGGAGCCTGGAAGACTGGAGCCTAGATTGCAAATCATAGAGTCATGGAATCACCAGGTTGGAAAAGACCCACCAGATCATCGAGTCCAACCATATGTTCTCTTAATTTTGGGAGGACGCTTAGGCAACTCATGTTTTGCACTGTAAGCCATGTTCTGTAACTCTTGCCTTCTATTTCTCACACCACTTCTGACCAGCTGTATCTACTGTCTCCATGCTTCAGTTTATCTTGTTTTATAGCAGAAACAAAAATCACCCAATGGCACTTGGAAACACAGTGCTTCATTAGGTAATTTGAGAAATTAACTGTGCAGTGAGACCAGTACAGTGAGATCTTCAGTGGAAACACACCCTTCTGAAGAGTCCATGAAAAGTAAAATTTTCAAAAATATCTTAACCCTATGCCTTATTACTAACTTCCATTTACTGACTCTGTAGCAGCTTCTGTAGCAGTGTTTCTAAACACTAAAGAACAACCTCCCAATAACATTAATATTTATGTTTCATGTTGTCCATATAACCATGTTTACATCTTGAGGTATTTAATTTCAGGTTCACCTACGCACAGGGAGTAGGTGGATTCTTAACTTATCAAAGGTCATAATAAAGAGAATCTATTCTTCTAATTTAAGTAACTAATCTAGATGCCTGAAACTCAGCTGTGCCCAAAACTGTGTATTGAAGCAACTGAATACAAACCAAAAGTCCCAGGCGTCCAGTTCAAAGTGGTAATTTGGGAAGAAATGATTCTAAATTAACCACAATACTGTATATGATATGTACCTATGCTATCTCTTTGTCTGAGTTCCCCACCATGCTCCATCCTTCTGTTGCTGAGCCAGATGAGAAGGACCTTTCTGCATTTAAATATAAATCAAAGCCCAGTATTTCATAACGTTTCCTTTTTTCAAGGAATCAAGCACATTTTTCACATTTAAGAAATCACAAATAAGAAATACATGATAATGGAAATGGCAGAGGCATGAAATATCTCTTCTGTTAAAGCAACAGCATGTATTCCAAGTTTAGAGAAAGCAGAAATGCTGCCAAGGCATTTGACCACAATTGTTTTCATTCCCCATTTAAAATTCTGGTATTTATCTTCTCTTCTGCCTTTCCTCAACAAAACGCCATTCAGGTTTCTATGTCATAAGACAACACAGAAACAATGATTTTTCTACCAGTTTACCAATACTTTAATTTACTGACAACTAAATACATTAAAAGGTTTTTATCTCCCAGTTGCAACTAACATTAGAAAATTCCAAGGCAACATGCACAATGTAGAATGGGTATAATTTTTGAACTGCAGAATTGTTGGATGCTACCATACACTTAATCTAAACTCAATTAGGTCTACTAAAATTTACCAATATTTTGAGTGCAACAACACAAAAACTCTTTACTAGTACTTCCAGGCAAGTAATTTACACACATTCCCCCAAAACACAAAGATACAACAAAAATCTTTGCAAAAATATCTTTAAGAGTTCACATTTGTATCTATTAGTGAGTGGCTTTCAAATGTCTGTAAATTAAAAAGAAAATAAGTAAAAAGCGCAGCAGCACAGTGTATAAACAAAGGATTTTATGACACTTCATAAAGGGTATCCTATTCCATCACTGCTTCTATCATCCTAATACATTTCACATGAATGCAACAAATGGGAACTAATTCAAAGAAGTATTAAACAGCAAGTTTTATTGACATTTATTTTGACACAGGCAGAAGTTCAGGGCATGCAGTAAAATACCACTTTGATTGTGAAACTAAGCTTTATTTTTATTTGAAACCACACAAATTTTACTACAGTAACTTTTTATTCCCCTAATTTTGTCTTCAGATTTTTGAAGACAGCTCTAAGCCAAATATACTAGGTTACTGCTAGGGAAGCCATTTATAACCAAACTGCTGCCCCAAGTCTGTACTACATGGAAAGTTACTAGATAGCTGTGTACTGTGGATAAATAAACGCAACAGCAGTTAAACCTACGTACTCTGTCCTTGTCAGGAAAATAAACCAATTTTCCAAACTTTTATCAAACTAGTTTTCCCAAACAAATAACTTCTGAGGGAAAATGTGAAAGAAATTTCAGCGCTTCTTTCTTAAACTAGAAATTAAATTAAAAACACCTCAGCAGAACTCCTTCTGCATGCCAAATGAAAGTGTGCTTTGAAAAGTGCTTTAAATGTACCGTGTTAGAAGTATATATAGAGAAAATTCTGGAACTGGATACAGGGCTCTGCTATATCAGCTCTCTGGTTTCGTGCTTACTGAACAACTTGGGTAGGTAAGGATAACCAACCATATATGCAGTCATAGGACTGGTACCATGGCTTATCAAACTCTCACTTGCAGATAATAATTGTCAAACATTGCCAACTCATTATTATCTGAGTGACTGTAATAAAGTTAAAAGACTTTCATCTGTTTGATTCTTTGTATAAAGTAATTCACTGCCACAAAGATTCACTAATACAGAATTGAGTTTTAAAACACCTCTTCAAATTCTTCTGAAATAATGGGAACAGAAAGAAAGGACCAACCTTGCCCTCTCAAAACTAGGAAAAGTGGGCATGAGGGGAATGTCTTAAACACAAAGCTGCCATGCATTTTCTTTTGGTGACTGAAAATGCTGCCTGGTTGACATTCAGAAGACTTCTTCATTTGTCTGGGACATCCTGATATATGGGAGCATGATGAGAGTCACTGTACAGAGATTACAGCTAGGCTGCCATATGTTAAGTTGACCAGGAACACACCCACAAACCTGTACGTGCACAAAAGTTGGTGACTTTTGAGAAACTTTGGACTGACTGCACAGACATGATAGTCCATGTACACCCAACTGCTCAGGCACCTCCAGACTTGCATATATTCCCTGCTTTCTGAACTGGAAGGAGCCTGACTTTTCTTCTCCTGGACTTCAGAAGGGACTTACAAAAGTCACATAGATCGATCTTCTATTCAAAACAGAGCTACTCTTTTTTTATTGAAGTTAGAGTAGATTGCTCATGGCCTTGTCCAGCCATGTTCTGAAAATCTCCGACAGTGGAAACTTCACTGTCTCTCTGGGCCCTGTTCTAGGCTTGGCCACTCTCATTGCCATGAATCATCTTACGTCCAAGTTGAATCTTCCTTGTTGGAACTTGTGACCATTGCTTCTAAGTCTTTCTCAAGACATGCTCAAGGAGACTCTGGTTTATCTTCTCTACAGCCCTCCTTTTAAGTAGTAGAATACTGCAATTAGATCCCACCAATTCTTCTCCTTTTCTAGACTAAACAAACACACAGTCTTTCCTTGCTTGGCATATGCTGCAGCCCCCACATACCATAGTGTTCCTCCACTGGACACACTCCATTTTGTCACTGTTTCTTTGATGATCAGGACCCAGAACTCCTCAGAGTACTTCAGATGCAGTCTCACAGGTGTTGAATAGTAGAGTATAAACACTACCCTCAGCCTCCAAGCTATGCTCTTGTTAATGCAGTTTTTGTTGCTGCCATGGCAAGCTTCTGACTCGTGTCCAAATAATTGACCACCAGGACCCCCAGTCCTGTCTATCTAACCAGCCAGTTCCCGAACTGTCTTCTTGTGAGGGAAAATTGCATCCCGGATGCAGGACTTCGCATTTGCCTTTGCTAAGTGTCCTTAGATTCCCATCAGCCCATTTCTGCAGCTTGAAAACGTCCCTCAGAATGGCCACTCTGCCTGCCAGCAAGTTACATGCTTCTCATGATCTAGGAGTGAGGTGGCACTTTGTCAGGTTGCCGGTTTGGACCTCTGCAAATTATCTGGGTGGGGTACTCCTAACTTAAGGTATGTGCATTACTAGCAGTATAAGGAAACTTTTGAAAAGGCAACAGCACCACAGAAGTATAAAACCTGGTAAAAATCTAGCATGTGCTGGTGCCACACTCAGGAAAGTAAAACAGTTTGAGAAATCTTGATCTATTAGTCCTTACAGGGCAGTACGTGAGAAGTCATGTTAGATATTAAAACACCACCTGTTTATGCTCTAATGTGAATGTGTAGAGCATAACAAAAAGCATCCTAGAAACAAGATATGCTCATGCTCATCTGACCCATTTTTACTCATAATGGCAATTAACAGATGTGGATGTTCTTGTCACAGTCATTTAACTTAAGGAAAGCTGAGTTCCTTCAGACCTAGTGGAGTAGTTTAAAACATTAACCTCATACAACCATTTTCCTATGCACTTGTTTTTGGAGTCCTTCACAGCTGAGTTGTGTTAATGTGATCCTAAGTGAGTTCTTCATTAGTCTTGGGGCAATTTATTTTAAAGCATCACCCAGTAAGCTTCACAAGACCCTGGTATGCTGTGGGAGCAATAACTGCAAGAAACAGCTGGGAACCGTAGCATCCTAAATTTACTGTGACTGTTCTCTGGGATGTAATTTAATTTGATTTACATAAAAGGCAATGGGGAAAAGGACAGGAAAGGTCTAACAATTAGCTTGTTTCAAAGCAAATGCCTTCAGCCCATGCGGCAAATTCACATATAAATTTATAAGCACGTGGCCACTGCTAAGAATATTGACTCACTTCTCAACTCAAGGGAGTCCAATAATCAAAGGTCCCCTGCAGAGGAATCGAATGCATGGCAAGTGTCCTCCTTCAGTGAAAAGGTTCATTTACTGCAGCCTGGCATCATTTGGTAACAACACACATGAGAAAAACTTCACTGGTTGTAGAGTGAAGTTGGGGAAAGCGTACACAGGTGGAATCCAGAAACAAAAATCCTTTTGCAAGACTGGGATACTCAGTCTCTGCAATGGCTTTCTGTAATCTGAAAGTCTGTTCGGGGCTGTAGGACCTAATAGCCCAGACACCCTGAATCTGCTGTTTAGCAAGAGTTCATGAATGGCACTTGCTCATTTTCTCTCATAAGTAAATTATTTTTCATTTCATCTAAGTTTGGTAAAAAAAAAAAGGAGGAAAGGAATTGGGTCAGCATTCAATGAGAGCTAGAATCTTTAGAAGGAACTTCAGACAGTCAAGTTAAAAGGTCAAGCTGTTGAACAAGCTCATCAGCCTACAAAATATTAAAAGACATCAGTAATAACTTACTTAATCTGTCATTCTAAAATGACCAATGCAAAGGCATTATCAAAAAAAACCCCGATGATTTTTAAAGAATGCTACAATGAGAGCTAGGTGGGCATTTTTGAAAGAGAAAAGTTTTCATCTCACAATCCCACCATTGATTGGTTGGAAACAGGACACTAAACATGGATACATTATCATAACACTTCAGAACACACATTGGGTTGTTCCACAGAGTAGAAATGAAGAAGACAGACCAGGACATGTACACTTCTGTCCAGACATTTGTGAAGTCTTGTTTCCACAACTGTTATTCCATAACAATAATTGCTTATTTGACAAAACTCAAGCCAGTCTAAGAGGGTTTTCTTGAGTAAACATCTCTGAATTTGCAAGTGATAACTCAACATAGACCAAAAGGGGTCCAGGAAGTCAGTAGTGCATTGCTATAACATCATTAGCACATTCCAATCCAAAGACTTCCAACTCTCACATCTTAAGAAACCCCACAGGTGTTAAATACATGGCTGCCTTCTCTTTTTGGGTGAGGAATGAAACAAGGACCTTCTTCTTCTAATACATAAAATACTGGTTCAAATCATTCTGTAATGTCCTCCTTCCCACAGTTTTCAATCAAATCAGAGCTGTTGTTAGGCTACAGAGAGTTTACAAGCATTTTTGCCTCCTGTCTTGCCTCTCTTACACAAACAGATCCTGGTTGGGATATTATCCTGAACACGTCTTCATTGAACGCAGTTATTATTTTGAAATGTGCTTCTTTTCTGTAAAATGAGAAATTTTTTTTCTTTTTGTTCAGGTTGTTGCAAATAAAACTGGTTCTAGCTCCCTAAATTTCTTTCTTTTTACTGTAGAGATTGGAAAATCTTCATTTCTGTCTTCATAAGAGAGTCCAGATATTTGCATAGAGCTGAAAAACAAAATAATCATGTATAATATTTTCTTTTAATGTTAACCAACAGAATTCAGAAACTGTTAGTCTGGGCCTTCTGCAATTCAGCTGAACATGTTTAAATTGTTTATGCATATTTCACATTTCTGAGGCTTTCTTTCCTACTATACAGACCAGAGCAACAGTATGAACCAGGTCATTCCCCAGAATCTGGAGAGTATAAGACAGTAGCTTCAGAGATGTGCCTGCTAATGGTATGTGCATGTACCAACTATTTCCATGCGGGTTTTGAGAAAGGGCAGTTTTGTAAGAAAGTTTTTTTTACTGTTAATCAAACCAGAATGTTTCATTCCTTAAAGGAATGAACACAGCCATTCAAAATAGAAAAGTCCTGTTATTCTACAACGGCCAATTGTATTTCTTAGAAGTCTGAAAGACTGAATCAACAGAAAACAATACCTGCTGGGATAATTTTTTCCTTCCCAGTTTTTCTTATCTTCCCAGTTTTGCACGTGGTATCATAACTGCTAAACAGATGTAACTTGTAGGTTTGCTATTAACTATATTGTATTTGGCTTTAACAGTGGTTTGCAGAAGCAAGCTGTACTCCTACTGACAGCACACATTGCATTAAAGCATTTGGCTTTCTGGCAGACAAGCTTCTGTGGGTTGTCCTGTAGTGATTTGAAGTGTTATCATCCCCAGTTATCTCCACACAGGGTTGCAGCACCAGCATACATAAGTCACAACCTCTCCAGTTTACACAAAGCATCTAGGACTGAACATGTGTCACAGTTTGTCCCTGGTGTGGACAATTCCTGGAGCTAAAACCAAGCAGTTGGACTTCAAATTCCCTTACTCTCCCACCCCCAAGGAAAGTGGAAAGGGAAATTAGAGGAAAAGACTTGCCAGTTTGAAAATAAAACACCTTTAATGTAATAATAATAATATAGGAAGAAGAGAAGATGAAAAAGAAGAAGAGTAAGGGGAAGGGGAGAAGAAGAAGGGGAAGGGGAAGAAGAGGAAGGCAAAGGGTAGAAGAAGAAGAAGGTGGAGAGGAAGGAGAAGGAGACGAGGAGGAGGACAAAAAACTTTAATAAGAAAATGAGTAAAATATATACAAATATATAAAATTGTGCCCCCAACCCTTGATGACTATATGTCACAACAAATGCTGCAGAGCAAGCATGGAAGAGAGGTCAGTGGCAGAAGGGAGCTGGACTCAGAAACTGCATTCAGGAATGCACGGGTCCAGGATCGGGGGCAAATAAGACAGGTGAGATCCTCACTGGACCTTGGAGTATTTTGTCCAGTTCTGGAATCCCCAACATGAGAAGATGGAACTGTCAGAACGGGTCCAGAGGAGCGCTACAAAGATGATGGGAGGGCTGGAGCACTTCTATGAGGACAGGCTGAGAGAGCTGGGGTTGTTCAGCCTGGAAAAGAGAAGGCTCCGAGAAGACCTTCAGAGAAGCCTTCCGGTACCTGAAGGGGCTACAAGGAAAGCTACAGAGGGACTGTTAACCAGTGCACGGAGTGACGGGAGGAGCTGAATGGCTTTAAATTGGAGGAGGTTGGATTTAGATTAGACACTTCGAAGAATTTCTTCGCGATGAGGGTGGCGAGGCAGTGGCACAGACTGTCCCATCCCCGGAGGTCACAGAATCGCGGAAGGACCCGAGTCTGAAGGGACCCTCGCGGACCACCGAGCCCAAACACCCCCACCCCGTGCCCGAGGTCAGGCTGGACAGGGCTACGAGCGGCCTGATCCGGCGAGAAGAACCACTGCCCATGGCGGGTGGTGGGAACTGGGTGGGCTTTAAGCCCCCCCTCCACGATCCCTGGGGCTCCGTGACGGGGGGGCGGGGCCGCGCGGGGCGCAGCGCGCAGGGGCGGTCACGTGCCCCGGCCCCGCCCCGGCAGCAGCGGCGGCGGCGGCTCCGGCAGCGGCGCGCGCGGGCGGTGCACCTGGCGCCCTCCTCGGGGCTCCCGCCCCGTTCTCCATTCCCCCTCCCCTCCTCCCCCGCGTCGCCACGACAACCGGCCTCGCCCCGCGGCGCCTCTGCCATGGTGAGAGCCCCTCGCGGCCCACACGGCGTTATAGCGGGCCGGGCCCTGCCTCACGGGGCCCCGGGGGCGGGGCGAGGAGGGCAGGTGTCGGGCAGTGCCGCGGAGCGGCCGCGGGGGGAGCAGGTGGCGGGGGGGTAGGCTGGGGCGCGGGCCGCGGGGTACGCAAACTGCGGGAGGGGGACGCATAAGGCGCGAGCCGCGGTGCGTAGGGCTCGGGGGGAAGGTGCTGGGGGCGTGACCCGGGGTACGCAAGGTGCAGAAGAGGCGTGCGTAAACCTCTGGAGGGGAAGGTATGGTGGGGCACGAGCCAGGGTACGCAGAGTGCGGGAGAGGGGCGCGTAGGGCGCAAGTCACGGTGCGTAGGGCTCGGGGGGAAGGTGCTGGGAGCACGACCCGGGGTACGCAAAGTGCGGGAGAGGGGTGTGTAGGGCGTTGGCCGGGACTGCTCAGGGCGCGAGCCGGGGTACGCAAGGTGCGATTGAAGGTGCGTAGGGGTCGACGCGGGATCCGCAAGGTGTGGGAGAGGGGTGCGTAGGGCGCGAGCCGGCGTGCGCAAAATGCGGCGGAAGGTGCGCAGGGCGCGACCCGGGGTACGAAAGGTGTGAGGAAAGGTGCGCAGGGCGCGACCCAGGATACGCAAGGTGCGCAGGGCGCGGGCGGGCATCCCGCATTGTGGCGGCGCGGATGCGGCGCTGGGGAGCGGGGATGTGTCTGTGGCAGGCTGTGAAATTCTTCCCTTGGTGTGAAGGCTCGTTCACGCTCCTCGCCTTTCTTCTGCGCTTTCTCCCCTGTTGTTCCTTTCGCATTCGAGCCTGTACGTTTTCAAAACTACATAGCGAAGGAGGGAGTCTGCCCAGAGCAGGAGGGGCTGCGTTCATAGAGTCATTGACTCGTTCGGTTGGAAAAGACTTGAGACCATCCACTCCAACCATACCTATCTGCTACTGAACCATATCCCTGTGCACTTCATCTGCCCATCTTTTCAGCCTGTGCCAGTACTTCATAACCCTTGTTGTCCCTCAGTGGTGCACCAGGCCGGGAGAGGATGTGCCTGTGTGTCTGTGGGTTACGTGTTACAGGTGTTTTGCCTCCCTGTATAGCACTAGAGCAGCCATGGCTGGAGCCTGACTGTGCGTAGAGTGGGTCAGGTGTGTTGTGCCTGGTATAACACCAGAGGGATAATATATGTGGGTGTGTGTAGGTGTGTAGAGTGGCTGCAGCATGATAGAGGTGTGTCGTCTCCCTGTATAAAGTAGGGAGAAAGCTAATGAGTGTGCACGGTGGGGTGTTACAGTGTGGATGCACAGGCCACTGTGCTGTGTGCTTATGCATGTGCAGTATGCCAGGGTGTGGCCAGGGATGTGTGCATATAGGAGATGTACAGTAGGACATGGCTTAATGTTGCACCTTTGTGTGTCTGTATGTGTGTGTATCTGCTGTCATTTGGGCTTCAGATATGTGTGCGTTTCTGTTGTAGCAGAGGTGTGACACTGTGCAGGCGTGGCATTGTATGTCTGTAGTTGTGTCTGTATGCTGCTATTTGTCTGGTATGAGCTTGTCTCTATACGTATATATAGTGAACATTGGGTGTGGCATAGTATGGGGATATTTTTATAAGCATGCATGCTCTGGGTGTGGCAAGGATTATCTTTACTTTTATATGTATGTAAATGATGAAGAGTATGGTATTTTGTGTGTATAGAGTGACAGTTGCTTACATTTGTAAGCATGCATAGCTGTGTATGCACTGATGCCTTTAAAAATACAATAGATTTGTGCTGTGTAGGCGGTGGGCATGAGGTTTGTTGTTTCTGCGTGGAGGTGGTGTGTCATGAAGCGTATGTGTGTGGAGGGTGCAGCAAAGGAGGGAGAGTGGTTGAGGTTTGCTCTGTGGGGAGATTATGTGGGGATGTGATGCTGTATGTGTATGCAGCAAGTGGCAAGGGAGAGGTGCATCGTGGGGTTTGTGCAAGGAAGATGACAGGATATGTAAGGTGGAGTGATAGGGATAGACATGGCATGTTTGGAAATGGTATTTGTATAGTCACTATTTTCAATAACAACTTAATCGTCTGATGTCTTATTGCTTTTCAGTGATAGTTTTATACAGGAAGAAGGCACAGTTGCCAGCCTTTCACATGTGGGGAAATGCACAGTGTTATAAATGCAGAAAATCACTTAATGTGTATGTGTGTGTAATGGCAGTAGATTTCCTGTAGCAAGTTCTGGAGGAGAGGAGAGAGCACTCAGCATCACAAAAGGACGGAGCATAGCCTATGGTGGTGTAACTTTGCTATTCTTCCTTTGCTTGAAGGCTTTTTTATGCTCCTTTCCTTTCTTCTCCTGCACTTTGCCTTCCGTTCCTTTCAGATTCTTGCCTGTATGTTTTGTACCTAAGCAAACCATCCTTGAAAACTCAAACATGAGGTAGAATAAAAATATGAATAGACTGGTTTGGGTTGCAGTGTGCATCTGCATAGAATTGTGTTGGATTTCATTTGTGTTTTAGGATGTATCTGTTGCTACAAGGAGTAGTAAACATCAGTGAATGAGGCTGCAGATAGTGTAGTATTGGTGAAGTGATTATGATGTAGCTTAATGACAACGTCCCACGGTGCCTAAGTGTTCATCATGCATCTTGCTCCACATAGGAGAAGATACAATACCTTAAAAATCAGTTTAATAAAATTTTGTCATTTTGTAAACTTAGGAAAAATTACAGACTGAAAAACAATGAACAAAATAGTTCTAAATTGTTTCACAATATAAGTAAATATTTTTCACTTATCAAATTCCAGATATGGAGTTTTCCTTCATGGTTCATTTTGACATTCCTGATTAGGTACCTTTAGCAGTCTGAATTCAACAGGTGTAGAATCTGTGAGGAAGCACTGAATTGTTGCTGCAACTCTACGGGTGAAATCTCAGAAATTATACTGGATAAGACTTAGTGCTCTGCAAATCCTTAAATTGGGCAGCTCGTTAGTTGCACTTGATGACGGATAAGAAAAGGGTGAAATAGTGTCTTTTTAAAATTCTTTTCATATTTTTCAGTTAGTTTACTCAATGAATGCTTATACTTGAGTTGCATGCTGTTACATGGTTAGTCGTATTCAGTTTTTTCTTTCATAGCTGCATAGTTTAAAGCTCAAGAAAGGTGAGGAAGAATTTAATTTTGACCAGTTAACACTAAACCTTTTAGTATAGGGAATATCAATGTTTGCACAAATCAGAAGGACCATTGAGAATAGACTGGAATATTTAGCTATCTTAGTGAAAATTAGAGATAACATGGGGCTAGCAGATGTGGAAAGTTTAAAATAAAAGTCAGATTTTTCACTGAGGCATAGCAACTATTTTTAGGTTAGTGTACAAAAGTAGTACTAATCTTGGCACTGTGACAACATTGATCTGAATGCCAGCAGAAGGCTACACATTAACAGTACTTCAGCTGTTTTGTCAATTAGAAATCAGAATAACTGTGCTAATCTCATATACATTGTTAGCAATGTGCAAAATAATTTGGGTAGTGTTTCTGCTAAATCACAAATACACATTGAAAGAGATAGGGTAAGTAGGACAAAACCAGATGAAATTTGTGAAACCAGAGAGTTCTCCATCACTGTTCAGACAGTAGCCTGGAGCTAGTTTAACCAGTAACCACAGCATTCATTTGTGTTCTTTCTAATAACCTTTTCAGGAAGGTGATGCATATACTCCATGGAATTCTTCATTTTTTTTTCTCTTTATGTTTTAGCACAATGCAAAACTGTTACGATTTTTGATCATACTTGAGCTGAGTATTTTGTGTGACTTGTTTGAATGTGATAGAGTTGGAATCCAGCTGTCTGAACTTTTACAAAACTGCTTTCCCCCTTCAACCGTTAACAGAGGGTAGGATATTCTAATCACAAAGCTTCTGAGAAGGAAGATTGTTAACACAGAGTAACTTCTAAGTGGTGAAAGTCAGATTTGCATTCTTAAAAATGCAAATTACATGGTTACAACAGAAAAAGCTACACATAAGACATTAAAAGAATATAATGTTGGATTTAAAATTCACAGTGTGCTGGTATCTCCTCTGTCAATTCCATGTTTATTTTTCAAGATCAAGAAGTTATTTGTGTTTCTCCATTGGAGTTTAAACTACTTGTTCTTGGACTTGAAGATCTACTACTTTTTTTGCAAGTAGTTGGTGAAGATCAGCTTTTCTCTCAGACTGATTTTTCAAAAAAATGTATTGTGCTATATATGTCTGAAAATCAGTGTGTATAGTGTGATTCTACAAGATGGCACAAAAGCCAATGGATTACTTCTTTGATGAGATTAAATTTTAATTTGAGTACAGTCCCTGTGAATGATGCCATGGTGGAAGCCGCTTTAGATTCTATTTCAGTACTTTAGAGTAGTCTCAAAGTTACTTGAATGGTTGAAGGGAAGTACCTTTCCTCGGCTTCTGATCTTAGACTTTTGCAAATTACGTTTGAGCATCTGATGCCTAAGGAAGTGTTTGTTATTTACCTTGTCAAGAAAAAGAAAGCATAGGTTCTGTAAGATACGTAATTTTTGCAGACTCCAACGTTACCAGGTCCCTAACTCCACCCCCCAAAACCACCTCCAAGCAAAATTACAGTTTGAATTTAAGCCTTTAAATGGACTAAGAGAATTTTTGTTGCATATTGAGAGGTAATGGAAATGTAACAATAGTTGCATTGTTTAAAATACAAGGGTACCTCAACTGATACAATCAACTGCAGCAAATCTCTTGAATGACAATCTCTGGGCTGTTACCTTTGCCTCGGAGGAACCACTGCACTTGTGCTGGAGGAGGACGGGAAATGTGCTCTTTTATTGCCTTATGCATTTATGAGTGCTTGGAACCATAAGCTGCTGCTGTGTAGCCCACAAGAAGGTACTTCAAGTTTGGTATCAAGCTGCCACTCTTAAAATATTGGCCGTACTTCATGTTTGCCTGCATTCTCCTTCAGATAGAAGGAAATAGTAAACTCTGTGTACATTGAATTTGATTCCTGTTCAACTGGTTAACCAGTATGTTCTGTAAATTTAAGTCAATAAGGAGACAAGGCATCATCAAATCTGTGTAAATGTGAAACTCTACCAGTATGTCAAGTTTGTCTTCAGAGGTTGAGATTGAGGTCAGAGCTTCATGGAGGAAAGGCATTTCCCTATCATGACTTGATATTATGTAGCATTTATGTGAATATTAAGAGGAAGAATGTCTTCAGTGTGCTTGGGCTTCTAAAACTGGTCTATAATCTACATCTTAAATGAAAGTACCAAGGTAATTTTATTTCTGCAGAAATTAAAGAACTGTACATTTTGGCAAATACTAACAACTGAGTGAGTTTCTAATTCCTTCTCTAAATCTCAGCCTCAGCTTTCTTGCAAGAGTTTGAATAAGATGTTTTGGAAATGCTACTGTGATGCTGTTTCCTTTATAGAATTGTTGCTTGTAATCATGACGCGGTGCCTAATTTTGTCTCTTAGAACTGATAGCTTTTATTAATTATATGCTACATATGTGCAGCTGCAACACAGATTTTGTCATCTTTTTTTTCTGGTTCATACTCTAGGGAGATTGCCTTGCAGAGACATTTTGCTCATTGTAATAAGGATTTCAAACTCTCAGTACTAGGAAAAACATCATTTCTGAGATAGTGTTTGTGATGCAGATCAAGCACTGCTTGAAATGGCTTTGTAGAAGCTATAAAGTCACTTCTATAATGAACGGTACCTTTTAAGTCTCAAATATATTTTTGAAGAGCAGTTACGTTGGGAGGAAAACAAAAGTACTAAATGTTTTTGTTTCAGAAGTGCTTAGAAGAGGGGATTCTGCTTCAACCATGCAGTCAGGACTTAAACTGTAATTTCATTTAGAGATTGAGCTAAGTACAGAAAGAAAACAAATTCCCTTTCTGGGATTTGGGATTGCATAGCTGAAGGAAGGACTATGTCAGTCCAGATCGGAACGGTGCAAACTCCTGCAGAAATGGGCCTGCAAAAGAATCTCTGGTGTGCACATGCTGGGAGGATCTCAGGTCTCTATTGCCATGCCATTAGTATGTTAGTTTGCACACTAGTGTTGGAGACTGGGATTAGAATTCAGGCATATGTATGGCAGTAAAACCAACTCTTTGCAGAAGTGATGGTTCAGAGAAGTTTTGAAAGGTGTGTTCCTCAGGGCTCTGATGAATTTGTGATACGGATTAAATTTGGGTGGCTGAGGCTGAGTGGCTAACTAAACCAAATACTGCTGCATTAAAGTAGACACATACCACCATTTGTTTTGGCCTGATTTTTTCAGAAACACATCATGCTCCAAAAGTCTGAGAATGTGTATTGTATAGCATGATTCTACAGGACTGCATGAAACCAAATGAATTATTTTCGTGATGAAACAAATAGTCATTTGAGCGCACAATGCCCGTGAATGTTATGATGGAATCTGTTGCAGAATCCATTCCAGTATTTCTGCTTAGTGTCTTTAAGCTACTTGAGTGGTCAAAGGAGAGTACCTTTCTCAGGTGTTCTGAACTTAGGCTTTTGCAGATTGCATATGGGTCTCTGCTTAATGTATAAGGAAGGATATGCTGTTTTACTTGCCCAAGAAAAAGAAAGCATAGAATCTCTATGATGCATAATCTACCCTTGTGATGGGCTACAGTCAACATCTGCTTCACACGTTTGATTTTAATTTTCTGCCACAGGTCTGTTGATCTGCAGGCCCATAAAGTAGATGATATGGGTTTCCCCGTGTTCCAGTTAAAAGTAATTTGTATATTTTTTCTGTTAACTGAGTGCATTCTTTTGCACTTTTTTAGGAATAATGTGTAAATGCTTCATAATGTACTGGTTTTATTTGGAAGTGCAGTATATTAGAAGAGGAATAATGGATAAGTATGTGAAGAAAGAAATATTCAGTCTTTTTTTTTTTAATAAAACAAACTGAAGAAGAGATTTACCAATCAGCACATGACTAACAGATGATGTGGATAAAATTGTCCAACCTGTTTTTTCAGTGTCTTTTCATGCATGTTTTCAGAATATACAGATACAGATTTAGCAGGTTTTTTTCCAAATCTCTTAGTGTTTAAACAATGTTGGTTGGATATTTTTCCTTTCTCCTCAGCTGAACCAATCTCTAGTTGTGATGGGTTAGGTAGGAGATAGTTTATTTTTCTGTATGATTCAGGTTTGTTTTGCCATCTCTGGTAGTGGTTAGAACAATATGCTTTGAAAGACAAAGTGTAGAGAAGCTGATCATAACCTGAATGGAGGGTTAGTCTTCCATGTAGCTTCTATCTCTGAGTAACATGGGGGAAGCAGAGCTTTCAGATCTTTCTTGCAGATAATAGTGTAATGTCTGTTTCTTTTGGTTAGGTATTGGATTGATCCTAATGTTTGCTATCACGCAGGTTACTGAACATCAGTTACGTGATAGTGCATACTGATAAAATGCTTTCAACTGAATTTTAGGCCGGCAGGTGTTTAGGTTAATCACTAATTCTGCATACCATTTTATTTCCCCTTCATAATTTTTAACAAGTCAAGGTGGGGACTGTCACACTCCAGTCAGTCTGAAATGTTGACTTAGTACAGAAAAATTCATAAAACTGGGTTTGTTCTGTGCCTCTTTGGTTTCTGTCAGAATCTACTATGAATTAGATGTTTAAATAAATCTGTGTCGCAGCACCTTAAATAACAGTGCTGGTAAGAGCAGTATGTGAAAGTGCTTAATACGCGGGGCTAGTTCTGAGGATTGCTGTCTCTGGTGACTTTGTAGGAGATGAAGTCAAGTCTTGCATTAAAGCATGGTCTGCTCAGCTAACAGGCCAAGCTGACCTTTTAGGCATGAATAGCCTGTCTGCTTGCAGTAATCAGGCGATACCCTTCAAAAGGCTTGATTGGTTTCCAAATATCTTGTTGGCAGTAGGTGACTGCCCCTCTGGAAAAGCAGGGAAGGGGTGATGCGAGTTATTTAGTTAACTGTGAATGAGCTGGCGTGCTCAGGATAGCAGGCAAGGGAACCTGCAAGCACCTCCTGCTCCACACTAAGAGGCAGTTGAGTCAGAGCAGCCAAAGCCTTCAAGATAGAGTTGTGCAGCTACTGACATCATCTCTGAAGTTCACAAATTTCCTTGATCTGTCACCCAGTGAGAATAAGGCCTTGCAGAGCCAGACCGATACCCTCTGGTCAGATGCGAATGATATGGTATGAATACCAGTGCTGGAAAAACAGGAATAGTGGCTATTCTGGAAGAAAACTAAGCAGACGAGTGGGCAGTGTGGGCAGCTGCTTCTGCCTGGCAGTTTTTATTAGATTGGACAGCACTTACTCTGGGGAATCTTTAAAAAACAGTATGGCCTTCCTAGGTGGTATTAGATTAGTGGAAAGCATTAACGGAAAGAGAGAGAGATGTTACCAGGTGTATTTGATCTCTGAAGGTGAGCGTAACTGTTTAAAAGGACAAACACACTAAGAACAAAAGGCTTTTGTATGAAGTGTTAGTTGCTTTTGATCAGTCCCTTCCTCACAGTGTTGGAAAAGAAAAGATTCTGAGGAAAGACCAGAGTAAAAGATCCAGTGGGTGTTTGACAGCAAGGAGGGAGCTGCAAGCCTAAGAGAACAATGCCCTAGGCTCTGTTAGAGGATATTCAAGGGGAAAAAAGAGACTGGCAGCTATGGCAGTCCAGGATAGCTGGGGTATTGAAGTGCAAATCCTAAGACGGAGCACAGTGAGCAGCTGGAGCATAGGAGCGAGAGCCTGGAGGGCAGATAGTGTCCATGTGTTGAAATAATAGACTTTGCCAGCCTGTCTCTGCTGTAGACAAATTTGGTTCAAGATGACATTGCCTTTTGAGGTTTGCTTTGGGGTGTTGTTATTTCATCAATTAAACAGGAATCTGTGCCATGGTTTCTAGTGTAACACCAGCCCTGTACCGTCAGCTGTTGTCTTTGATATCACTTAGTTCTGTTGGCAGTGCATGTCCATTTGCCTAACACTGGGTTTGTTGCCTAGATACAGTTACGTTTTGCTACTTGCATGGTGTTAAATGGTTCTGCTTGTCTGCCTAACTCTAATGCATTAATTGTACATTTCTGAAGGAAGTGCCAGCTAGCAGCAATTCTCTGACCACTGGAGAGCACTTTATAGTGTAACGTGTGAGATAATCTGAATTTCATAGTAAAGGAAGATTGTTTTCTTCCTCTTCCATTTTTCTCCTTTGTTTAAATATAGAGATTTTTAGGATGCCATTCATTACTTTAGTGTGCTCTTAAATTTCTGTGGGTAGCAAAGCTAATCTGCTGGCTTTCCTGTTGCTATAACAAGAGACAATTTCAGTAGCATGCTGAAGGGGACATGGCACAGACAATGATTAGACTGCTCTGTTGAGGAGGAGAGATGTGCAGCAAGCTGGAGGGTTTTCTGTTTGGTAACAAAATCTGCACATCAGGGGAACTGAATGAAAGTTTTATTTTCTCAGGATTTTCCTTTAAAACATCTTGTTTTTACAATGCTTATTACTGCATAAATAATATTAAATAAATACTGTTCTTGCCAGTGAAAACCTGAAAGACTTGGTGCTTTTTACACATGGCAATATTTATCGTTTAACTAGGACATTTGCTCTGTCAACTGTAGGAGAAGAGAAATGTATGGATTTAATTCTAAACAGCTGAGAGGATCAAGTTCAAGACCATCTAAGGAACCTGAAGGTTTGCAAGTCTGTGGGACCTGATGAGATGCATCTGTGGGTCCTGAGAGAACTGATGCATGAAGTTGCTAAACCATCATATTTGAGAAGTCATGGCAGTCCGGTGAAGTACCCATTAACTGGAGAAGGGGAAATATGGCCCTCATTTTTAAAAAGGGTAGCAAGGAAGACCTGGGAAGCTACAGGCCAATCAATCTCACCTCTATGCCCAGCAAAATCATGGAGCACATCCTCCTGGCAACTATGATAGGGCATGTGGAAAATAAAGTGGTGACTGGTGACAGCCAGCATGGCTTCACTAAGGGAAAACTGGCTGATTAATTTGGTGGCCTTCTACAACAGAGTTACAACATTGGTGGATAAGGGAAGAGAAACTGGTATCATCTACCTGGAGATGTGCAAAGCACTTGACACTGTCCTGCACAACATCCTTGCCTCTAAATTGAAGAGACAAGTATTAGATGGATGTGTCACTTGATGGACAAGGAGTTGGCTGGATGGTTGCACTCAAAAATTTGTGGTCAACAGCTCAGTGGCTAAGTGGAAACCGGTGACAAGTGGCATTTCTCTGGGTTTGGTACTGAGACCAGTGCTGTTTAACATCTTCATCAGTAATGTGTACAGTGGGATTGAGTAAACTCTCAGCAAGTTTGCAGGCAGCACCAAGCTGTGTGGTGCAATTGACATACCTGAGGTACGGGATGCCATCCAGAGGGACCTTGACAGGCTTGAAAGGTGGGTCTGTGAAAACATCATGAAGTTCAACAAGGCCAAGTTCAAACTCCAACACCTGGGTCAGGATAATGCCAGTTATCAGTACAAGCTGGGGTATGAAGGAATTGATAGCATCCCTGCCAAGAAGGACTCGGGGGTGCTGGTGGATGAAAAGCTGGACGCGAGCTGATGGTGTGTGCTCACAACCCTGAAAACCAGCTGTATCCTGGGCTGCATCAAAAGAGGCGTGGCCAGCAAGTCAAGGGAGGTGATTCTGCCCTTCTGCTCTACTCTTGTGAGACCCCCACCTGGAGTACTGCATCTAGCTCTGAAGCCCTTGGCACAGGAAGAAACATGGACTTGTTGGAATGGGTCCAAACGAGGGCCATGAAGATGATCAAAGGGCTGGGACACCTGCATTATAAGAACAGGCTGAAAGAAGTTGGTCAGCCTCGGGAGATCTTACAGCAGCCTTCCAGTACCTAAATTGAGCCTACAAGGAAGCTGGAGAGGGACCTCTTAGGAGAATGTATTGCAGTAGGGCAAAGAATAATGATTTTAAACTGAAAGAGAGTAGACTTGTGTTAGATACACAGTGAGGGTGGTGAGGCCTTATCCAGAGAAGTAATGAAACAGGAATTGTAGAGCTGGGGTTTAAACATATGTAATAAATGTTGCACTACCTCACCTGCGGTTTTTTGTTTGGTTGGTTTTTTTGGGTTGTTTTTTTTTTTTGCACAGATTTGTCTGTTGTATATGAAGATTTTTATGTAGTTAAAGCCACATTTGAGAGTTTGAGATATCCTGTTATTAACACAGGCAAACTTGCTACCAAATGCAAAAGCAAAGATGGAAGACATTCTTTCTATATCCATGGTATTTTTAGTTGTTATTTTGTATTATTGTATATAGGTATTTTGAGGTCATGTCATTGTCAGCACTATCTAACTGAAGAAAGATAAATCACATTTGACAAGATTTTTAGATTGTTTTTCTTTTTTTACAGCAACTGAACACTTCCTTGACTGTTTGGTTTTTGTTTGTTTTTTTTTAATGAATAGAAACAAACCCAGAAGATAAGTGATAAAAACAAAGTTAAAATTAAAAAGGACATCACTGTTTACTTCAAAGAGGTGATATATAAATGTGCTCAGGCTGTTTAATGAATGGACATTTTATATTATCAGGAAATGTTCATAGAATAAATATATTTTACTGTTTGCACCTTCTTTTCTCTCTGCACACATTCATAATTGTGTTACAAAGGTTCATCTCTACCTCAGATCTCTGCCTCAGTTGTCCCATGCCTTTTCTTCATTTGTGGAAAAACTAGTACTGAAGAGCCTTTAAAGAAGGGTCTCTTCTTTAAAGAACCCTCTTTTCTGAGATGCAAATGCAGTAGACTTTAGAAGCTAACACACTTTTTTTTTTCCTTCAGAGTAGAAGAGTACTTTAAAGAGGTGCTTTCATTTTGCTCAATATTCTTGTTCTGCCAGAATAATACTTCATGATATAACTACAGCTAGTGCATACAAGAACCCACAAAACTTACTGTTTGAGGGGAAACAGCTTCAAATTTGTTTGTGGCCACAGCTGTACCTTATGTAGCAGGCATGGTATTTTGTGTGGCTGGGCAAGTTGCATGTTTCTTATCTAGTAAAGGCTGCATTTTTTCAGTTTTAGCTGGGATTCCTAAATGCAACTGTATTGGTGTTACCTGCTGTCGCATACTCAAAATAGTTTGCCCAACCGACATTGGCTTAAAAGTTTAAAGATATCTCACAAACATATAGGGACTGTAAGCCTGCTTTCCATAGGAGCTGTCAATTTAATTTTAAGTTTAAATTTTCAGCTTGGCTCCAGTAGAAAAATACCTTCTATTCCCAAAAATCTGTACTATGATTTGTAATGATTTAACTTTTTAATGCAGGATTTGTAGTTGGAAATACTCAAAAGTCTCGACCATATATTGTAACTGTTTGTATTAAAGAGTAACTTCCTATCCCTTACTAACCTAAGTGCTGTGTTGTGTTCACACAGTGAGAATATATTCGTTATTGTACATCTGTGAATCTGTGGAGTAAGTTAAAAACTGATAAGAATTGCTTTTGTACTGGCGAAGTGATGGCACACATAAGCTAGTAGCAGTCTGTGAAGTAGTCTTATTCTATTTCAAAATATATACTTGGGCATAGAAGTGACTTTTGATGAAATATCTGCCACTATAGAACAATTAAATTGGAAGAGGATTTTTAGTGGTCTGTGATACTGAATGTTCAAGTTCTGAATGAAAATTAATGAGATCCGAGTTCAGTTGACTGTTGTACCACAGGTCTTGGATGTTCTCACGGAGGTAATTTCTGTTTTAACAAGTTAATTTTTTTGCAATCTGTACTGTACAAGAATATTTCCCCGCTTCGATTTTTAGTGATCTAAAGGTCTGTAAGGATGGCATATGTGTCTCCATTTTCTGTATGACTGCTGCAATAAACATGATTTCTAAAAAATATCCAAATAAGCCTATAAGCTGCAAACCTTGAGTAGCATGATATTAAAGTGGGATACATGCAGATAATTCATAGATTTATGAACTGCCAAGCTCAGAAGCAGTCATCCAATTCTAAAACCAGTGTTGATGTGCAAAGCATATTTCATCATAAAAGCGGAAAATAATGACAGCAACAGGTATCAGATGTAACGCAGAACCAGAGCAAACCTGAATGTGTGATCAGCCACATGGAACTGTTTAGAGCTGAGAATATGTCTGTTCTGAAGGAAATAAAACGTGTAAACGTGGTGCTTCAGGACATGGTTTAGTTGATGTATTGGTGTTGTGTTGGTTGTTGAACTTAATGATCTTAGAGGTATTTTCCAGCCTTAATGATTCTATGATTCGATAACTAGAATTGTGCAATTGAAATATATATGCTTACGTATTTTGTGCTTTGAACATACACAGTCACTAGTCTCTTAATAATTGTGCCACTCTGGTTGCAGGAAAAGGAGACTTGATTAAACTTTTTGATCCTCGTGAAAGGTGTTCCTAGATGTGTGGATAACTGCGCACAGATGGTGGGTGAAGAAAGTGGCAGTTGCTGTTGTGTTAAAATTGAGAAACAGTAGTATGCAATTAGATCTGAAATCAGCCTGTGATGTAGTCAAAGAGAAAAACAGTTCTTGGTGGCAGCCAGAAGGAAATTTGAGTTTTCTAATCCTACGGTATTTTCAGGGAGGTATGTTCAGAATTCCCAGACATGTGCTTTCTTCTGTCTCCCTTTCTTTAAAAAAAGGTAAAGCCAAGCTTATATTCAGCTTTTCTGTATTTACACCTCTCCCTTTTTTTTTTTTTTTTTTTTTTTTTTGTGCTGTTGTTCGGTTTGTTGAAGTTGTTTGGGTTTTTTTTCGGTTGGTTGGTTGTTTTTAACCAAGAAGCAAACAAAATAGTCACCAAGTATGTGATACGTGTTGATGGGTGGGTCTAATATCGATATGCTTGGATCAGGAACATATTCTTAGTGAAGGACAGGGAAAAGATTTCTTCCAGTTTTTCACAGGTTTTTTTTGTGTGGTTTTCTTATTTACCTTTTAGCATTCAGAAAACTCTTAGCTGTTTTGGATCTCTCTTTCTACCTTTTGTTTCTGGTAATGTGGACAGCAAATGTATTCCATAAAAGTCTTCTCTTACAGTGGAAATGATGGCTTGCGACTTTGACTTCCTCCAGTCTGTACCATGACTCCTTCCATTCTGAATCACTTTCTGTTTGGTTTATTGCTGTGTTCCTCTAGCAAAATTTCTCAAACCTAAGTATTTACAGTCAGTTGTAAGTCTGGTCAGTATCTCCTTTGTTTAGTATTTCTAGTTAGCTGTTGACTGACCCTTTTCTCCATTTGCAGAACATTTTCCTAGGTAATTTTAGTGTTGCCTGGTTTTCCCTTGGGCATTTTCTTTCAGTCTCTCTACTTTTTCTTAGGAGATATGTTAGTAATAGGATGTTCTGGGTGAGAGGTATTTTCAGGTTTTTGTGTAGTGTTTCTTGAGGCACTTCCCTTACTTATATAGTAGTTGCTGTCATATCTGTGGCAGTAAATTATTTAAATCGTTATTATTGTGTTTTATCCATATTCACATACCCAGGTGAAATAATTTACACTGTAGACAGCGAAGGAAGAGAACTGAATAAGTGGGAACTATCCAGTTTGTTTTCTGTAATGGGATAATTTTAGAAGTGTGAAACTAGTGCATGCTTGTATGTCTCTTGCTATTGCTAGAAGTTTTACTACTGCCTAAAATATTACTTTGTGGACTGTACGTTTGGCTTCTGATCACTTGTTTAATAATTATTAAGTTATTGCACAATTTCTGTGCAGACAAATCTTAGGATTAGGGCAGAGCAGGTGTATGCATGGGTGTAGCCCTGTTGTGTGTATTGAAATAATTTCATAGTATTCCCAACTTGCATGTTGAAAACTTGACATGAACAGTAATTTAAAGGAATTAAACACCTAAATAGAAGGGGAAAGAATTCTCTAAAAGCTGGTTTTCTTGTTGATATTTCTAAATGATGTGTTTTATTTCTCTTTCCAGGTTTTCTCAAATAATGATGAAGCCCTTATTAACAAAAAACTACCAAAAGAACTTCTTCTAAGGTAATTCTACATAATGTGTTAAGGAATAAAAACCTGAGGATCATATATTGCTTATGTGGCTTACAGGCTGTCAAGAACTATTCACTGTCTTGAAATTAATAGTGACATTATCTAATTGTCTCAAACTTGTTGTCTTTTGGTTAGTCTTGATTTGTTTTAATATATTCAAATTATACCATACCATATTATACCATACCATACCATATCAGAAAAGGAAGTGAAATGAAATGTCCAAAAAGCTTTGATGTATAGAGTGGTCAACTCTTCCTCACTATGCCATATTTTGTCTGTCTCAAGAGCCTGTAATCTTTCCTCCAGTGTGGTTCACACTCTGTCTCATGAACTTTGTTGCAACAAAATCAAATATAAATTGAATTTAAAGACTTTCAAAAAGTCTCTGCAGTGAAAAGTACTGCCTGTTACCATTACTACCAGTCTGTGTTAACAGGAGGTAGAAACAACAGGGCGATTGTTATAAATTTCATGAGCTTGCTGGTGTGCAGGTAGATCACCTTTGCAGGAATTCGCTACAGCACCAAGATGAGTAAGTTTGACGCGTGCTTGGGACCATGATCGTTGTCTTCATGCTTTCACCTTGTTGAAAGTTGGTTTGAAGCAAAGTGTAAACAGCCAGATGTGGAGGTATTGCACAACTGGATGAGACCACTTCAGAGCTGTAAATGAACCAGCTCATCAATGTTAGCTCACCTGCATATTAATATTGTTGCAGTCTACTCTTTGAGGGGATGGGGAGAGATGTTCCCTTATAATGATGCAATTACAGGTTTTAGTGATTGTTATTAACATTGAGCTCATGATTTCTTATTAATATGCTAAAGAGATGTTAGAGTTAGCTTGTATGTATGTCATTTCTTCCTGATTCTTTTGAAGTAGCAGTATGTCTTAAGTAATGATGTTTTGAATCTTGTGTCTGAAGAAAAGTGCTCTTGAAACATTATGACTTCTTTTAGTGTCTGTACTGTCACAATGCTCTCTTGGTGATAGGAATGCAGCAGCCTATTGTTAAAGGAATTGAATTTTAAAAAGTTTTTTTCTGTTGTTGAGAAATACTCATTCCGTATGGTGACACTGTTGTAAATTAGACTCGTAGAACTGTTTAGAAAGTGTAATTAAAAAAGATGTGTCACTGAATGGTGCCCTTAACAGAAATTCTCATAACTTCAGTTTGTTGCACTCTATGCCAAATATGAACCACAAGATAAAATTCAATTTAATATGATGCCTCCTTAGCAAAGAATTATAACCTGCAAGTGTTTCTTTCCTAACAGTAGAACCCTCCAAATATCTGTGAAGATCATAGAATAGTTAGGATTGGAACGGACCTTAAAGATCATCTAGTTCCAAACCCCCTGGCATAGGCAGGGACATCTTCACCAGATCAGGCTGCTCAAGGCCACATACAACCTGGCCTTGAACACACTTCCCTGGGCAACCTGTTCTGGTGCCTTACCACCCTCATTGTGAAGAAATTCCTCCTTATGTCTAGTCTAAATCTGACCCTCTCCAGTTTATGCCCATTGTGCCTAGTCCTATCACTACAAGCCTTTGTGAATAGCCCCTCCCCAGCTTTCTTGTAGGACCTGTTCACATACTGGAAGGTCGCTATAAGGTCTCCTCGGAGCCTTCTCTTCTCCAGGCTGAACAACGCCAACTCCCTCTACCTGTCCTTGTATGGGAGGTGCTCCAGACCTCTGATCATCTTTGTAGTCCTGCTCTGGACCTGTTCCAACAGTTCCATATCCTTATGTTGAGGATTCTAGAACTGGACACAGCACTCCAGATGAGATCTCCCAAGAGAGGAATAGAGGGACAGAATCACCTCCCTCAACCTGCTGGCCATGCTTATTTTGTTGCAGCCCAGGACAGAGTTGGCCTTCTGGGCTGCCAGCGCCCACTGCCAGCTCATGTCAAGCTTCTCATCAATCAGCAGCCCCAAGTCCTTCTCTGCAGGGCAGCTCTCAATCATGTCATCCCTCATCATGTACTGAAATCGGGGACACCACTCAGCTTAGTGTCATCTGCAAACTTGCTGAGGGTGCACTCAATCTCACTGTCAATATAATTGATGAAGATACTAAACAGCACCTGTCCCAATACGAACCCCTGAGGGACACCACTTGTCACGGATCTCCATCTGGACTTCAAGCTGTTGACCACTACTCTTTGAATACAGCCATCCAGCCAGTTACTTATGCACCGTACTGTCTACCCATCAAATTCATCTCTCTCCAATCTAGAGAGAAGGATGTTGTGGGGGACCGTGTTGAAGTCTTTACAGAAGTCTAGATAAGATCACATCTGTCGGTTTACCCATGTTGGCTGCTGTGGTTGCCCCATCACAGAAAGCCTCTAAGTTGGTCGTATAGGACTTGCCCCTGGTGAAGCCGTGCCAGCTGCCATTAATCACCTCCATGTCCTCTATGTGCTTTAGCATAGCTTCTAGGAGAATCTGTTCCATGATCTTCCCAGGCACAGAGGTGAGGCTGTGCCTGGCATGACTGTCCTTTTCACTGCAATAGATGCAAAGTAGCGCCTTTATGTAATTCAACAGAATTTGCTGTTGTGGTTTAGTGAAAAGTATCAGGCACTGAGAAAGTAAAGACGTCTTTGGAAAGACGTTTTTTATATAGTATGCCTCAGTTTTCATCGTAGGGTAAAAAGAAAATACCTGTGAGACTGTACAGATGTTTAATTCCTAAGTTATTGTGTGTCTCCTAATTGCACGAGTAGCATCTATAAATTTAATGTGTTGGAGTTTACTGTGAGAATTCCTGCATCTGACTTGTACGTATCAGTTTCCTGAATAGGGTATTCCAACACTAAATTTGGTAAGTTCTTTAAAATGTCATATAGGGAGTAGCTTTTTTTGTCTCACTGAGCAGTATGTTTATTTCAACACGTGTCTTACCACACAGGACATTTTAAAGAACTTGTCAGGAAAAAAAACGATGTGCAAGTAGTTCAGCAGTACCGGTGGCTTAGCTGTTAGCTCTTGTATTCAAGATAACTCCTTACCGAGGAACTTGGAGGATATATTGGCTCACCTTGAATTTAACCAGTGAAGAAAGCAATGCACCTAAGCACTGCCACTTCATTAAAGGTTGCATCAGTGTTTTGCATGGTTGTAGAGCTCCCTGGGGTTGGAATGATAACATAAAATAGTCCAGGCCAAGCATACACAGAACTGGTTCAGCCAGCCATCTAGTTCTTGTGCACGTATTTGCAGTTTCAGTCATCTACCAGAGCAGCGCTGCAACTATAGCTAGGACAGTTGATGATCTGAGAGACTGAATTGGGACAGTCAGCTGTCTCAGTAAAGATGATCATAATCTCATGCTGAATGCTGGGACTTGAGTGATGGTCCGCACATAACCAGAAAGAAATAAGAGTTTCATAACACCCACAATATTGTGCTGACCATCAGAGCTTTGGAAGGGAGAGGAAGGGGATGGATGGGAAGAGATCCTCTGTAAACCTACTTTTGAAACTGCAGTGCTGCAGCGTCAAACTCATGAGACCAGAGGCGGACTGTGTTAGAGGGGGTGTTATGACAGGACGTGGATCTGAGTTCTATTCCTTGCAGAGTGTAGGTATCTAGGGGAATTTAGGGGCACAAACCTGGCTGTCTAAAGGATTTTCAGTGGAAAATTTGTCTAATGCTCCTGCACAATAAAAGCTTTTGTAAGACTGAGACTGAATATCTTTTAACACATAAAACAGTTTGTGCTTATGCTACAACATGTTTTAAAATTGTCCTGTCATGTGATTATGACAGGAGAGATTAAATATTGCTGCACTGGGTATAATTAATATCCTATTTTTACTATATTAACCATGCAGTCTACCTTTTAATTAAAAGGAGAGTAAACCAGTTGCAGTGGAAACATTTTGCTCACAGTGAATAACAAATACTGTTGAAAGTATCATCAAATGCACTTAGTTTGTTCTTGTTGGAAACCACTGCAGCTCTTTTTTAAAAAACATAAAATTTGACACATTGCAAAAGTATGGTTAATGTCTGGAAATGAAATGTAAACACAGTTTCTTTCATTGTGAGAATTGGTCTTGTTTTCTTTTGCATCAAGTATTTAAACTTCTGTGATCTGACTGTAACAAGCAATCCAATTTTTTTCTCTAAAATGGAGAAAACTTTTTCTGGTGCATGACTTAAATACTGCTGCTTTTATTCACTTATTTCTGTAGTGGCATACTCTGAAGTTGAACAAAGTAAGCCCCTGGTCTTGTACTGGAGTTCTTACTCTATTACTACTATTACTACTACTACTGTTTCTACTTCTATTATTATTATTATTATTATTATTATTATTATTATTATTGCAAGCTGCATTAGATTGGAAGGTTTTCAGGGCATGCCCGTTGTGCATTTCCTACAGAATATATCTACTACACTTAAGTAAATGAGCAAAACCCTCAGCTTCTCAGGCAAGAATCTCATTTGAAAGGAAACAAACCCAAATATTTCTTCCTTCTCAATTAGATAACGAGGCAGAAGAGGAAGAGGCTATCTGACTAATATGGACAATGGTGGTTTTGAAGAGGGCACTGGTTTGGAGGGACCAGTTGTACTTTGGGGTAGGTAGAATAGCTGGGGTGAAGAGTGGAAGAGCATTTCATTTGTAACTTCTTCTGCTTTATGGGCATTTACTTTTCTTTGTACTATTTGAGTAAGGTTGTTTTCATTTCCAGTGGAAGAAATGGGCTGCTTCTAAAACTTCTATTTGTAATACTGTTCAAGCTAAAAGAAAAAAATCCCCCCTATTAGCTGCTGCAGTGTTGTTATTTTGCCAGCTGGCAAGGAATTTTCTTTCCCTCTGCTCTTATGTATTATAAGAAGTGAAAGGTTGAATAAATCCTCATTTGTGTAATGTTTGAGTAAGAATCCCATGGAGGTATTATAGATCATGTAATTTAAACAGTGTTTTCAGACAATTGTAACTTCTTTTTTTTTCTTAGCCTGTGTTTATGGAAAAGCTTAATTTGATTATACAGTGCATTAGCTGTGGTTTGCATTGGTGTCTAAAGGTAATAAATCCATATCTATCATCAGAAAAATCAGAAATCAAGTCAGAGATAGCTTATTGCAGTTTTAATGGTAAGAACTTTTCCAGTTAGATATCACAGCCTTGAAGATGGGGGGTTTTTTGTAAATTGCTTGAAGAAACAAATGGATTTTTAAAGTTGCAGTATGAGTATGAAAAGCATTGGAAATGAAAAACCTTAATGTAATTAATATTAGAATATTTGGACTTTCCAACAGCTTCCAAAAAAAAGCTGTTATGAGTTCTGCTATAAACCATACGTATTGGGTGCATTTACTTGAATAAAAAGTCTTAGTCATCAGACTCAAAATTTGAGTGCTCAATTAGTTTTAAAAAGGGATAAGTAAAGTTTTGGGACTCAGATTAGGAGAAGAACCCTGCAGTTGTGTTCCAGCAGCAGCCTTTCTTGTATGCAAAAATATGCAGCTTGCGAGTTGGCTAATGAATTATTTATTATGTATGTTTTCATATTTCTGTTCTTTTTATTACTGCACACTGCTTTTTGCTCCTCTTCTAGTGCATTCATTATTGTAGAGAACAAAAATAATGTAGTTAAACATAATATTTTGTATAGTTAAAGTGGTGCTTTAGCATCTGTGTGCTTAACTGTGGGGGAAATGGAAAAGAAAAGCCATACCTCAAATACAGGGTTCAGTTTCGGGTTGCTCAGTACAAAGACAACATGGAGCATGTCCAGAGAAGGACGACAGAGCTGGTGAAGGATCTGGAGCACAAGTCTTCTGAGGTGCGGCTGAGGGAACTGGGGTTGTTTAACCTGGAGAAGAGGAGGCTAAGGAGAGGCATTATTGCTCTCTGCAGCTACCTGAAAGGTGTCATAGTGAGGTGGGTATTGGTCTCTTCTTTCATGTAACTAGCAGTAAGATGAGAGGAAATGGCCTCAAGTTGCATTAGAGGAGGTTTAGATTGTAAAATAAGAAAAAATTCTGTACTGAAGGAGTGGTGAACATTGGAGTGGGCTGCCCAGGAAGTGGTGGAGTCACCATCCCTGGAGGCATTCAGAAAACACGTAGTCATGGCACTTCAGGACATGGTTTAGTAGTAACAGTGGTAGGGATCTAACAGTTGGACTGGGTGATCTTAAAAGCCTTTTCAAACCTTTATGATTCTATGAAATACACCAAATGTTACAACAAGAGATTGTCATAATGTCATTGGTATTTCTTAGCCAGGTACTGTAGGTAGTTAAGTTGCCCACGATAGCTGTGAAATCTGAGAGTACAACATACTGATCTGAGTCAAATAACTGAAAAATATGAACTTCTATCTGAACCGGTCTTGGTTATAATTTAGTAGGCAGTCCAACAATGCATTTGCTTTGAAGGGGAGAGGAGAAAGATCTGTCATCTCAAACAGGATTCACTTTCCCCACTTCAAGGATTTGTAGAATTAAATAGGACAATATTTTACTTTGAGCAGCACAGACTGCTTTTCAGTGTTTGACAATCTCAGGAAAACATTCTAGTCTTATGATGTACATGCCTTTTTTTATTTTGATTTTAGACCATGTTTTGCTTCTCTTTGGAGTCCTCTACGGTAGTCTGCCAAGCAGTGACTGTATAACTAGAGTCAGAAGCAACTAAATTGACACAAGTACATAAACTGCATTCATACAGATTATGACCCAATTGATTGTAGAGGAGTTGCTTACTAAAGCAAAACATATTTCCGTTTGGTGTATTTACATAAATGTATGGTTTCTGTAAAGGGAAGTCTAATAGTGCCTTACACAAGTAATTTCAGTTAAGTAAAGGAAGTCCACAGATAAAGCCTCTGGAAAGAGATTATTAGTCAGGGAAACAACAGAATGGTAATTCTTTAGGACTATTTAATCTTACTGGGTGTTCTTAGTAGTCTTACATGTTTTAGCAGCAATTGATGAATTATATCACACTACTACATGATTTACCCAATATTAAATTGGATAGTAATTTAGTTTCTCTGTACCTTCAGCTTTCAAGGTAGTGTATCTAACTTCAAATATATACCGAGAATGCAACAAGTTGCAGTTTTCTGATTAATCAGCTTTTGTTAGATAATTTTCCAAGTATTCTGAAGTAGGAATAGGTTTTACAACTTTCCAGTGATTTACCTCAAATTAAAGATAGAACTTGTGCTCTGTCTGAGAAAATGAAACTTTCAATATCTTGGTGGTCATCATGACCTCTTCAGAAGAGGGAAAAGGTCTTGTATTGACCTTTTTTTACACTGCTACATGTATTGTTTGTCTGCTTATGAGATGATTCCCAAGATCAGGTCCAGATGCAAGCTTATCTTTTTCAGTTCTTTGCCCCACCAGTTGGTGCATTTTTTGTGGATTCTTTGTATGAGATGCTGAACACTTGCGGATGATTATGTGATCAATTAAGTTTGGCCTTTTGAAACTGGAGTAAGTAGCTGCCATCCTCTAATTTATTTAAGTGATTTGGTTTGGTTTGCAAACAAATGCAAGAGTAAGCTTAAAACTGGATGTTTTGGGCAGAACTGTTTCAGATAGATTTCTTTTAGAAACATTAATGACAGGCTCAGAGAACACAAGGATAAAAATGCATGTTGGTGTTCTTTTGTACTGTCCTAGTGCAGAAGAGGAGTTTTCTAATGGGGAGATTTTATTTGTGAAGGTACTGAGTAAGATTTGTAAATTGTGTAAAGGAAATACTTTCTTTACTGTCATAAATTGAGTGCTTCACTGGCTCAGGTACCAATATCTCTCAGTAAGAACACGCTTGTGACAAAGGATTAGTCATACTGAAACAAACAAAAGTAAATAACAAGCATTTGAAGCAGAAGTAACAGCCAAAGGGGATATAGCAATGACTTGTGCAAGTCTAGCAATGATATATTACCATTTATTTTGTTTAAGTTTATTTTTATTTTATTTGGTATTAAACTTCTTTTTAGAATTTGTTTTTCAACCAGTCAGGACTCAATTTAATTTAGACTTTTATTTACCTTGAAGTGGCAGCCTTATTTAAACTCAGTCTAACTAACAAATCATCAAAGCTAACTTCAAGTATTTACAGAAGAGGTGAGCTTTCTTATCTTTGTCTTCTTGATACAGGCATCTTTGTTCAAGGCCATTTTTCAGGCCAGTAGCAAAGCTAAAGGTTGGATCAAGTGTACAAAATCCTAATCCAATGACTACCCAACTTTCCATAAAGCTTATGGCTGTTGTCATCATGGTTAATGGAGCATTCCTAGGCTACATACCATAAAGGCATCATGTTATTTTTCTGCATCTCTACCTAGCTGCTGGTTGATTTTGTTTGATTTTTGGCTGGTTTGTGCCCAAATTATGTAACCCTTTGACTTGTGGGAAAAGGTAGGTAGGATAGTTAGAATGGCCAGCAGGTTGGATTGGGACTGTGGGCTGCAATTTAAACCACTCTGAACTAATCATTAGGCTAGCTGCTTTTATTTAGTCAGATGTGTTATAGTTGCCAAATTTGTACTTCATAAAATCACTTCATAAAAATAAAATGTATATTTCAAAAGTTATAGAAGAGCTGAAGTTGGAGGTCAGCTCTGGAGATCATCTAGTCACGTAGATGTAGTGTTCAGGGACATGGTTTAATGCTGGATTTGGCAGTGTTAGGCTTGCGGTTGAACTCCATGATCTTAAAGGTCTTTCCCAATGTAAACAATCCTGTGATTCTAACTCCTGTGCTTTAAGCAGTCCCAGCAAGAGCAGGGTGGTCCTAGGCATTGTCCAGTCAAGTTTTGAATATCTCAACACATGCACAAACACACGCATACACACACAGACGCACACATGCGCACACGCCTGTGCTCTACATAAGAGCATCAATAGCTAAAACTTTGATAAAATCCTGCTAACGAAAATGGAGAGTCATATGAGCTGCCATGTGCAGGATTCTAGAAACTGCAGAGTATTGTAGCTCATGTAGCACTTACAAGAAGTGATTAAACTGGAGAATCCATGGGGCTTTTAAAGTTAGGAATCCAGATCACACCCCTTTACAAATGTTCCAGTTTTAGGAAGGCATGAAGGCTGTTGTGGAGTTGTTGATGTGCATGTGGGGATGTTTGGAGTACTCTTAGCTTGTTACAACTTAATTTCTAGGTGAAGCATGTGACTTGCCTCATTTCTTTGTTTGGAAGAATGATTGCCCTTTAATTAATATTGTCTTGGGAAGAGAGAAGAGACTTTTATTTAAAAGAAAAAGAAGAGCAAAAAAAAAAAAAAGATATAGAAAAGAGAGAATTCAGAAACATTCTGATTCCCTTTTGGAAACACCATGGTGAGATTCCTAACCAGTATTATTAGAGACTTAATGATGTTAAATATTAAGATTTGTTTCTAATAACAGTTGTTACAGTTTTTCTACTTGAGTCTTGTGTCTTGCTGTTATATGAATTGAGATAACCAATGCAGTGAGGCAATTGCTCAAAATTCAGGTTAACAGCTATTTTGAGTGAAACTGAGCTAAGCAAGGATACTGAAACTCATTCTAGCATGTAGCTGACCTTTTGTGAAACATCAGATAAAATATTTTTCATCGGTTCAGCTTTTTTTGGGCACAATACATAGAAGTTTTCTGTTCAAATCTTTAACTTGACTTCTAGAAGGTTACAAAAATATGACTTTTAAATTGCATGACTCATCCATAATACCCAAGTAAATAAATCAAAGATGCAACAGGGATGCATTCATGTGCTGTCTTCTGTATTTCATTTTCAAAGCAAAGTTACTCCCTAATTTGCATAGCACAGTTATTTCTGTTAGCTACATAACTGACCCTTCAAATGGAATTACCACATGATATAGTTACTGTGTTCTGTGTATTTGATGGTAAATGAAGCAGAAATAGCCCTGCTTAAATTTATCATTGGGCATTTTCTTTCAGATACTAAGAGAATTACATACTGAAAACGTTGCAACTGTGTTGAATATGGTCATACTTTACAAACAAGCAAAGTTTAATATTTTAAGGTGTAATATGATCTACTTGTATTGCAAGTAATGTATAGGCTGTAAAAAGTTAAAAGGTGTCCTGTAACTATAAAATTAATCCGTCATTATTTGTAGAGAAAGCTGACGTATTTCAACTGAAAATAGATGTTAAGTGTCTTGTAGATAGCCGCCTATTCTTTTGCACTTGCTAATATTTTTTTAAGGATTGTGTAACAATAGTCATCTTGGTAAAAGAAAAACTTTGGTTTGTGATGAAGTGGGGGTTTTGTATCCCATTTGTTACTGAAAGACTTGCTGTGTAGATCTGCTGAGAAAGGCATCTTAGCCTGAGCGGTTTATAAGTGGAAATTGGAGGAGTAAAAGTTACTGAAAGTTTTGGAATGTCACACGCAGGTTCTAGTTTAAGTGCTTTATTTCATAAAGTCACACATCTGTAGCAAAAAGGGATTTATTTTAATAATTGACCTGAAAAGTCAAGCATTAGATGAGTCAGTGAATGTGTGATTCATGTAGAAATGGATGTTTGTCAATCTTTTGCGACATGCTACTGAAAACAAACCTGATAGAAATAAACTAAAGGAGTTTTTTTTAGTTAAATAGAAAACAGCCAGACTCCTTAAGGTTTTACTATGCCTCACCATTTACACTTCCAAGACAAGTATTATTGTGGATTTTTATTGAATAAAGTAGTACTGAAATTTGCAGGTGGATCAGGTTCTTATCTGCAAAATTGGTGGTGAAGGTTAGAACACCACCAACACTAACACTGATAATTTAATCATATAGAACTTTATGCATGCAAGATTTTACTGATTATGGCTGTAAATTACTCAGCCTCTGTGTAGCCCACATGCCTTTATTGTAGTAGTAGAAGTAGTAGTTTGTATGTACTGCTGGACTACAGAGACATGCCCATACCTCACTAGGGTGCTTAGTAACGTGGAGGAAGAAGGGAGAGAGGAAACATGTATGTGTTAGACGAAGAATTGTAATTATATACATATACATGTGTAAAATAATGTTATAATGTTTGGTATTTATTGAGTATGACATTTTAGGAGAAAGAAAAGGTTACTTCTGTGGTGGTAGCAAGATGTCATGACCGTGTATATTCAAACAAGATTAGTAGTTAACAGAGAGAGTGGCTGATGCTCTTTTCCTGTCACTCATTAACAGGGTCTTCTTGGTCATTCTTTCAGAAAATTCTGAGAAAAACTTGCTAAAAGAGGGAAATCAAATCTGTAAAAGCTGCGCTTTGTCTTTCTGTGATACCTTTTCATGTGTGTAGACTTTACTCTTCCACATGGCATTTACACTCAAATAGCATGTAAGGGGATTTCATGACAGCAGGTTTGCTATGCAAAAAATTGTGCAAATCAATAATGAAGTCCCGTCCTTAAGAAGCTCTGCGCTAGAGTGGAGATGAATTTGTTGTATGCTTGTTTTATAACAACTGGAGAGTGTGCTAAAGTTGAAAGGATCTTCTAGCTAGATTACCTGGATGATAGGCTGCTTCCAGTCATGCATTTTTCTTTGTTATTTTTGTTTTGATACAGGTTATCACCTGCTTTTGTCTTGTGCAAAACCACTGTAAATTTAAAAGACATAAAAAATAGAAGTTCTGAAATAGAATTCCATTCTGAAGTTATTAAAATAAGACCTAAGGGGTTTTTTTTTGCTGAAACTTTTTAGAAATTATCGTTTATTTCTGACATACCACTTTAGGGGCTTGGACCAAAAGTCACAGTATGGTACTTGCTGTATGCATTTTGTTATCCACTTTTTATCAATCCGTATGTTATTGTGTCAAAATATTTCAAATTAATAATTGCCAGTTTGTTTCTCTTTTGACTTGAATTGGGAAGGGCCTTACAAAAGTTAGAGAGAAGCAGGTTGACTCTTTCACAGTTTGATTTCTCACTCTGTAGGAGGTACACTGCAAAGCATTGGGGTTTGAGAAATAGCTGATTCTTTCCATGGCTCCGTAGGGAGGGAAGCAACATATTAGGAGTCAATTATCTCTCTATTTGGAAAGACACAGTACAGTCTGTTTATGGCATACAGGAGTAATGAACCATGTGTGGAAATACATGGGGAGATACAGAGATTATAGATCGTCACTTCTGGCAGTTGGCAGGATCATATAAATGGCATGAAAAAGCCTCAAAAAAAAGAAAAGGTGACTTAGGAGGTCAGTGCCCGTCTTATGCTGAGTTTTAGTGAGTTGCCCGTCTTATGCTGAGTTTTAGTGAGTCTTGAGTATGAAAAAAATCCCAGAAGACTAGAAGAGTATGAATCCTGACCGTAATACTTTTAACAAGGCAAGGGAGAGATGGTTGGAAGACTCAGCCTCATATTCAGTATGCAGTGGAAAAATTGACCATAGATTTGTTCAAAAGAAAATTGAGAGAGGGGAATATAACTGACTGTTGTTGTCGTTTTGTGGAAAATAAGTGATTGGATAATGACATTCTTTGAGATTGAACAATTGGGTGGCTTTATCAACCAAAATTACATGTTTCTACTCAGGCATTTGACTTTAACATTTGACCTTTTTGTTTTAAAAGTAGCACAGTGCATGTTAAAGGAATTCAGGATTGCTGAACAATTGTTACAGCAATTGTGGAGTAGGCCAAATATTGTTCTTTTTTCTTTTATTCAAGTTTAACACTTTGAAAATCACTGCTTTGGAAGTCACTGGAGGTAAAAGTTACAAATGGTACAAAAAGAACTGTAGCAATAAGCTACTGTGAAGACAAGGTACTCCTAAGGTAGTCCAAATACTGTGATAAATTGGGGTGTGCTCAAGCAAAATTAATTTTACAGAGTAATTTTATGTGGATAGATTTATGGGACTAAGGAATGCTACAGAAAGCTATGGCCTGGGGTGCGTACTCCCAGAAGGGGATGTCAGAGTGGAATGAGTGAGGTACTGTAATATTCTTGTCTGATACTGTGTCAAAAAGGTGTTACAGTGGCCTGAAATGGCTCTGAAAATAGTAGTAGAGAAATCATATTTTTCATGTGTACAGCTTTGTTGATACTAATAACTTTTTGAATGCTGCACATGCTTCTGATGCCTGTGTTTAAAGAAGTATACTGGAAAAATTAAGTATGTGCAGAGGAAATGAAATTTAAAGAACTAAAGTAAAAAGATTGTTAAGAATTAAAGATGACATGATAAGTGGCTTTAAAACTTGATGGGGAGAAAGTACTAGCTGCTAAAGCACTCTTTAATTTGGTGAAGAAAAGCAGAAAGAAGCATAAAGCTGGAAGTCAGACATTCACCTTGGAAATAAGGCAAACATTTTAACAGAGTGATTAACCGGTGGAACAAACCACCAAGAAAGTGGTGATTTTTCCATCTTTTAAAGGCTTTCAAATGAAGAATAGATCCTTTTCTTGAAGTTAGCCTTTAGCCAAATACAATAAAGGAGTCGAGGAACTATGAGCTTGTACAACTCTCTGTGCCATTGGCATGAAGCTGGTATGTGCTGCAGGTACTGTTAACATCCGAGGATCGACAAGGCCAAGCTAATAAGTCATGTGTCCAGAGTGCTGTGTGCCTAGGGATGAAAGTTCTTGAAAAGCTCCAGTTGTTTGTAATCAGATTCTCTGTTTTGAGCTTGATACACAATAACTATGAAGAATTTAGTAGCCTTGAACACCGGAAATGGCAAGAGATGATTCTGAGCTTTACTGTGGATCTATTAGCTTAATTTCCAGTTGCCCTGTAGTATTCCATGCCCAAGACTTAAGTGGAAATTAATCCTGCTCCTGGCTGCATTAGGTTCCATCAATATAACTGTGTTCATAGGAGATGTGCAATATAACCATCAGTTGCCCTACTTGGTAGTTTTTTCCACTTCTTAAAATGGCAAGTGCCTGCTGATGTAGTCCTTCACCCTAAGCTCCAGAAAACATCAGTGTCTGATGCTGAGAGGTGACTGGTAGTGTCAGTGTTACTATCTCTGTCTCAGTCTGTTGGTTGCATTTAAAATCTCTTAAAGAGCCTCTTAACTTAAAATCTTCTAAAGACTTGAAATTACTTTAAACCTTAGTCTTGTGTCTTGTTGGCTAGTTTCCCTGATGACTAAGTGTTTGCTAGTAGTTCTGTGAGTCTGAAAGTAGAGAAAAAAGTGTGTTATAGTGGTTTCCATTAAGACTGGACTGTAGAGGGTAAGTAAATAGAAAAGTGTGGAAAAAGTGTTTTCAAGCAAGTTGGCAAAATGACTCATGGGAATTGTCAAAGAATTTACTGGTATCTCTAACCTATCATAGTATTTGATTGATTAATAATATTTCTGATTTTGTGCGAATAGATCAGGCAACATTGCAAGAAAGTTTCTTCTTTAGAACAGAAATTAAAAACCTAAAAGCATCATGAATGTTTACACTTAATGAATTATTTACTTTTTTTACAAAGAATGATCACTTATTTTTTGCCTTGTTAAAAAGTCACTTCCTACAGAATGGCACAAAAATAGACCTGTTCAGCATTTGGTTCTAATTTCGGTTTTTTAGCAGAAGTCAGTTATCAGCATTGATCTCTTAACAGCACTAAACAATCAGACATGTAGACAGACTGCCAGACAACTTGGAGTAGTAGGGATTTATTAAAAAAAAAAACCCATGTCCTCAGCATCTTACAATTCCTTCTGTTAGTTCTTACTTTAGTAGAACTCGATACATCGCTTCTAAAGCGTGTCATGTTCTTCTTTTAGGCAAGAGTATTGTGTCATGAAATAGTTTTTCACAACTCTTCCTTTCATAGTTATGAATAATGTAGAATCTGCTTTTTGTGCTTCATCTTCTGAAATTCTAAGGTAATCCTCTGATTGCACGCGTACAGCAGTACTATGCGGAAGATTCTACAAGCCAAGAAGCTTTTGCAGCTCTTTAGCATCAACTCCACACTCCCATCTTCTATTGTTTCACTCATGGTGAGGGGAAAGGTGACTTCAGAAGAGGGTTCATGGTGGGTCATTAGTATAAATACTGCTCTCAGTTGAGAGAACACTTTCAGTGCTCATCTGAACGGCCCAACAATCTTGCTGAGTACAGTAAGTGTGTGCTTTGTCCATAAAACTCTGCTAAGTTTCTTAAAGAAAGAGGGCATACATGTTTGGGTCATGAGGAGAAAATAGATATTGAGAAGAAGCTGGTTCTGATATGTTAATGTTGACTGTCCTTAGATGATAGCTATGATATTATTCCTTAAGTCTCAGTATGCAAAATAATTTAGTAAAACAGTGATATGGCATTTACTTTGCTTCTTGTGTAAGTGGTATCTTTTCATAGAACTACAGAACTGTGGATCCATCTGTTAGTCTGAATTTATAATAAAGCATTTTAATTGATATTCTTTTCCTTTCTTTCTAGAATATTTTCTTTTTTGGACATAGTTACTTTGTGTCGATGTGCACAAGTTTCCAAGGTATGTGTTTCTGTTGGGTTTTTTTTGTTCTCTATGAAGCTGTTCTCTTAATTACTTGCAAATCGTAAGCGTTAGGGCGATCTGCATCCTGTCAAAAAAAATCAAATCATTCTCAGACTTTTGCTTATTATAACAAATAAACTGTGGGCCAGTTTTGCATTCAGATGTGGAATTAGTTGCTGTGTTCTGGAGTTCTGTTTAAAGACCATGGAAAAGGTATCTAGTAATGTATGCTCTGTATCTGGAGAAAGGATTAAGCCCAGTTTGGCATAATGGCATTTGCTCTTTATAAAGCATGTGGCTGTATAACACTATTTTTCAGACACATTTTCTGCTTAAAATTCCATGTAATACAGTTAATGTGCACCATGTGTCTAAGTAGTACATCCGTTGTTTGCTTGCCAAGTAAAAAAGGTGTTAAGTAGATGGACTACTAGTAAAGGAAAAAGGCACACGGAAGATAATACAGAAAGAATGCTAAGTAAGCTTTTATGTTTGGCTTGTCTTTATTTTTTTTCCTTTGATTAAAACAAAAAATATTGTTTCTACACTAAGTGTTTACAATGAAGCGTATTTTTGTATAATATGAACGAACTTTTTTAACTCATGCTTTTCTTCCTTCTTTTTACAATGATTGAGAGTTTGTTGGTTTTGTTGGATTTTTTTGTTTGTTTGATTTAATGTGAAATTAAGTGTGTAACAATTTCATTCTTGCCCTGTTATCACCCCAGCCTGCAACTTCAGTAAGTTTTGTGAGCTAATAGTAGGTTTTGTTAGGGCCTTCAGCTAAAACCGAGAATACAGTGGAATAAAACCAAGGTGATAGGATAAGTTTTTTTTTTTTCTCAGAACCATCTGTCAGCTGGATGCAGTATTCTTTTTTCCATCTTCCTGAGTGTTTTTGTGTTTCTCTGACTTTTTTATCTCGTTCTATATCAAACAACTCTCGCTTCAACTGTGAAGGGCAAATTCTCAAACACGAACATGTAACTTAGCACGTGTAAAGGAAAGGCCTGATCCCAACAGTGGAAACTCAGCAGTTCTCTGAAAGGTTTCTGTTCCTCTCAGAATAGTAACTAGTGAGGTTGAGGAGCTGTGGTTTTACTGGAAGGAATCTCATCTGCGGCTACTTTTCTCCATATAGATCTAGCAAAAGTAACTTAATAGACAGATTTACAAAAGCTTTTTTAAAAAATGGAAGGATAAAAATTGCTGTGCCCGTGTACATACTTTACATGCAATTTCTTGTGTTCCTGCATGGTTTTGGGGCATATGTCAGCCTTTGAAGTATATTCCATTTGGGAGATTTGAAAGTCATTTCCACAAATTCTGTGTGTTTAACTAATTGATATTGTATGACTACTGACATCTACAATTATATTTCTTTCTTTAAAATGCTCTCTGAAATTGGCTATTTCTTTATATTTGAGTCTGCTGTGTTTGAATTGCTTAGGGGCAAATGAAGAGAGCAGGCAGTGGAGGTTATAAATAAACTGTATTTGTTTTCTGTAGGCATGGAATGTTTTAGCTCTGGATGGAAGCAATTGGCAAAGAATAGACCTCTTTAACTTTCAAACGGATATAGAGGTTAGTGTCTTTGCATTGTTTTTTTTATTCCTATGGTGATGTTTAGAAGCATAGCCATTTTTGAGTATCCTATAGACTGTGCTTGTGTTTACACCTTCTAAAGGCTGAATTTCAAGATAATAATATTGTGAAGGAGCAAATGGAAAAAAACTCTGAATTTGACTTTCTTTACACTCAATAAGTATTTAAGCTTTGGTTGCCAGCTATGTAGTAGTTAATTTTCATTTATCATATACATACGGGGCACTAGAAATTCAAAGCTGCTAATTTCCAGAAAGTAGAATGTAAACAATGCATCTGCATTGAGTGAGGTCTTTCACGACCTAGAGGATAATTTTATTACTGGCCCAGAGTCTCTCTTAGGATGCCATCTAGTGCTGAAAGCTCTCTGGACACTTGGCTATAGGATTTGGGAGACTGAAACAATAAAATGCTGAATAACTTTTCTTACCGCTGATTTGCCTAGATTTTATTTGACATGCATCTGAATACCATTGTATGAAAACTTGTTTTATAAGATTTGAACCTTGCCTGAAATGAAGGTGCATGTTGATTGGAGTCCTTTTCGGCATATAAAAAAAGAATTAGGGCAGTCTTGTCTTGTGTAAGAAAAATGTCTGCATTAATACTACCATAAATGTCAAAACCAAAATAAAATATGGCATCTGAAAATGAAGACAAAAATCCATGGGGAAAAACAGTTCCTTAGTTGAATCTGACCTGGTTTATTATTTGTTGTTCGGTGATACAAGTTAAATTTAGAATACAATAATCAATTTGCTTCTGGATTTTATGTTTTAGCTTCCTAGTTGCATGAGTAACATCCAGGCAGGTTTCCTTTGTTAACCATCATTCAAACTGTTGCTAAAGCTTTACAGGAATATATAGGGTACATTTTTTTCACTACTGTATAAAATTTTACTGCCAGCTTCTCTGCTGTACTGAAGTTAAACATGAGTATCTTAAAGTAGTATAAAGATTTTGACATCTACCCCTGTCTAAATGTGTCTTAAGAAGATCTGAAGCTACAATGTAATCTTTCCAGTTTGCCTATAAAAAAGCTTGTGTTTCTCATTTGCTGAGAAATAATAAGGCAAGCACCAGTCATCCTTCTGTTAGTTTGCCTTTTCTGTATTGGAAATCTTTCTGCTATTTAGAAACACAGTATTGGGTTTTTGTGGGTTTGATATGTTAGTCTTATGTTGTGCCAGTGATGTTTCCCTTTGAGACGCTATGTTTGTAGCATGGGATTCAGGAGAAGGAATGAAATTAAGTTGTGATCCTCTTTTGCTATAAGAAGCTATTGTGGTTTGGAGCGATTCAGTTACTTTAGTATATTGTATTTAAGCACATTTGTAATGTAAAGTCCTTAAGCTTATTCATAACAGTCTGTTAAAAGAGCAGCTACTACATAGAGTAGTTTTGAATGAAGTACACTCTCACATGTGGTGTGTAAAAACTGTTTTTTCTTCAGCTCTTTTAGTAAGGTTTTTTTTGGCTGTAGAACTATTTGGTCACGTTTCACATATCATCAAGCAGGACTTGATCTGAGACTATCAAATAATGAAAAATTAGATTTTGGTGTGAAATTTTCTATCTTTTAAGACCTCATGTGGTAGAGAATAAAGTGAAGGAAGGAAATTACAAATCAAAACATTTCTTTGCTGTCACAAAGATGTATGAAGATCTTGAAGTTACTTCTTCCTTGAGATTTCTTGGTATGTGGAAACAAATACAAGCTGGGGTAATGTGAAGAACTAGGGGTTTTTTGTAGTGTATTGAGTTATTCAAACAGCTAAACACATTTGAATGCATTTAAGTTGTCCTTTTTTGCATGCTGTTTGTTGGAGTTTTTTACATGCTTAAAGATAAATGAATTTGGGAAAACTTATATCATTATTTCTGATTTTTTTAAAAAAATGCATTAAACTGCCTTTTTTCCTGCAGTGTAGATTGAACTTGCGTTACATGTTACTCATTGCAGACTTTATCCTTGTAGTAAAGTTATTTGGTCTCTACTGAGAAATAATTCTAACTAATCAGCAAGCTTTAATAATCATTTTCAGTTTGTTTTTGTGTAAATTCTTCTGAGAGATAAGATAAACAATATTACTTATGGACTAAGAAACAAGCTCTGAATAGAAAATATTTTCACATAGTTCTAGCCAGAACTTTGGTATTAGAGGTGAACAACAGAATGTAAGAAACATTTTACTATATCTGTAAAATCATTACCATCCCTTACAGAGAGGAAAACAAGCAAACAAAATCACTGATCTGTAATTTTATAAGTATTTCTTTTTTTTTAAAAAAGAGACAGAGAATAAAATAAAAGGCGATTTTAGGTAATGTTCCCCTTTGTTAAATGATCAATGTTGATTTGTTTTACTTCACCCTCCCTAAAATGAGATGCAGTTTAATGTCTAGTGAGTTTTTGCAGTGCCCACTCACTTTTTTTTTTTTACTTACCTTGTTTTTACCTACCAGGAAAACAAAAATAAGATCATTTTATTTCTAAAAAGTATGTTTTTATTGTTGTTTTAATAACATTGTTTCATAATGCTACTTTTGGATTGAATACTAGAAGTACTGTGCCATTCTGTTTACTCCCAGTGTAAATGTTCTTTCAGGATGTAAATAAGAAGCATTTTGTATCAAATGGGGGCTCAAGTAGGAGATTTTGCTTGTAAGCTGTGCTTCACCTTTTAACAAATAACAAGGCATAAAGTCTGTAAGCTTCATAGAGTTTTTTGACATCCCCAAGTGTTAGGTGCTGGCACCCAAATATATGTGTATATATGACATTGAAGACTGAGGGGTGGGCTCTAGCAAATTTTTTGGAGGCGACTGAAGTGACTGCTCCTACCAAGGTGTTCAGCACCATTCAGTTGCAGAGGTTACCATCCCTATAGCAGGGAGAGTAAATCAGGAGTTACCAGAGACAGTAGTTCGGAGTGCAGTACTAGCCTAAGCATGTCTTCATGGGAAATATAAACTTAGATGCTGCAGTAACTGTGATCATTGAGGAACAGGCATGCCTCCCCGTTCCTGTGCTGCCATACCTTTGGAGCAGTTCTTTAGATTCCCCATGTATCTGACAAAACTGGAAGATCATTTTAGCAGTCCTAATTGTGTAGGTTTTGCCGAGACAAAAACTTGAGCCAAGGAAGAGGAAACTAAAGGTTGACCTGAATAGCATTTCAGTGCCAGTGGAGGTTCTCAAACAGTAGCTGTTTTTCTTTAAACTAGCAAGAAAAATTCAAAGAAGTGTCGTTCTGGTGTGGTGTAACTGGGGCTGATGTTCGCTCCTGGCATTTTTAATTTGTTTAGATTATAATGTCAGAATAAACCCCAACAAAATCTTCTTTTTATTTGGTTTAAGGGTCGTGTTGTGGAAAACATATCGAAAAGGTGTGGTGGGTTCCTGAGACAACTGAGTCTGAGAGGATGTCTTGTTGTTGGAGACTCCTCTTTAAAGTAAGTAAAGTCATACACTGAGACATTGCTTATTTCCCAATGTCCAGATCAAACCCAGTATTATTGTTATATTTGTTTGGATTCCTGAGTACTGACTAATGACCAGAGGAGGATACTTAAATTTAAGTACTAAGTACCTTAATAATGACTAAATGAAACATCAGTTTGAGATCAAAGTACAGCAACCTTTATTTTCTGGAGGTGAATTAAGAAATGAGAACTGTGCTTTTCAGAAGTATGTCTTTTTCTTTCCTTGTTGATATCTCTCCATTTTGAAGCAGTTAAAATGTTTTCAGTCCTGTGCTCTGACATTCTACTATATTAATTTCATCAGGGTGGGGAGTCAGTCAGTCAGTCGCTTATCTTCTAGTCTGGACCAGAGGTAACCCTAGCAATGGGACAAAGAATAAAGACTGATATGATTGAGTGCCTACAAAACAGAGAAAGCCTGGGGATTCTCTTCGTTTTCTTCTTGCTCTAATATAAGAACAGGAAGGCAACAGGAATATCTTGTGAGCCTTATTTACACGTTATATAAATGGAACTGTGCAATTTGTACCCAGAATATAATTTGATTCCATATTTGCTTTTTCTGTAAGGAGATTGTTTAGCCTGACTTCTCTGTGGGTATTTCGCTCTGTATTTAAACCCAGAGATCCTACCTCCAGCTGAAGGGTCTCAAAGCTACAAGTACTTTGGTTGTGGAGAGGAGGGAACTGGGCTCTTCTCCCAAGGGACAGGGGACAGGACGAGAGGGAATGGCCTCAAGCTCCATCAGGGGAGGTTCAGGCTGGACATTAGGAAAAAATTTTTCATGGAAAGGGTCATTGAGCACTGTCAGAGGCTGCGCAGGGAGGGGGGGTTGAATCACCTTCCCCGGAGGGGTTTAAGGGACAGGTGGATGAAGTGCTGAGGAACATGGTTTAGTGTTTGATAGGAATGGCTGGACTCAATGATCCAATGGGTCTTTTCCAACCTGGTGATTCTATGATTCTATGATACTTCAGGGCTCAAAAAAATAATTGGAAGAAATCTCAAGGTACAGCTTCTTGCAGTTATGCTATCCTCCACTGTCTCAGGAGGCATTCAGTCTGACATAGTGTGGCCATTTGTCACTGGAAAATAAAAGCACAAAGATTTTTGTTGAGCAGTGGGCATTAAGTTAATGTCTTGTGACTTTAAGCTCTTTCTAAAATGTATAAGTAGGTCTTATTCACTCATTTTTGTCTCTAGAGTAAATTCTGCCAGCAACTAGTTAAGTTGTGGATTGCTTTAGTAATCCAAGTGGGCATCCTGTCTTCAATGCTGAAGATTTCCCCAGGAGATTTCCTTGCCCCTTGGATAACTCCCTAACGGCTCCCTCGTTCGTGGGCCAGCCTGAGGCAGCCTTGCCTCCTCAGGGGGGAAAGCGTGTGTTATTAACCACCTCCCAGAGTACTGGCAACTGCTATAAAAAAAGGAGGTAGCCCTAGCCAGAGTTAACTTTCTGCAGTGCTTCTCCAAGTTCCCGGAGCATTCACACTGATAGTCCCTGTGTCCTTGGTAGGGAAGACAATAACAGAAGTGGGGCAGAGGGGGAAGGCAGACACATGGTAGTTGCTGTTGCTCCTTTGAGGAGGAGGTAACGGGAAGAGCGTTTAGAAGAGTGTAGGAAGAAGGAATCAAGACAGTAGGTAACAATTTTCTTCCCAGTAACTCCTTTTTGACATTTAGCTTAGGATCCTCCATTGTGCTTTTCAGAACTATGGGACTACAGCGAGATATTAGTGGCATGGGAGAAGAGCCAGAGGGCTGGAGATGGGATGTTTTTAAATAATGGAATGTTGAGTAAAGAGATACTTATTCCTAGTGTGCAGCAATTCAGTGTGTAGCATGTGCGTGTTGTAGGGATGATACAGTTAGTCATGCTAGCAGGACAGGCTTAGCTGAGGTCAGATGCCAGCGTGGTACTGGTATTCACATGTGCATCCATAACAAGTAACTGCAGCAGATGGTGGTGTCTGTGTGTCTGTGACTCTTCAGCAATGAAGATGGTTCACCTCTGAAATTAAGCTATATTGAAATTACCAAACAAATGATAAATGCAAGAGCTTTACAACTTTCAAAATATAAGCGTAAGAAAGGTGGTGTTAATTTTCACATACTTTTTTCTGGAAGCGACTTTTCATATGAGGCTTTTTGTGTTGTTTCCAGATCTGTTAGTTTTGTGGGTGATACTGTTGTCTCTATTTATCCCTCTTCTACATGAACTTTTGTTTAAAAATATCCAAGTATTGAAGTAGGTATTGACTAAGTAAGTATTGAATGTTTGTGGTAGGTCTGTCAGGACATGCTTTATGCTTGAAGCTCAGAGCCAAAGGTTGCTGTTCCTGCAAGTTATTACAGTGTGTAGTGTCTTTTCAAGTGATTTGAAGTGTCTCAATTGTAAGTTTCCCTCCAGTACATGAGTTTTGGAATAGGTGTTTTGAAAACTGAAGTGGAAAGTCACTAGTATTGCTGCCTGCTAGGCTTTTTTTCCCATTGTTTTCAATCCACACTGGAGAGCGAGGAAGTTGCTACCAGCTGAGTGTGTAGTCGGATCTGTTAACCACGGCAGACAAAACTGGTTTTGTGTGTTTCCTCCACTCCTGCCAATAAAATCCATGCAGTTGGAGGAAACATGGGTATAAAAACAGTGTTCAGAAATGCAGTGCAGCTGTAAATATTACTCTGCAGAGATGAAAAGAAAGCTTATGTATTTCTCCTGGGTAATTAGCGTAATGATACATACAGGCTTTTAGCAGTATAATCGCTCCAGTCATCCTTAGAGTTCTTACTCAGTAGTGCACACACATGCATTTTAATTTTTAAAATTATAATTAACTAATTTGCAGCCCATGGGTCTTCCCATTAGTAGTCTGATAGGCTTAGGTCCCACTTGTGTATTGTGCAGGGTATGTTCGTTTTCACTTAATGTGGGAGCAAGCTGCTCCCAGACCTACAAAGGCTTTAGAAAAGAGGTGTTAAAAAACTCTTCCCAGCAGCTTAGTATTTAACTGATGTGATATTTAAACCTTTCCGCTTATGTCTTTAGTATTTTTAGATAAGGCATTTAAAGCAAGTCAGTTCTGGCGTATATATGGCAGAAATAAACACCTTGCTTAAGTGGTATTTGAGAGAGGAACAACATTTGGTTTCAGGACTTACTTATCTAAGACAGGCATTTAAAATAACAAAAGGAAAAAGCAATCGCTGAGACAGATGTATCTGAGACGCACTTTGTAATTACTCTGTGGCTTGAAGGTTAAGCTTCTTGACTGAAGTGGAAGGAGGCAGGGGACAGAGCGCACTCTAGCGACTGTATTACAACTTGTGACATTAATTCTCCAGCTTTTTGTTGCTGTTTTAGGACCTTTGCACAGAACTGCAGAAACATCGAACACTTAAATCTCAATGGGTGCACAAAAATCACTGACAGGTAAGTCAAAGGTTTTTTTTTTATTCGATGGGAAAATTTGGAAAAAGAAGTAGCTGAAGGTATTTTTAGTGTGTCTGCTGTTTTGCAGCACGTGTTACAGTCTTAGCAGATTCTGTTCCAAGCTGAAACATCTGGATCTGACATCTTGTGTAGCCATCACAAACAGCTCTTTGAAAGGCTTAAGGTAAGGAGATTCAGTGTTTTGTGTTAAAAGAATGTATTTAAAGAGCTGTTCTGTATTTAATAAAGTTTAAAAAAATCAGGGCTGAACCAGTGTGTATCAGCACTGACTATATCCAATATCTAGCGTTTCTTGGGTGTAGACTGTAATGTTTGTGTGTGGTCTTTTCTCATTTCTGTGGAGGCCTGGCAGAGTCCACTGGCTATCATTAATTTCTAACAGTGTGTTTAATTTGGGTTTCCCACTGTTATGACTATTTGAAGGCTGGATTTAACTTTATGTATTTTTTTAATTCTCCCAGTGAGGGTTGCAGAAATCTGGAACATTTGAATCTTTCCTGGTGTGATCAGATTACGAAGGATGGTATTGAAGCACTGGTGAAAGGGTGTAGTGGACTAAAAGCTCTATTTCTTAGAGGTTGCACACAGGTACATAACTGCTTGGGTGATCCTTTAGGAATAAAATTTTATTTTGGGTTTTTGAAATCTTCATGAATTAAAAAATACCTGTTTTGTTGTAGTCTTTTGTTCAACATTACAAGATGTGTTCATACTTTGGGCTGCTTTGCTGTGCATTTAATTTCTTGTTTCTTTTCCTATGTCCAATTTAATTGCTAAATACAGTTAGAAGATGAAGCATTGAAACACATTCAAAATCACTGTCATGAACTTGTAATCCTGAATTTGCAATCTTGTACAGTAAGTATTCTCTTAAGAATTATAAACCATTTTGAATGCTAATTAATTGATCTTCTACACTTGAATAATTCTAAATACTATAAAATGCAGAGATGTATTATTTTGTGTACAATGGAGGTCTTGAATGAGCTGGCTGTTCCTGCTGCTGAGTGTGGATTTGGAGTGTTGGGTTATTTCTTTCTTCACATTAACATCTTCTAGCTGTAGCAAGCTCTAGAGTAGAATTAACTGCACTCATTCCAAACTCATGGACTGTGTATGCACTAAACCGTGAAGCTTTACAGATGTGGTTCTTGTTCTCCCATCCGTTAAAGTCAGGCATTTTGGGTAACTCATAATTTTAAGGTTTCTAATTGACCAGAAACCATATTCTGGGTGACATAATTGAGAGTAAAATGCAATAGCATCGTAATTGAAGATGATTCAGAATCATCTAGGTACCAGAAGGGCATGCTATTTCAATATTAATGAAAGAACACATTCATTTGTACTGAAATGACTAGGATTCATACATGTATCTTTAGTTCTACTTAGAGAGTACACGAATATTGGATTTGCTGTATTTTATGTTTGCTTTTCTATTGTTTCTGATGTGAGTTTTTAGGAATGAGAAGGCTCCTTTTACATTTTGAATGTATTTAAATGACTAAACATCTGTAAATAAGCCTTAGAAAATGTTGAAATAAATTAGAATTCCAGTGTTTAGGTCAGGGAAATTTGAATAATGCATTTAGATGAACTTTGTGCTTTTGGAAGGTTTTCTACAGTTTTATTGTTAGAGCTATTAAATCTGCTTGGGCTAAAATTTTCAAATCTGTTTTACACATTACTCCTGAATGTATGTGGCATGGGACCATTTTTCTTAAGATTTTTTTGGACTTAATTGGTTCTTTTAACTGTCAAACATTTTGGAATGTTAGGAATTCTTAAAAGTTGCATTAAAAAATTAAGGATGACGTGAATATAAAGCTTGAGCTTCTGTGAGCCAGTTGTTTAGTGAAAGAGAATTTTCAGATTTTTCGATCTGAATTTAGGAGCCCACTGAAGCCAGGCACCTAAAGATCGTGGGAATAAAAGGCAGTTCCTTCTTTTGGTCAGAACCACAGCTAAGTAAATAGAGTCATTGTGTAATTTCCTCCCTTTTCCTTTTGCTGTCTTCCTCCTCCAAAGTTCTTTTTCTGTTGTGTTTTACCTGAGGCTAATGAGCTATATCAAAGCCAGCCTTTTCTGTTTATTTTTGTGGAAGGCAAGCCTGTCAAGAGGTCTTGATGACAGTTAATTATGAGCTCTCCTGTTTACAAGGGGCATTGGCATAGAAGTGTACCAGAGTTTTCCTTTGGCTAGTACGTTTGTTGTCACGTCGGTATGAAGTGCTAACCAAAAAACTCTCATGAGTGAAAGTATTTTTCTCTTAGATTTGTTTTAGTTAATAGTCTGTGTATCCTACCTAGTTACACATTGTTTAAAGCTTTCTTTCACTGGAGATACCCTGTTTGCTATGGCGTAGAAGCACACTTCCAGAAGCAGCAAGACTTTCTGATCAAACAGCTAGCACTGATTTATACATGGCAGGTCTCTGTACTTTATATGAACCGCACTTTAATTTTAGTGGCTCTGTTTTATGGACCTTGTAAAATGCCAGACCAGCTCCAGCAGCCATGGAATAAACTCATATTAACTCTGGAAATGGCACAACTGAAAGGTATAATCTTTAGACTGTAGAAACTAGGGACTCACGGACATTTTTAGAGTACGTTTCTTTCCTGACAGGGATGTACGCATTGAAGTCACTATCAATTTCAGAATGGAAAATTTTCACATGTAACTTGAAGGTTTTGTCCATCTCTGGCAGCAGCACAAAAATTTACATAGTCCTTACTTCCAAAATAGTTGTTTTCCCAATAAAATGTCATAAATACCTCTCAAGTGGAACAAAACATTTCCAGGAAATAGCTTCTTGTTTGTGGATGATGCAAATCCATCTTGATCCACAAAAAGAAGACAGGACTTTCTAGTTTTTTGTCCGGAATAATTTTCATTTGACAGAATGATTTCCAGATTTAAACTATGGATATAAAAAGCGCTGGGTTGGGGAAGAGGGTATAAGATGATTTTCTTTTGTGCTTACTGCTATTTCCCATCCTGATTTTGTCTGTGGAAGGTAACATTTGTGGTAACAGACTCATAAATATGCTGTAGCAGTATTGGTGTACGTAGGTGAGCAGCTTAGAAAAGAAATGTGTATTTTCATTTCAAAGTACAGTAGAGGTCTTTGTCTTCATTGGAAGAGTAACGTAGGCCAAGACATAAAATAATATGTTTTACCAGGATTAGTCATTAAGCAGAAAAAGAAAATTCTTTGAATTTAGGAGTGCCAGGAGGAGAGAATACTTTTTCCAGAATTGAAGACCTGTAAATTAAATAATATTTGCATGCACACACACCAAATAACCTAGTACCTGTTGCTATTTTGTGTGCTGCTGCATTGGAGCTATTTCTTATGGTTCCTGTTTCAGAGAGAAAACTTTATAATTCATATTCCAAATTTAGAGTTACTTTTTCCAGAACGTGTAATACAAAATAATTTTGAGAAATTAAAAAACATCTTTTGAGTAAAATATTTCAGCTAAAGACAACTGCCTCGGGTAAGGCAAACCTGGCTTTTACATTTGTCTTCTATAAAAACCAGATTATGTGTAATTGTTTACCTGTAGCTCTTGCTTTGAAAATTTTTCAGAGGTGAAGGGATGGGGTTCTACTACTCCAAGTAAAACCAGGTAGTTAGCTGTCCTACTGTCAAGCTGTAAGCATTCTTTTGCACGATTCCTGAACTCACACAGTCACTGAATGACAGAACTGAACTGTGCAAGCATGCAAGAAGCAAGCTATTTCACACAATAACAGCTACAATTCAAACAAATTATGTGAAAATTATAAAGCAAAAGTAAAGTGAAAGAGGAAGATGGTGACAAACAACTCTCCCTCTGTGCTTCAGAGTGCCTTTGAGCAGTACTCAAGATCTGTGAAGAAATACATAGATAAACAGGAATTGTGTGTGTTTTTATCTTCAGTGTTATCAATGAACACAGTTTCATGATAGTATTTTTTGGTTGAAAATCGACAGGTTTCCGTGGTTCTGTGCAATGTGATGCTAACAGTTCAGTAATACAACTGGATTTTTGTTCTCGGCTAATTACTTGATAACAAAGTAACTCCGACCTTCTTGTGTGTTGCAGCAAATTTCAGATGAAGGCATTGTAAAAATCTGTAGAGGATGTCACAGACTTCAGTCACTCTGTGTTTCAGGCTGTAGCAATCTTACAGATGCTTCTCTCACAGCACTTGGTCTAAACTGCCCAAGGCTGAAGTGAGTATGTCATGAGCATGTCGTGTCATGTTATTAATGGACTGATCTAAGATATTTGCATGTGAAAATAATCAGCTGAGATCCTCAGGTTTGATTTAGCTTTGTGTTATTTGTATTACCTTTGCAATCAAAATGACCAGCTGAATAATAAACTTGAGAGCAGGTGCTCTGTGGCTGTCGTATGACTGTAGTCCACTCTGCACTAGAAAACCAAGAACTTATATATGACAAATAAAACACTGAACCTAGCAGTTCAGTTCTGTGCTTCTAGCTAAATATTTTAGATACTAATTACAAGCCAGAAGAAAAGAAGATATGAAGCCCACTATTTTTTTAAAAGGTAAAAATATCTGTAGTCGTGTTGTGTCTTGTGATGTTTGTACTCTGATGTGGTTTTATGCAGTTGTTTGTCTTGCAAAAAATAGCTAAATCACACCTGAGTATTGTATTTGCCATTTTTATAATAAATGTGTTTTTAATATGCCCTGATGTTCTTGGCACACTTCATATCAGAGTTTAATGTCTCTGCAAACATTCAGGACTGATATTTAGGGGATATATTGTGAGTTATAGGTGTTCATCGGTTAATATTAACTTTTACGTTGGTGTAATTTGCACTGACACATCTGTTATGGTCATTTTCTTAGAGGTGGGGACAGCTTCAGCTTTAATAGCAAAGCTCAGTCATGCAGTAGCTCACTGATTGTAGAAACAATTCCTGTAAGATCTGCTTTTGGTGTATGTTAAATTAAAAGATTTTTGGATGACGCTAAATTGACATTTGTGACAGGAATGTGCAGGATTTGCAGACTGTTGCACTTGAGTCACAGAAAAATAAAAGAAAGTGTACATTGTAAAAATTAGGGGAAATTACATTCGAATGCCTATATGCAGTATGCTGTCATGCAGTTTTCCTTTAGCTGACCTAGTGAAAAAGAGTTCTTATTGCTGTAGAAAGTCTGTCCTTAGGACTCTTCCAGAATGACAGTCACTTTCACATAACTGTTGATACTTATAAGAGCTTACATGTATGGGTGTTTGTGTTTCTTGAGCAGTTATGCTGTTACTACTGGTTGTCTTTTCTGTTTCTCTCAGTTCACAACTCAGACTGGAAATAAAGGGAGATGTGAAGTGCTGTTAGTTGTGCAATTCTTCCCAAGGGCAGTACAACTGGTGCAGGAATTGTTTTGACTTCAGTAGGTAAACTGTTAGCCCCTGTCTGTGCCACGAGGGGGAAGGCGTCTGCTGTTCTTCTCTTTTAATGAGGAACAGTATAAGAAAAAAAAAAATACCTTTTGCAGTGATTACTTGAGAAAGGATGAATGATACAGCTGGTTACATCTAGACTTTTGGAATAGTGTATCGAACGTACATGATAAAAATTGTATTGGAAATCAAAGGGAAATACAAGTCCGCACTTGTTTGCACCTTCTGAATATTTTAGTGTTGAGTATGAATGAACAGTCTCCTGCCTCTGTTGGCCCTGTTAGGAAGCTTTTGAGCATTTTCTATGCTTTGCTAACTCACTTCACTGTGGAGTCTTGAATGTCCTACTGTGCTGGTTTCCACAATACTGCTGTGTTCTGCAGCTGTTAACCACTCGCAAATGATATTTCCTAGGAAAAAACCCTCAGCTTGCCCATCTCCCTTCAGCTTTTTTTCCCCCCTCTACCTCAGCTATCTCTTCATCCCTTTTTGTATCTTGATACCTTCTTTGTTTTGCTGTTTTATCACTTTTTAGGGTTAAAATACTAGTAGGTCTTTTGGTGAAGCTTATCCAGAAAAGCACCCATGAACCCTGAGTGTCTTTGTCTAGGCAGGGCTGTGAAAATTAGGATCACAGGTTTCCTTCAACACAACCCATGTTCTCTCCCACCTGCTGCTAATACAACGGGTAGGGAGGTGCTGTGTATGCAGACTTTCCAGGTGTCCCCAGAAGGCATCTGCAGACAATGCATCTGTGAGGTCAGCCTCAGAGAACATTGCTTTGTAAGAGCGGACAATCTGCTCTCAGATATAATTTTGCCTCATCAGCTCCTGTGCTAGGTGCTTTGTCATGAATTGCCAGGTAGGAAGGAAATGTCAGCTGTATCGAGGAAAAGAACAGTGCTCTGTAAATTAAGTCCTGTGACTAAAACAAAGCAAAAATTAGAACTTGGCTCATTTTCATGCTGACCACTGCCTTCCCACCTGTTTTTTATACTGGGACCCGATGGATGCATCATGTATATATAGCTGACTCTCCCTGTTCTGCTTGTTTAACTGACTGTAAGCCAAATTTCAGGTAGGGTAGAGCTGCTAGTTGCCTGGTTTCTTGCCCTCCCCTCATTGCTGTATTCTCCAGAGCTTTTCAATCAGCAGCATTCCCACTATTTTGCACACTGAAGATGTCATTTCCCCCACTCCATTTACAATCAGAAATGCAATTGAGTTGGGGATTCAACGGTTTTAAGTATAGATGGAGTTGAAAGCAATTACATTTGGTAAAGGGTAACAAATGTTCAGGTGGTAGATTTCTTCCCCCTCCTAGCTGGCATCCTAGGTAACCATTAGAGTGACTGATAGTATTTTGTGATAGGCTGGTAACTGCCCTTGATGTAAGGACACAAAGTTCCCAAATGTTAAAAGAATATCCAGGGTTGTTACAATCATCCATCCACCTGAAAAGCATGTACCCACATTATACCTCTCTGTGGGCTGTTCTTCGATTTCCATCACTCTTCCAAACCTCACTGAAGACTAGCAATCTGGAAGTGGTTATCAGGGTTGGAGCCTGTAGGGCTGCTTACCTCTAAGCTCAGCTGCTCTCATGTTTGTGACTTGGAAAAGGCTGATCAAGCAAAGTCATAATTGGAGCCCCACATCCCGTATTCTGGTAGGGTTGTATTTTTCTCATGCACACAGCATGACTTTTCCCTTTGCGCTTTATCTGTGGAGAGAGTGCTTTTAATGACATCTCAAGACAGTGGAAGCATCTAATGCCTTTAAATGTTACCACAGCAAGAGGGTTTTTTTGCCCATCTTGCCCTTCCTCCTCCCTCACAGACCCCGTACAGAAGAGTTTGCTGTGATGAGTGGATAAGTTCCACTCAGTTTGTGCTTTTCGTTGCAAAGTGCTGCTGTTTCCCCTTATTCATCTTGATATTTGTTCCACCTGCAAAGTAAAATTGTTGATTAAAAAAAAAAGTGGCAACAAAGCAACAGTTATGGGATGGAGGCCTGTCCTGTGTGCAGGTGGTGCTCTTTGGGGCAGTGGCCTTTTGTCATCGTTGCTTCCCAGTACGTCTCAAAAGAGTGCCAGATTTATCTTTACAAAACATTTATTTTCTTTAAGGTTGTGTTGGTGTAGTTTGTTTTTATTGCCTGCTTGGAGAATTTAAGCTTCTGGCTTTCTGGTAACTTGCTTCACTGTACTTCATGCAGAAGCTATGAGTGAATTTCTAGTAAACAGCTTCTTGATTTTGTGGCTTCTCAACATCCTGTGTTTAGATAACAGGTTTTGGATGCAGGCTTCATCTGTATATTCCCTCACTCAGGGTTTAACCTCCTGTATCTTTCCTGAGATAACACATGAGGAAACTTGAATGTTATGCTGTTTTACTGAAACAAGGGGTCAGAATGCCTATAATGACGGATAGTTTTTTCCACTAAAGTTGAGAAGATTTGAGGAATGGTTTTTTTTCTGTTCTGGGACTCTTGGAATCTTCAGATAAGCTGCATCAAAAGCTGCCTAGCGCTTTTGAATTGCAAATTACTTTGAAAAATAGGCGTGGGTGGGGGTGTATACATATATACACATTTGCTGTTGGGAGCTTTAAGTTGCAGAAGAAAATTTTGCATCTCAAACGCATTTGCTTTTCTCTGTGTTAATGTTTTCTTTAACATTTAAAACTTTTCCAGGATTTTGGAAGCTGCACGATGTTCACATCTTACAGATGCTGGTTTTACCCTTTTAGCACGGGTAAGGCTCATTTCAGAAGCTTAGAGCTTGCATTGTTTTCATTGCTGCTGAGCCACTATGAATTCATATAGTCTTGGTGGGAAGGAATATGAGAAGAAGAAAAATAAAGTAGGAAGAACCCAGTGGAGGAGGAGACTGAAAAGTGGATTTATTTTTGGATTATATTTAGAGATGCAACTTGATGTATTTTGCCATCTATCATTGTATTTTTCTTTTTTTCCTTTCTTTTTTTGTGGTATGTTTCATTTGCATTTATTATGCTTAATGTAACTCTTAAGCTTGTGTTATGTATTCTACCCAGATTTCCCCTATAAAGATGACATGTACCTTTGTGATGTTTGCACCCAAAAAAAAATCACTGCAATAGGTTATTCTGAACATAACTTTAAGTTACCAAAATACTTAAATTATAAACTTGAAGCACTTGTGCCCTGATTCCTACTGTAAATATGTAAAGTAAGCATCGTGATATTATCAGATGCTTCAAGTTAGATTTGTATGTTTGCTGGTTTAGGAAATCTGAACACAAAAATAATACTCTATAAACAGGATCTATTTACAGCGCCGATATGCAGTGCGAAAGAAGGGTTTTTTTCCTAGCCACAGTGTTTAAACAAGAGTGGTTTTCTGATTGTTCAGCATTACAGCCTTTGGCTCTCAGTAGTCATCTCAAGCCTGCTTTTGGGTCTGCAAGTTAAACCCTATGCCTGTTCCTATGCCTGTGAAAAACAGACTGGGATTCAGGCTGAGCCAAGGCACCATGTGGTCTGCTGCAAGGTCACAAGGTTACATTATTTCCTTGAAATTTGTTATGGTCAGATATTGAAAGCACTTGTAAAAGCTTGTTACAGATTTCTCAGAATATTGGGAAAATTGATAGAAGAAATGCAAAGTGCAGCTTTCTCCCAGATTTGAAGCGAAGCATTCGTTAGCATTTTCGGCATTCATTAGCAAAAAAAATTGCTTCTTTCTAAAGTGTGATGGTGAGGAGAGATGTTCTGTGGCTTTAAGTGTGTTTCAGATTAGTCTGGTGGAGGTTGATATACGCAGAAGTCAGATCCATCTATATGCAGATTAGCTGGCTTTAGTGCACGGGCTATAAATACCGTAGGTGCAAATTGAAGTGGATCCCAAAAGGGGAAAAGGATGCAGGGTGGGTGAGTACTGATACAAACTCTTCTAACCTTACAGGGAAAGAAGGAGAAATTTCACTTAGTAAGAGAAAGGCTGAAATGTAGTTTGAGAGGGAGGTGGTGTATTTCTTGTGGACTATTGGTTTTTTACCATTTCTGATCCTTTGATGATCAAATAGCTCGCAGTTTCATCTTAGAAGTTGCACTACCCCATATTACTAGCCCTGTGCATGATTTTATGTCTTGTTTTGTTTCATCTTTTGTTTATGTCTGATTTTGGTTTATTCCAGAATTGCCATGAGCTGGAGAAGATGGACTTGGAAGAGTGTGTTTTGGTGAGATTTAATATGAAATGTTGAAGGTCCATTGTAAGAATGCAGTGCCAATAAGAACACCAGCACTTTGAGTTTAATGTGCTTTGGTTTTTATTAATAGTGCTATGTTTATCATGTAAATAAAAATAATTATTGGGAAATTCTACACAGGGAAATGCTTGAAAAGTAACAGGTGATTGGGTGTTCTGCAGAAGTAACAGAACCATTATCTGATAGAGAGAGAGATCACATCTGAGGGTAGAGGATTGCTACTCTACTGTCTGTTGCTTATGGTTGTTTGGTTTCCTTTATTTCTAGATAACTGACAGCACATTGATACAGCTCTCTATACACTGTCCTAAGCTACAAGCATTGGTAAGTTTTAACTCTTTTTTCATGGATTTTAATACCTCCCCCAAACCCACACACATACCCAGCTCCTGCGGTATGAAAATAGGCTGGTGACTCTGTATCTGGGAAGAGTTCCTGATGTAGAATGTAACAGTGCAAAATATATATATGTTCCATAAGTATTCTAAAAAAAGCAGGTTGGTCCTAAAATATTTACATAGATTGTGTGATTTAAAAAAAAAAAAAAACACGAACATAACCAAATCAGAGCGAATAACCAGAAAGCTTTTATTTTATGGTTAACAACCTTTGTACTTGATTACTTGGTTCTGCTAACAGTACTCAGGTCCTTCATAGATTCTCTTAAGTGTTCATTAATGGCTTTCTTAAGGAGTGTGACACTTTATGTCAAATATTGAGCAACCAACCACCCCCAGGGAAGATAGATGTAATCACTCTATAATGAGTTTTGCATGCAAGCAGTTGTTCTCAAGGATTGCATTTTCATAGTAAATTATGGAAGGAGGTATATTTTGACCTACACTTTTGAATGTAATTGGAGCGGGTTGAGATGCCTTCAGTGGGGCACCCTGCTTACTGTGTTTCAAATAATTATTTTCTATAGGGAGTGGCTTTGTAGATCTTTCAGAACATCAGAACCAATTTCAAGTGACAAACTTTGCTGTTCTTCAGTCAAGGCACTCTAAAATTACTACTGTCTTTACCACAGGAGCTCCTGTGTTTAGGGCCAGATGTCCCATAAGTGTAGATTTGTTATACTCTACTTCAGATCCACATGAAAGGACACGTATCTTTATAATCTCAGATGGGATTAAAGGAAGATTTGCTGCTTCATTAATGAAATTGTGTTATGATTAGTTAGTTTTACTAAGGTAACAATATGGATTTTTTTTTAAAGTACTTTATTTGCTACCTTTATTGTTTTGGTTTTTTTTCTTATCAATTGTCTGAACTCATTTCTGTACCGTAATTGTTAACATTAAGACAAAATGTTGTCAGGAGATGTGGAACCATCTACATAGGACACTTTTCTGGTCTTCTGTGACAGATATGTTTTTGGTTTGTCATCCCAGTTGTAACCAGTAATTGCAAGAGGTCTCCATACTGGTTCTGCCAGTGCTTTACCAGGAAAATACTTTGAAATTAGGAGGTTTTATGGTATTTTTCTGGTGCTGCTACTGTTTGCTGGTCTGTTTGTGTTATCCCACAGACAAGAAAGCTTGGCATTGGTAAAATAGCTTAACATTTCTGAGGGAGCCAGGGAAACTGATTTTTTTTTTTTAATTGATGTGTATATTCCCTGTGTAGGAAGGATACTTACTTAAAGACTGTGAGTGAACAGTGATGACTGAAAATTACAGGGAAAGTAAGGACAGACCAGCAGGTGCTCAATACCCCGTGCGAAGTCACCTTGATACTTAGAATCATAGAATCACCAGGTTGGAAGAGACCCACCAGATCATCGAGTCCAACCATTCCTATCAAACACTAAACCATGTCCCTCAGGACCTTGTCCACCCATGCCTTAAACACCTCCAGGGAAGGTGTATCAACCACCTCCCTGGGCAGCCTGTTCCAATGCCCAATNATAACCTTCCTGGACCTGCTGGTCACACCGTTTCTGATACAAGCCAGGATGCCATTGGCCTTCTTGGCCACCTGGGCACACTGCTGGCTCATGTTCAGTTGGATATGAAGTCATGTACTGTTAATGGTTCTGTAAGCTCTGGTGCAGTTGTGCTTTAGCATATGTTTAGGTGTATTTGCAGTTTAAACAAATATTTTGAAGTTGCAGAAATCAACTTTGAATTTGTTTCTTGGTGTTTGGAGACTCTGCAGGCAATGGAAATAAGCAAAAGCACCATTACACCAGTTCTAATCAATGATTTATGTCTCCATCAGTATCAGAGTACTCAAATGCTTCATTACTTACTGAGCTGAAGCTTAATTTAATTTTTCAAGTAATCATCTTCATCGGTCCTTATTTATTTGAACTTCCTAATAGGCTTACGAAGTCAGAAAAATCATTTAATACAAAGAATGTGTCATTTGGCATTCATTTTACAAAGTTCGGGGAACTCAGCTGTACATCCTGTATTGTCCCTTCAGTACCAGAGTGTGTCAGGAAAGCAGAATTTTATAAGCTGCTTACTTCCTGAGATGGAAAACTGTTAATTAGCCAACAGCTTCACATAACCTCCTGTCCTTCCTTGAAACAGCATGCCGGTTACAAATCTTCTTTAACCCTGCAGCTGCTGAGTGTTTCCAGGCTGCAAGCCAAATGAAGTGCTCAGAACGTGTACATAAAGAAAGTAGCTGTAGGAGAGAACTTAACTATTTAAAGAATTGATAGGCCTGCAGAATGTAAACATGTCATAAGGTAAATCACTCTTGATAGGGATGAGTAAATCACTCTTGATAGGGATGAGTGCTTCATTTCTGATGTCATTTGAAGACTCTGCACACTCACTGTATTGTTACATGGATTTACGCAGTTACTGCCAGCTGCTCATGATTGGTGAGCGATTAAAATTGGTGACTCTGTCAGAGTTGCAGGCCTGTCTCCCAGCCTTTACTCTGGTTATGTGTTCATCCTGGGAGAAGAAAAAAAGAAGTTGTGGGGCAAGTTGTTGTAAAGGGCCAGACAAATGCCGTGTGTCTGGTAGCAGGTAAGAAATGCTCATGACTCCAGCTAAGGTGGAACAGGGTAGGCCATGGCTGCTAGTTCTCAGGCTAATTTAGAAGGAGAGGGATGTGATGTACTGAGTGAAGGGAAGGATTGTGCATCTGATTCAGATAATTGGCAAGATACCTTTGAGCACTAGTTACCTTGCACCAAGATAAAGAGCGTTTCTAGATTGCTGCAAGTGTTTCTTCATCAGTTACTGTTTGAAGAAAAACTTGTGGCAAGGAAGTGCTACTTCAAAACCCATCACCGTGAGACATAGGTGTAAGTACAGGCAAGACAGGCCTGAGCAGAAAGCAAAGAGTGAGCTGAGAGACCAGGGCAGGAGGAGCAGGATTCACATTTCTGGCGCAGAAGACTTGAGAGCATTCATTTTGCTGGAAACAAAGAGTGGTTTTAAGCCTCCTCCGAGGAAAGTCAGTTTCCTGTTGTTGTCATCATCGGCGCTTCTCCAAAACTCATAAATTCCCTAAAGGAACCAGGAAACTGTCTTATGAGATGCTCCTGCCCGAGGTGCTGCTACTCTTTCTGTGCTCTTGAAACTCAAGAGAGTAAAAAATGCTGAAGAGCAACAGAATGATTTGGTTTATGCTGACTGCTGCAGAAAAGACCAGTTCCTGCATCTGTCCAAGATGTTTATTACTCCTTGTATTTACAGCCTGAGGTGCTCACGGTTTTCCTGAAATCATCATTTGGCAAGTCAGTCCAGTGTGATTGTTCATTATCTATGTGGACTTGTGCAGGCTTGATCCTGGTGGGATGTATGAAAACATGGTAACTGTGAAGCTGTACACACAGGAACTCCTGTCAGTGATCTGAGTCAGATCCTCATCTGTTCCTGGATGTTCTTGACCATCCGTTAAATTAGTCTTCAGTATCCGGCACAGAATGTGTGCTGTTTGCACCCATCAGTAATGGAGGTCTGTGACAATTGGAACAGGATTCCCATGCTCAGAAAGCAAAGGGTCCTGAGGAGTTTGCCAGTGGTGCGTGGTTTGGGACTCGACTCGGTTTGAAGCAGTTAAAACTGAAGTACAGCTCTTCTTTTATTAATTGGAGCTGTTTGTTTTGTTAATTCTTCTCATTTTCAACCATATGTTCTTTTTACCTGTTTCCCCCCTAGAGTGAAGGAGTACAGAGGGCTTCTTATGTTTAGCTGGTAGGTAACTTAGGGCTGAGTGGTGTCATTAACTGTTTCCCTCCCTGTTGCAGAGCTTATCTCACTGTGAATTGATCACTGATGATGGGATCCTTCATCTGAGCAACAGTACCTGTGGTCACGAGAGGCTGCAGGTACTGGAGCTTGATAACTGCCTTCTCATCACTGACGTGACTCTGGAACACCTGGAGAACTGCCACAACTTGGAGCGAATTGAGCTGTACGACTGTCAGCAAGTCACACGAGCTGGAATCAAACGCATCAGAGTACGTGTGCGCTGACATGTTAGGTGGGAATAGCTGAGCTGTTGATAGGCAGATGTCTCAGGCAAGGGAGGGTGGAAAACCAGAGTGTGGATATCATGCTGTTAATCCTCATCTCTAGGGACATAACATAGCTGTTCTCTGCAAGCAGAAATAATTCTGTTTACAGCTCGCGATGCATTTGCTGTTGGAATGATGAGTGCTTATCTATTGCTTTCTGTATTTCTTCAAATACAGGCTTCTATGCTTTCAGGATTGTGTAGTGGCATTCATTAACTCTCATAAAACACACGTCCGTAGACAGAGCCAGTAAAACATCTTGACAGAGATTTCAGTTAATGGGATGTAGGCCTGTGAGGCCCTGGAATCCAGCCACAAGCTATTTTCCCTTGTTTATTTCCCCTCTTAGGGCAGGGACCACCTGGCTTGGGAGGCAGAGTTTGGCCAAGGTGTTAAACTTGCCAGCTGCACGGCCAAGCATTTTGTAACTGTGACTCTAAGTCACGAGTAGACGAGGTCCTGAAGGACATGGTTTAGTGTTTGGTGGGAATGGTTGGACTCGATGATCCGATGGGTCTCTTCCAACCCGGTGATTCTGTATGATTCTGTGATTCTGTAACCGGAAAGCTCATCCCTGGTAGCAACTGTTGAGGATGGATGCCTTGTTCCATTCTGTGCTGCTTGCTAGGATGAGGAGCAGGAAAGATGAGAGATAAGAGAGACGAGTCCTCCTTCAGTAGCCAGGGGTCCATCTCTTCCCAGCAGAATAGCTCTCTCCTGACAGCGAGCGCTCTGGGCTGATCATTCACTGGGAAATGGGCGCTCTGGGAAACCCAGAGCAGGCAAGTGCCCAGATATCCGTGTGCCCTAGCGGGGTGGGATGTGAGAATTACACAGCAGGTCAGCTGCAATGAGAGCCCACTTGTTGGCAGTAACTGAGCTGTTCTGCTTTGGTTTTGCCAGTTTGCTTATTTCTCTCCCATCATAACACCAGCTTTTCATTTGCAGGCTCATCTACCTCATGTGAAAGTTCATGCTTATTTTGCTCCAGTGACGCCCCCTCCTTCAGTGGGAGGGAGCGGGCAGCGCCTCTGCAGATGCTGTATTATTCTTTGACGTTAAATGCAACCGCACCGAAAAGTAAGTTTGTTGTTGTTGAAGAAAAGAAGGGGACTGCAAGGCAGTGGAAGGAGGCCGTTTCCCGACAGTCCTACTGGTGGTGTTTGGTCATCCAGTTTTGTGACAAGAAAAGCGTTTTTTTTCCAGGTAAAAATCTTAACGTAATGTGCAGCTGTGGATTTAAGTTGGTGATGCTTTGGTTTGTATTAGTAACTCCTTCCTTCTGTTGGCACGAGATCTGAAGTACTACGCAAACTGCGGTGGCACTTCAGCATAGCAGCTACTTGGTGAAAGTTCACTGAACTTGGAAGTTAATTTACATTTGTAAGCACCATTCCCTGTGAAGTTGTAACGTAATGTGGGGCTCCAGTCGGTCTAAGGAACCGAACCTGCTGTTCTGTAATATACGTGACAGATTAAATACCAGGTTTAAGGACAAATCAGCTTTAGCAGATGTTGACCAAAATTACGCAAGGTACTCATGAGCTCTTATAGCAAAAATGGCTTATACTTTTTCATGATTCAGCTTCATCTTTAATTACATAAGAGGAATCAATAGGTAATGTTAAGAGGTAAGGTAGTACCTCAAGATAACTATAGGAATACAATACTTTCCAAGTTTTTGAACTGGGTTCAGTCGAGCTATGTGTCAGCATGAGGCTTGCCCGTCACCGAAGCATGTTTCATGCCTGATGCCATCGGCCTTTGAACGGGGTAAGGAATCCACTGCGGTTGAGCTTGTGTGCTCCCCTTGTACCCGGCTGCCACACTCCTGTGTGTCCAGGGTCACCTCCGCAGCTGGGAAGGAAGGGATGGGGCCAGTCTAGGAAGAGGGGTGCATTGTTCCTGCTTTTCTGCAAATGAAGAATGGAATCCAGGTTCAGTTACAGGAATGACGCTGGAGCAAGGAACTCAATTCAAGCCCTTTGTCTCACCCTTCTTAAGGATGCAGCGAGCAGATGGACAAATAAATCTGCAGGCGGGCAGATTTAAAACCGATCCTGTGGTTTTCAAATGTAGAAAGCCTGACTCTGCATTTGGGTTATTTAAGAAGCTGTCAACTTCTGAATGATAATAATAAAATCTATGTATTAACTCTTCAGGCCGTGCTTTCATCCTTAGTTTTTCAGTGCTAGAGGGCTAGATAAGCTTTTTTCTATTAAGCAACTTAATTATCTGAGATAAACTACTCAACAGTTCAGAAAGCTTTTTGGTGTAAGATTGGTTGTGTGTGTGGGTGTGTGTTCTAAGAGTACAGGGCCCGTTTACTGAAAAATGGAAATACTGGTTTAAAAAGCTGCTGCTGGAGAGGACTCTGCTGTTCCTCCCACCAAAGGTTAACCTACTTTTTAAAAGGTGTGTGAACACTGCAAGACTTTCCTGGACAATAGCAGCTGTGTGGGCATTTGTGCTTCACAGTCACAGGGGACAGTAAATGAAGACCTCAGGCTAGAGTGTAAGTGAAAGTAACTTGAGAGATGAGAGGGCACTCCCTGGCTTCCTCTACTATTACGAACAAGCCAGGCAGGGCTTGTTTAGTACAGCAGTGGAGGAGCACAGCTCCACTCAGACACTGCTGCAAAGGAGAGTTTCAAGCAGGCTTAGTCTCAGCCGAGTCCCTGGTCCTGCTGTGCCAAGACCTGTTGCCTTTTGTTGGCTCTTTTTTTTTTTAAGAACATAATGAACCCTGTAAGTCGATTGCATTAAAATTGTATAAACCCAGGTGAACTCACACTGGTGTAGGACACTTAAATAAACAATCAGCTGACATGAAATGGCAATTTGTTTCTTCAATTATTTCAAATTTAACCAAGTTTTCTATCAAACGCAGAAGATTTATGTGTGCGGTGAGTGCAGGGTAACCTGCAGAACTGGGTTCCTTCCATCATTAACGTTATCGTACCAGTACTGCTAGAGCGGGGCTGGCAGTTACTCTGGAGCAGAAGAGCAGGATCACCGAGAGGTGGGGGGAGAAGAAGAAAGCAAAAATAAAAGCACATTTAAAAAATTATTGAAAAACATTTATTATACTTAAATTGAAATGTGTACATCTTATTAAAAAACAAAAGCAATTTGCTGGTGCCATAATTTAATTCCAATTTCAAGTGAGCTGGACAAACTACTGTACAACTTTCAATATTCTTTAAAATTAGGTATTTGGATACTTCCCAATCAAGGATTTTCCCACTTTTTATAAAACATCTGGATCTGAATATGGTGTGAGCTGAAAAGACACAAGTGTCAACTGAAGAAAATACTAGGACCAAACAATACCCAAAGATGAAAAAACTTATAGGCAGAAATGCTTAAGTACGTAAAACTTTACTTTCAGTGCAGAAAAAAAAAATAGGAAAGAAACTCTACCTTTGAATTTAAGTTTTCAAACTGCTACAGCTTAGGAAGCTTTTCTGCTAAGCACTCGAACCAGTTATGAAAGAGGGAATGAAAAAAATCAAAGTTGCTTTCGTACATGCTGTAACAGTTGTTTACACTGAACCCTGCAGCATAAAAAGCAAACCAGTCCCAAGCTTTTAAGCCAAGAGATTAAGGTGAAACTTTTCAAAGGCACAAAATGACAGCTCTGCAACTGTCACTTAATACCCTTTGAACTATTCCCCTCCAAGTACCTAAACCAGCTGAAACATGTTAACATAGGAAACCCCGTGCCCTGTCTTAACAAGAAATACTCAAACTATCAAAAAAGCAGACTGCGCTTCAAAGAAAAGTAAATATTTGGTCATATGGAAGAGGCACTGTAACAGCCGTACAGCACGGAGTGGAGGGCAAGGAAGGGTCAACAGAAAAGGTAAGATACTTGTCCACAATAGCAACTACAGCGAGGCATTTACCTGCTGGGAAGGAGAATTAAACGGTGCATATTTAGTGTTTCTGAAGCAATTAATTCGCTGTTGCTGAGAGCTACGACAGCCCCATGGGGCCAGTGGGTCTTCCCTCATCAGCACAATCCCACTAAGTCTTATTAAAAACCCACCTCTCCCTGCTAGTATTTTTAAACCCACAATTTTACAAGCAAAGAGTTAAACTGCAGCACTGCTCCGCAGAGAACCTAGGAAACTAAACATAAAGGATGCATAGGCAATTCTTTTCCATTAGATTTGTTAAAGCAAAACACAATTACTTGGTACCCCATAGGATTTATATTAATCCCTCCAGTAAGGTACTATTGATAATGCAGTTTGCTGCATGCATATATTGCATCTGTCTAGGGCTTCTCACGAGCCCTTCTGGCATTTACACTTCTTACATACACTCTTATACACAATTTACACGGGAAGCTGTCTCAACAGCTTTACTCTCAAAGACCTGACAACCTCATCAGGATCAACTGAACTACTCCTCTCCACACGGATTAATCTGTGCTCTGCTAACATCAAAAATAAAACCAGCATAAGGTACAAGCAAGTAACAGACAAACTGGCACAGAAAGGTAAATGCCCCAAAGTGAGTTTTACATTCATCTCCAACTGGATACAGGTGATAGAAAAGCAACAACGCTTCACACTGTACCTACTGGCCATAATTCGCCTTGTTTCAGTGAAGGGCAAGCACCTTTGCTCACACTGTGTTCCATGCCTGTACGAAAGCTGTCATGGCATAACACCTCTTATGAGGACACTTGGCTATGGCAGTGATAAGAAAGTTCACCTATCAAACAGCTCATTAGAAAGGTCATTTTGTGTTTTCAATATGAAACATCTTATATGGTGAAGTTAGATCCTAAGGTTCTGGATGATCTTCATAATCTTTAGGCAGGACTTCCTTCTGGGTTGCAGTATCCGTCTTAACAATTCTGGGACGTCACTTCAAAATTATATGGAAGCCTTCACCATTTTCAGCTGAAAGAGGAAAATGGGGTCAGTCGCTGTGTCAGTTCATCAACTGAACTGTAAATACACAAGCCAGTGCGCTGAAAGAGCGGAGCACTGACTTGGGGTTTACTGGGTAGAAGTAGTTCTTTACCACTACAAAAGACGAAATCCTCTAACCTGTGAAATACCAGTAACCTGGTAACACTTGAAGAATAACGAGCTGCTTAAAATCTATTTGCTGCTATTTCTGACCTCTCCCAATTATGAATTAAACCCCCCTCAACTGGCACTAACAGGCAATATCATAAAGGCATTAACTTCTGCATGATCAATAAATACCCTTAGTATATGCTTTTAATCACGTTTTGTGCTCAGCCTTACACTAAAAAGTCAAATGGAAACACTGTTAGAAAAAACCCAGTAGATTTTATGTTTAGAAGCCAGGAGTCCCACCAAAAGGCTTAAGAGAGACAAACAGGCCTGTAACAATCACTAACCTGGGGAGGGACTGTTTACAAAGGCTTGTAGTGACAGGACTAGGGGCCATGGGTATAAACTGGAGAGGGGCAGATTTAGACTAGACATAAGGAGGAATTCCTCCGCTATGAGTTATGAGGCACTGGCCCAGGTTGCCCAAGGAAGCTGTGGCTCCCCCATCCCTGGAGGTGTTCAAGGCCAGGCTGGATGGGGCCTTGGGCAGCCTGGCCTGGTGGGAAGTGTCCCTGGCCATGGCAGGAGGGTTGGAACTGGATGATCATTTAGGTCCCTTCCAACCAAAACTATTCTGTGATTCTATGAATGGAGTTTATCCTTGCCAGAACAGCCAGTTTCAAGTTGAGATGCTGAGAAAGTGAAGCAGGCTTCAAAACTACATCTTGTCTACAGCCACACCACAGCTTTTAACAACTTCCCTCTTGTGCTCAACAAAAATGTTTGTAAATTTGAACTTAGATCTTCAAAGCCGGGACTGTTTCTGTAGGTAAAATTTGCACAGAGTCAAACTTGTCCACTGATGCCAGCCAGTTCCTGGCACCTTCTCCTAGAAATAAACTGGACCCCTAAGAAAGCGTTGGATTCATGTGAACTGAAACTCCCAGATTTAAAAGGCAGACTTGCAAAAACACATTGAGGAAACCTGAACGGCAGTGAGCGTGGGCCAAGGCCGGCTGCATCCCGGTTCAGCTGCATGCACACAAGTAAAATGATTCCTGTGACTCGACAGCACCGGGGAGAGGGGTAGCTTGTTCTGTGAATGTTCCTAGTCAGGTCCACTATCTGACGCTAAACAGCAGAGCTACACGGTACTGGCAGCAGAGGAAACACACTGGAGCATTCCCAGCTAAACGGCCGTGTCCTGTCCATAGCAACAGCCTTGTCAAGGTGATTATTTACCTTGAAGAAGCTGAGTAATGGAAGAACAGGATTCTATGCTGAGTTCTGCCAGGCAGCAGGGCTTGGTCAACATTTGGTTTCTGAACTTCAGAGGGACTAGTGCCAGGATAGGATTTCCTTTCATTTCCATTTTAAAATCACTGTTCTCAGCAGTTATTCACAGCAAGCACAGCTCAGTGATGATGCTTGACTGAATTTTTAGTGAGGTTTGTTAGCAAGTGCTGCACTGGTTCGGAACAGAAAGCTTAGAGAACAGACTGAGGTGCTACACAGGCTGAACGGTTACTAAGAAAAGAGGAACTCGTGGATCTTTTCTGCCGCTGCTGTATGTTAACGGTTTTCTTTTGCAAGTCCACCTTTACAGGCTCTGCTGTTAACACTTTGCTTGGGAAAATTTTACTCGAACAGTATTCTGCCTTAAAGAAGGCTTCCTGGTAGAAAGGGCACTGTACCTTTAATTGTGGTGAATAAGAAACAACTCTCATCCTGAAAGTTTTGAACCATCTACAAAAGAAAAAAAACAAAGTTTCAAAACCCTCCCGAGTAAGACCTGTGTAAAAAATAAATATCAGATATTAAACACAGCCTTCTACAAGCAATTGCGTATTTTGGGTTTAATCAGCAAGTGCCAAGCACACACCACACTGCATTAAAATATAGCCCAGTGTTTTTAGGACAATTTTTTAACATTTTACTGTACATTTAGGACATGGGGAAACGGCCTCGAGTTCCGCCAGGGGTGGCTCCAATCTGCTATCAGGAAAAACTCACCATCCATGGAGATATTTAAAAGACAGGTAAACAAGGTGCTCATAAACAAGGTGCTCAGGGATATGGTTTAGTAGTCTACATGTATGGTTGGACTCCAGGATCTCAAAGGTCTTTTCCAACTCAACAACTCTATGATTCTGTCAATGTACTGTTTGTTAATCAGGGAGAACCAGCTGGGAGCCCATTTACTGGTGCCAGTGGTTTTGGAACTCTATATACATCTAGCAGATGCTTGAATAAGCAGAGTTCAGCAGTGTTCAAATGCTCCCTGCCTTTGGGTGTGTTCAAAATAAAGACACACCAAGCAATTAGTGCAGCATCCCAGAATTACATAGACCAGCTGTCCTTTTCTTATACTTTGAGTTTATTCAGGTAGGGGAAAAGTGACATTTAAAGGACCCTTCTGCTGCTGCTGACATAAAGGAAGAAATACTCTAAATGTCAGACAACACTAGGCTGCATTATCAATCAGGAAAAAAAACTAATAAAGAAGCAAGCATAAGAAAATCATCTGTTTAATGCATAAATAATTTTTTTCAAGAAAATAAAAGTTTCCATTACCTGATCACTAACAAGAATGTGGATACCTGTGGGACCCTGTCTGTAAACCTGGTTGATCTGATGCAAAGGAATATTAAATGCCAAAGCAAGCTTGCGTGTGACTTCTGAGGCTGCCATTTCTTCTAAGTAGATTGCATGATAAACTATAAGAAAAACAATTACAAATAAGCACGGTACTGTAACAGTATGGAACAAATAAACTTAATTTGTTTGGAACCTGGCTTTGAAAATTTTAAAAGCTGGAAGCCTTGTTGTCACTAAGAAGCAGGAACTGCCATGACTTTACTTGCAAGATAAAGTCATAAGTGCATTTCTCTGACAAGGAGGAGGCTTCTACTTGTTTTGATGCTGAAAGCAAAATTCCCCATTTTTCCTGTATCCTGCACAAACAGGCACAGTCCTCTCAAACTGGATCTTCAGAGTCACATAAAAATGACTTTGTAAGTACTGCTGGACCATCTCAGAAGAAGCAGGCAATACGTGTGACTTGCACTACTCCACTGTTGCCTTAAATAGGGATGTGGAACTTTGATTTTGGTAAAGAAAGCCTTTTTCAACTGTTTGAACATTTCCTATGGATCATCTCAGAGCTGAAGGGGCGGGGTGTGTGTGTGTGTGTGTGTGTGTGTGTGAAACAGAAGACAGCAAACAAACAAAAAAGTAAGGCAAAGCAGCTATTGAGTTTGACGCCGCATTTGCAGCACCATGTTTGTACGTCCCCTGTCCCAAACCAAAGACTGAAGATACTCAGAGGGAAAATAGGGATTTGACAGACAGTATCCTATTTACAGATCCTCCTCCATCTCAGTTCTTGCATGGAGAACACACAAGTACTATTGCAGCAGCAGCCTCACCAGATTTCAGTTAGCTGGGGAGGGAGGTCTCTTCACTCAAAGCCAAGAACAAGAAAACAATAATTTCACATAGCTCTATTCTCTTAATTCTAAGGCCGACGGAATTTACAATTAAATATTATGTTCCTACCTGTGCTGAAACAACAGCTCTCTCTCAGGAAAATAATACTAAAATCATGAGCCCATACGCTGCTTGGCTGCTTTTCCTTCTCTCTACCTGTTTTAGTTGCACAGAAAATGACAGCTAAGCCTAACTGAAAATGGGAAAGAATCTACATGTTTTATGCACACGTAGCTTTTTTTACATTTATCTGGTTAATGCCTTGCCTGAAACAACACAGCACAGCTATTGTGAGCATCTTAATTAATCACCATGTGACTACAGTTAGTTTTTATCAACAGTCTGAAATAAACGATTTAACCCTGAGAGGTTTTAAGGTTGTTTATCGTGTGTAGTGTCAAAGCAACAGTGTTGTTCTGAATACAAGTTCCTCCACTTTCTCCATAAACCAGAGACAGAAATTCAGCCTATTCACTACTCTTTTTAAGACTGAGAACTGGTGTGCTAAGAGACCCTCTATGCGCCGTACCGTATATTGCACCATTGCTGCTGTCACCATTGCCTGCATCTTGTCTTTCCAGTTGTACACTCCTCAATGGCTCCTGACAGACGTAGATTGTTAAACGGGGCCTAACAGACCTGTGAATCAAACAAATCACGCATCAGACAAAAGGGGGTTTGTGCCCTGGAAATCAGGAAACTGATATGCCACAAATGTAGATTTGCTGTGCCTAATAGTGGACTTGAAATGTTTTCTGTCACTGACCAAACAAAATACAAAATAGTATAATGGTAAGGGGTCTTCAGATGCTACTGCATTTTAACAAAACATCTATCAATTCTGAGTTCATCAACACACTGTTTGTTGGAATCCTGGAACAACGGCCAAGTAACACCAACCATTCTTATAAAGGTCAACGGTAACAAATGCCTGTTTCAGTCAGGATCAAAACCATCAGCTGGGATGCTGTCTGCGTTAGCACACAACACTCGTAACCTCAAAACGCCTCGGGTCATTATTAGTTCCCCTGAATGAGAAGTTTTGTGTCTTGGCAATAAATCTATCCTGTTTTCAAGGCACCACAGGCACCAAGGGTCATCCTGACACTGACTGCCCAGACTGTGGGTGCCCTGTCCCTGCAAGTGTTCCAAGGCCAGGCTGGATGAGGCTTTGAGCCCACGGTAGGGGGGTTGAAACTGGATGGTCTTTAAGGTCCCTTCCAACCCAAACCATTCTATGATGTCCCAGTTCTAAGGATGGGGATTCTAGCGAGTGACAGAACAAAGCCCACTCAGCCTCACATTCAACATGTTACCTGGATTTCAGTGCATTATATAGCCGAATTCCATCGGCTGGACCACAGATTTGTACCAGATCTTCTCTTGTCAGCTTTAATAAATCAGCACCTGGAGAAACACAAGAGGATTTTATTAAGATTATTTTAGAACATTTATGCATTCTAAAACGCATTGTATGATCATTTAAACCAGGAATAACAAACTCCACCGTTATAAAAACCAAATCCTGCAGACATCAACAAGCCAGTAAAATGTAGAATAGGCACAAGCTAGCTCTAAGGAAAAATGACCGGTTTTTCCAGAGGTTTCCACTTGGTGGTGTTCACATATTTGAAAAAGCACAAGGCCTGCAAGGCACAGTTTCTGTAGAGATAAAAAACCTGTTCTATATCCAGACAATGGTTTAAATGACTCTCAGGTGTTAACTGACACCCAGGTCAGTGTATTTTAAACACACGCAAAATTAAGAGCAAAGCTATTTGATGGTTTCTCACTCAAGAAATCATCCCAGGCATTCAGCTGATACTTCATATCCTCTGCGCACTGAATTTATTACAATGCACACTGCTAAAGGCTGGCACAGCTAAATCCGAGTGCTCAGATCAGTACATCAGCAGCCTATGAGGTGAATGCAGGCCGTGGGATGCTTCCATTCAAAAGCAGTTTGGTTGGTTGTTTTTTTTTAAAAAATGATCCTGGGAATAAGCAATCTGTGAAGACAACTGCTTCCCAGAACATTTTCTTTAGAAAAAGAGGCTTCAATAAAAGATACTAAGCAGGTCTAAACATGAAATGGAAGGAACCATATTTCTTAGGAGCAGCTTGAGTGTCAGTAAAGAAAACAACAGTCTGAAAAATCAGTTGCTGCAACAGATGAGTGGGAGGACAGGAAAATACTTAATATGCAGAAATCACAGATGATCTAGGAATGTATTAGTAAAAGCTAGCAAAACCAATTTCAACTCATAACCCTTAAGTCCTACAATAAAGAAAAGCCTGCTGCACCTGAAGAAGTACAATAAAAGCTACACTACACCTCTTGCTTCAAAGAAAAACTATGACCCAGTTAGAATTTGACTTCTATAAGCATAGAAAAATAATATTTAAAAGGAATTACTGCTTTAAGTTTTCCAAAGATCTGTCAGAAATTCGATACTAAAGTTTACTGAGAAAGCTTAGCAATTGCAATATAAGAAATGTGGCAAAAACCACCCAGCAGCAACAGAAGAAATGGTGACGTTCCAACACTGCAAGGGCAGACTATGAAATACTGTGCTTGCTGACCATTAGGTCCATGCAATTTAATATAAAAGCATAATCTCACTGATTAACTAAGGACACTTTATGTGTTAGTCTTGATGAGCTGGGAGATGCTGTTGGTTCAAGGGAAGCTTGTGGCAGTCGTAACAGCACAGCTAACGAGACAGCCTGCTGGTCTGACTAAGCAAAGTCTTTCACTTTTCTCAAAGGAATCATGACTGTTAAAAAGATTTCATGAACTATCATCAGGAAGAAAGAATCTAGCTTCACTTTTGGGTGTTGGGGTGAATTTGTTCAAAACACAACTAGAAAAAAATGCCTTCCAACACAAACTGAACAATTAATAAGCAAATTTGTTATTACAATAAATATCAGTGCATATTGTGTGAACTATTTTCCCACACAAAACTTGCTCGCTAAACAGACTTGAAATAAAAGAAGTGAACTACAGATACCTGAGAAATTTGAAAAAAGCCTTGTATAGGTAGAGAACCTATTCTTGAGCAACCATTGCTGCGTTTCCTGGATTGTGGATGAAGGATGAAGTTGCTGTAAGAAACAAGAGGGAACATGGTAATGGTAATTTGGCTATTACAACTTAAAAAACCTCAAAACCATTAAAAAACCTCCCTCAGTTAAACACTTTCCTCTGTACCTATTACTATAAAGGTATGTATAATAAATCAAATGTTCTGACACAAATATACAATTAAAGCTGTGATCAATACCAGAAAGCAAGCACTCACATCTCCAGACCCTTGAGAGGTTCCATCTCCTTGATGATTTGGGGAGGAAGAATTGCTACAAATTTTTTAAAAAAGGGAAAAAGAAGTATTACTAGACATTTATTACGCAAAATTTTTAAGCACTGCTGAAATATAACTTGAAATTCCCAAACCCATAAATATCACTGTCAAATTAAACACTACACAGACTGAAACTGAAATTAAACTCAAGACAAAGTTCATCACACTTCTACATGCAAGTTGTCTGGTTCCTATTTTGTGTATTCTGTATCAGCTGGAGAAGTAGCTATACCAATGCTCACAGGTTACAGGGCCACTGATCTGTCTTAAAGGGCGACTGAGGAAGAGGTAAATTACAAGGCAGATAAAACAAAAGTATAAGAACCAGATAATACCACTGTATTGCAGGTCATCATGCCATGATCACCTAAGTTTGACTGCAATAGTTTAATGCCTTGGTAAAACATGTTTTCACCAATATGATGCCTGTTGAAAAGCTTGTAAAGATTATTGTTGGGTTTTTTTTCCTTGAAAATTACATTAACTGTGTATGAGGGGAACAAAGACTGTTCTTACTGAAAAAAAGGTAAATCATTGCCATAGGCAAAGACTAACTGAGAACAGTTAAAAGTATTTGCTACATGACAAAAGAAGAAAAGTTTCCAACAACGTATAGTAAAGAAAAATGCTGAAGCAAAAGTAATTCCATTATAATTGAATCACATGATCCAAACTCTAAAGCAAATATATAGGTCAAAACAGCCTCTCATTTGCTAGTGGAACCAGAAACAGTTGGATTTACTCAGAAAACATCTTTTTAATATAAGTGATTTTTAAATGTTATCTTTAATTAGAGTACAGAAAAGAAACCTACCTGTCTGGGACACTGTAGGTATTATGTTGAGCAGAGGTAAAAGTTGGAGCAGGAGTAGGACTGTTGTTTACAAATGTTGTAGGAGTATCAGGCCATGGTGAACACTGAAGATCAAGAGTTAAAACTTAAATTCCTCTTGACAATACATTTTTTAATCTAATGCACAGTTGATTTATTTAAAGACAGGGTTTTTTTCCCCACAGAGAATTTTGTTTCCTAAGTCCAAACAGATTCCCTCCATCCCACACATTACACACAGCTACTCCAGGTAAAAATCAGTTTTATCTTGTTCTTTCAAGAAGACTCCTATATATACTGTCTGCTGTTAACAAAGTGAAGATATTAGTGGTGGAACTGACAGAAGACCTGTACAGATTCCTCAGTTTAAAATAAACCAACTAACACACCCCATCTGCTGTAAAAGCCTCTTTCACCTACAAGAGATGAAGGGGCTGTTTAAACTGCAGGTTTCGTGACTTGACAACAGGTGTTCAGCAATACTAAGTAAAACCATGAAGCTAGATTTCTCCTTGTGTAGAACTATAATGTCTGCCCTGACAGCAATTAAATATAACTGGAATTTTCAGCAGTAATTTTGGAAAGTGAAAATTTCTACTGATTTACTTCAGGACTAAAATGGTGCTTACATGTACTGCTTTTTCTCTGAACTGCCTGCTCGAATACTTATATGCAAATATAAGTCATCACAAGGCTATTATGAGCCAGCTCTCCAATTTAGTCAGTCTTTTTTGGATAGGTTTTAAACCACCATAACAGAAGCCCTTCAAAATGAGACCACCATTTAGTGTTTGCAATACCACTGCAAATTCAGTATTTTAAAGAAAAATAAAAAACAAACATTTTGCTACATTTAAAGACAGACAGACAGGTTTAAAACAAACAAGGTGTCAGAGAGAAAGTTAGCTAAGACCATGCCTGTTAAAATAACAAAGGTTTCCAACATACTTATCATGTACTAGCCAAATACCCCATAAGGAAATTTCCAGAGTTATATCATAGTCTCACGGTGGGGAGGAGGAGGAAGGAGAGCAAATGCAGCCTAATATTAACAGAAACGCATTTCAATAATTTTGTGTTGAGAGACCCTTTCACTATCCAGGGGAAACAGAACATGAGCACAAAGCCAGCCACAATCTTCTGTAAAACAGCTAACAACATTCTGTACTGGACTGCAGTCTTCATTCGCCAGAGCGAGACTGTAAGTTTCCCAGAATGACACATACATTTAAAAGAAATTAATCTTGCTTCCCAGGAGCTTAAAAACTAGGAAATTCTTCATCTCTCCAAGATCTGACTCAAATCAGTACTTTTGCCAGCCAGCCACTGTGTACATGCTGCCTTTGATTACAGAGTCAGAGACACCCTTTAGACTACAAACAGTGCCATCTACACAAAGTATGCTCTTCTGTGTCCTTCTAGCGTTACGTACTCTTCCTCCTATTCTGTGTGTTCCCACTTGTTGCTTCTCTTCTCAAACTCATTTTAACATTAATCTCAAAGATGTCATAATAGAACAGGGAGTTAAAATAGTCCTTCATAGCCTAATTATGCGGTCAAAAGCCACAATTTTAATATAAAAGCTCAACTTATTAATGTTAGCTTTGCTCTTTTCAAGTATTTTGGAAATGCAATTAAATTTCTTTAATTGTCTGACATTCTCTCCCCAAGTTTTAATGCAAGACACTTATTCGGACACAGAAACACAAGCTGTACATCCTTAGCCACTACTCCTTCGCAAGATTCTGTCCCAGCATATACTTAAATTCAGGGACAGGAAAGGATGCACTAGCGTCACAGACCAGCTTTTGAGCCATTCCCAAGGCCCATAATGCAGTTAATGTTTGTGTCCTTCAAAGCCAGTTGAAGTTGTTCACAACAAAACTCTGAGTTAAAACACAGGCAGATGCACTACTGAAATATTTAGAAAAAGAAAATCCCAACCCAAAGCAATCAGCCTCTCTTCTGCTATAATACATGTTTTCTTCCAGCAAATATCTTACTAACAACCACTGAGAGTGAATCAATTGGTTAAAAAAGCAGCAGTAATTGTAATACTACTGCGACATGCCCATTGGCTCGATTATCCTTTCTTCTGTGTGGAAGGAAAACGAGTATCTGTGCACTGAGATACTAAATTCTGAAAGTTTCAAGGAATAAAGCAGCCTAGCATACAAAAATAAATGGTTACAGCGTACATTCTTCAATCATCTTCTAGCAATTAACTGAATCTGCTTATGCTCTCAGTATCACTAATGCACAACTGCCCCACGCTGCACAAACTGATCATGTTCAGAATCAGAATCAGACAAATTCCTGGGCAGGGTCATTAACATAAAAAAGACTGAGAAGGGATGCGCTTTCTAACATCCTGCATGACAATTCCGAACACTGCGGGGTAATGAGAGGAAGGAATCAGAGAAAGAGGCAAGTTTCCCAGCTGCAGCTTTCCTTGAAACAGCATCTGCAACTGCCACTGGTGGGGACAAAGCACTGGATGTCATAAACTTGTGGTCTCACCTGTCAGGTTATTTCTTATCTTCTTAAGCTCAAAACTGAGGTAACCAAAGGACATTCAGCAAGTTCGTGATACCAGAACAGAAGTCCCTGACCACTGGATGCAAACTTAAAAATATCCATCTCTGCAAAAAGCCACCACAGAACATAAAGTCTGGCATAATATCTTCACCTGTAATTAAACTGAACATGTACTGGTAAATATTCAAATAAGTTGTTTTTGATGTCTCAAGACTAATTGCCCTCTATTACTAGCACCCTAATACAAAGCTACTCATGGAACTGTAGTCTGAAAATTACGCCTCTTTTTCCAGACACTGATTAATTCTTGAAAAGGAGAAAATAATTTCAGTTTCAAATCTTTTAACAGTCTTCTGTAGAGGACATAAATGAAATTATAGTGTTGACCAATGGTTTAACTGAGTTTAAAAGGAAGATAGGAAATCTTTCTAAGTATGACTTTTCAAGCTCAGGATATGTAGCATTTAAAATCAGAATGTTCCTGGTGTGTAAAGAATTGCAAAAACTCCAAGTATTCTAAGGCACTGTTGAAATGTCTTCTCCCTTTCTAGTTCCAATCTACCTGGATCTGCCCGAATTCGTGCTTTACAGGAAGGCAGAACTGTACTTTGGCAAAGAACTCCACACTATTTTAAAATACCAAATCAACACGAAAACTAGAAGTTTGCTCTCCAAATTAGGCTTCTTATACTTGGGCACAGGAATAATTTTCTTATACATGGGACAGAGCTTTTTCAAGGAACCTGTAAAACAGAGGGTTCTTACCCCCAAAACCCACAACTGTTGTTGGCAAAAGCAAAAAATGTCTGTTCACATACGCTTAATCACTCTGAATGCAAAGTTATTCCCAAAACATGATGTCACACAACATCACGTACCTTTTATGCTACTGATAGTGTTATAAGGACAGATGTAAAGAAAACAAATGGAAGAAATAATATATTCTTATACTACTAAATTAGTTTTACTCTGGCTCCACTTTCTGACTCTCATAGCCCCTAGAAAGTTTGATATTCTAAATTTCAGTCACTTCCAGAGAATATTTCTCTTCTTCACCAACCTTGCACATCCGAAACTTAACGTTCCAATTTATTTCAAGGTCTACACCTGGTAATCTTCTACCTCCCACTTGCCCTGTAATAAGCTCTATCTGCAAAAAATGAACACTCAACCAAGTTTATTCAAATTATAGCTTTATATATCCTAGCTTGTCACACATAGCATAGTATGTACTAACATAAAACACAACTAAGATACTGCAGACTGAAAAAAGTGCCAAGATCTAACCATCACAACACAAATTTGCCTGCTTTTTCAAATTCAAAGCAGGGATAAGAATTCAGGGTGGGAGGGGTATTTTTTTCTCTGCCTCAGACAAGCTCTAGCTTCTATATATTTGGAAGAGGGGAAAAAAATTAACTGCCTCCTTCATAAAATGGTCCCTGGATGTAGGTCACCTGTGCATAAACATCAACTGTGAGTTCCAGAAGGCAGGGTTAAGTTTGTGGCCTTTTACATCTACAGAAAGGGGGAAAAAAAAAAAAAATCAATGTTCCATACCTCAAGAGAGCATTTTAACAAGTACCTAACTCCACAACTGTCTGGAAAATACTGAAATAAATGCTGCAGAAATTGCAGTAAATGCACTAAATTCTGAAACATCAGATGACTAAAAAGGAGCAATGGAAAAGCGTATCTCGACAGCATTCTTACAAAAATGGATGAGAAGGGAAAGATAGGTGACAGTAATTAGGAAAAAAAAAATCCTCATTTTTTAGGAAAAGACAGAATAGCAGAGCAGAATAACCATTCAGAAAAGAAGCTCCACCAAATTCTTTGTATTATGTTAGAATCCCATGCAGATTAAATTTGAAAGAAAAGATATTAGATTCAATGTTTCCTGAAGGAAGCACTGTAAGAAACCATTCTGTCCAAATCAGATAATCAGATTGTGGTTGAGCTGGAAGAAATAATATAAGACAAGATTAAAAAAAAAGAGAAAGAAAAAGGAATAAGATTAGGAATATCCAGCAAACAGAATAGCAAAATCTTGAAGGGGCAAACTAAAAAAGCCAACATACAAAATGAGATGCAAAAAAGGAACAAAAAAAGATAGCCTATATAATCAGTTAGGCGTAGGAGGAAGATGATAATACCCAACTTTAAAAAGGAGGAGGACTAGAGATTGGATCAACCTAAACTTCTAGAACTCAAGAAATATGACAAAAACTATTTCTGGGCACTTAGGAATCAGTATTGGCTGAGTAACAGCCAACACTCTCAGCTTCCTCAAGAAAAATACACTCTAAACAATCCTCTTTTCCTTTTGTAATGCAGTAACAGTTCCTCGGACATGTGAAGATCCATCACACATACAGATATAAGCAATATAGTGTCAATTCTCACACTTAAAAGTAGGTCTTCAGGTTTTGTGTCTCAGCCCCTCTGGGATGGCTGTGCTGCGTCTGTGGTACGTTTGATGTGCACATATGAAGTCTGGTACCAGCCAAACTTTCTGATTGCTGCATTTGGGGAGACAGACTTGCACAGACAGAATTTGCCTAAGTAGAAACATGCATCACCCCCTGTCCATATTTACAAGGCCCACATGAATAAGCCTGTCTGATGGCAAGAGAAAAAGGCTGATAAGTTTGCCTTCAAGCTGTCTATCAGACATTCCTCTTCTAGATCAAGCAAAAAGATTGAGCACTCAACATATCTAGCTAAAAACAGTACGTAATGTGTACATAGCGATTACCAAGATTTCACTACAAATACAGCAAAAAAAGTGTTTCATAGTATTTTTATGGGCTTGATTTCTAATAATTTTGCTGATGGTTAAAAACCACTATCATAATGGAACAGGTTATCTGTTCAATCTGCTAATTATGCCAAGTTAGCACGACTGAAAACATTTCATCCTAGAGGGATAAAATTCAAAATGGTCTCAACAGACCAAACGATCCCAAGACAGAATTGTATTAAGGGCAAATGCAAACCAGGAATAGTCAGCTGCATAATTAAAGTGAACTGAAAAGCTGCACACAGCTGTTAGTCCAAAATAGCCTGTGGGTCATTCTTCATCCCAAGCAAAAACTGAAGAAATAGACACACACACTCTTTTTGTGGGTTTTAGAAAAAGTATTAGAAGTCCAGTGCTACCTGCCCTACCTCAATATTTCTTCACTATAATTAAGGTAATACTCCCATTTATAGGAGCCTCACATTCCAAGAGGTGTTAAGAACAGGTTAGACAACTTTCAGATATTATTTGGCTATAGTTTGTCCCTTTCTGGACAAGGGATCTGTTATATATTTTAAAAATAACTTTTTCTATTACTATCCTTCCCATGAGCAACAGTCATTCAATGAAGTATTAAAAACAACAGAAAGAGAGCATGGGGACAAGAAAAAAAAACAACTCCTCCAACAAACAACTTCAAAAGATGTTTCAGAGGTGCTTTTACAAGTAAGAAAGATAAAATCCCATTTTCTCCTGCCTTTCCTTGCTCCCAGCCATTTGGAACAAATAAAAGGCCATCTTGCATTGCCAAAGAATGCTAAGGGTGCATCTTAAAATAAAGAAAAAAAAAAAAACACCAACCACCAAGAAAAGTAAAAGGTAAATTTAGACAGCTCAGTTCTTGCAATACTTTCAGGGTCCGAAAAACTCAACAAAGAAGCCACCTTATTTAACATTGCTTGTTCCCTTCCACCCAGTTACACCATTTATAAACAAGAAGAGGCACACACTTAAGTATTTTATAACCTAAACTTTACATATCACTTTCACAGATCATAAAGACAAACTAAGCAATGTCTGAAGGACAACAGTCCAGATAGTCACTGTCTAAGCACTGCTGGGAAAGTGCTGGCAGCACAAACGTGACTGTTTTTTGAACAGGTATGAATTGTCTTCCACAGTCATGTTACTGACTGACATTTAAACATGCCAAATGGTTGTTTCTTATCTGAAAAATGTAAGGTCTCCATTGATATTCACTGTAAGAAAGAGCATTTAAGAAATCTAAAACACTAACCTATGACGGGAAGAGGGCACAGGATGTATATAGAACTAATTTTGTGGGTCACATACATGTGTCATGAAGACATGCTGGCTCTTCTGAACTGCATTAAACCTGCTTGGAGCACAGTATGCAGCTGGCTATAGGAAAAATCAGTAACTAACGATCAACTATCTGCAACACTACATGGCGTTTTAAAAATACTCATGTACATGGAAAGTTATATTGAATACAAGTACAAATACAGAACAAAACACTAAATTTCACTGTTCTTACTTCCACTAATTACACACATATAATTTAAAAAAAAAAAAAAGCTATTTCATTTCAAGTCACATAAACGGAAAAGCTCTTGATTTTTGGAAGTTACACACTCCCTCTGCAACAGTTTAAGTGTTAGATTTAGGAAGGATTCCTTTGCTGAAAACAAACATGGAGCAATTGGTATGCATAGAAGTGAATAAAATTAAGACACAGCAATCAAAATATTTTTACTTTATACAATGGAAGTTTCTCCTATATCTAACACTGCACAAGGTATCTTGCACAATGAGAAGGTAAGAAGTCCCTTACACTGCCTCGCTTTGCCAGAGAATCACCGTAGTCTGCTGGCAAAGTCCGCTTGCTGGACTTTTTCTGCTCATGTTCAACTGCATCTTCAATTATAGGCTCAAGCCTCATCTGGACAAACACCAAAGATTTGGATCAATTTCTTTTCATTATACAGTGAGGAAAGATCTAAAAGGCTTCTAAAAATTTCTGAAAACTTTAGAAAATTACATAGAACTCACTGATGTTTAAATCAAACAAAATGCAAATCCTACTGAGGCTCTGGCCTTAAATTCAGCAATCTCCAAAAAATACACTTTGAAGCTCAAATTTGGCAGACAATTAAATTCTAGATTCCCCCCTTTTACTTTTTTTTTATCTGTACCAAAAGACCGTTCTAGGGTTCAGTACAGCCAAACACTGTTCGATCTTAATGTGTTCCAATACAAGCATCTATGGAGTATCTAAATGAAAGTTTACTAAACAAAATCTTAAAATTTATTGTTGCTGTTCACTGGACAGGTTTGTCAAATAAAAATTCTATCTCTGTGTAGAACTAATTGTTCCCCAACCCTTCCAAGACTGCAGCTAAGTTATGTGCTGTATCTATGTCTTTTCTCCTCAGTAAGCAAATGAAATCTTATTTTGTTACCTCTGTAAGAACTGTGGTGTCATATGAAGGCTGATACTTCTCTTTTTCATGTGCAGTTCTCTTTTCCATCTTTTCTCTGTCTGTTTTCTGTTTCCTGTCTGCTCCTTTTGGCTAAAAAGAAACAGTTACATGAACGAGAAAGCAGGTGTAAAACAGTTTTATAACTGAAATCTGATCTCAAAAGTGAAGCAGTAATATAAAGACGTCCCCCATCTTTATAAGTGTTTCTGAGAGACTTAAGGACGTGTTCTTTAACGTTACCTTAAAAACTTTGATTTGACAGCTGGCTGAATGCAGATGATCTGTATATTCTCCATTTTCAGTCTGTTTAAAAGTGTCAACCTGAATCCTAAAAGGAACTCCTTTCTCTCCTCCATGTTTACGAGGGGTAAATTCAGTGCTGATACAATGCACCTGGGAAAAAAATAAAATTCCTGTCTAGAATACTTTTGAGGGTCCCTTTTACTTGGTGGTTTTTTAATGTTACAAACATAAGGTACATTTCCTAAGGACATGTAACTAATTACACAGCCTATCTGAGGCCCAAGCTGCATAACTAGCATTTCATTCCTTTTCTTGCCCACATGCAAATGAAAAAAAACCATTATATTTGAGCTGACAGGGAAGAGGGGAAACAAACAAGTGTGTCACTAAAATCTCTCCAGAAAGCAGAAGTCATTGTAGTTTCTTACTAAATGAGAACTTGCTGGATCTTAAAAATGTATGTGGATGACAACTATATCTATAATGAATATAGCAACAACTTTTTCAATGTATTATTGCCGAATGCACCATAGGTAGAATAAACTTCAGAGTCACTCATAACAAATATTACTGACTGAAAGAGTTTTTCATCTCATGTGAAATCAGTGTATTTTCAAATGCACACAGCTTCCTGTAGGAGTCAGCAGACTTTTTAATCAGTATGTAATTGCTTCAAGTGCTCTATCAGTCTGAAGACTGAGTTTATAAGCTAGGAATACCCCTAAAAGATAACTAAGGAGAATAGCAATGTAACAGAAAGAATTGTGATTTATCTCACTGGTCAGCTATGTTTTAGCAATCCTTACTAGAAAAAATGTCTTCAACTGTACCAGATCAAAGTCAATTTACTGACAATGTAGAATTTAACCTATTTTGGTAGCCCCAGTAAGAAACACTTCTACTTCAAATGTTATACTTTCTCTCCGTAATAAAAATGGATCTGAGAAAAGAAATAATCTAAGAATTCCAATGCAAAACTGAACTTTCTATGTGAATGATTTCCAGAGAAAGCATCTCCAATTGCCTTGGATATCAAATATACAACTAATAAAAATCATACAAGGAAGCCTACTGACACAGTAAAAAACTACTTTGAATGTCCGGTTTAAAACTCTTTGTAGCACACTGATTGTCGGCTGGTGTCCTCAAGCCAAGCCTCTGCTAAAGCTCACCACCTGACAAGTGGGCCTTTCAACTAAAAACAAATAGTAGTGAGAGTATTTAGAGTGGTATAAATTAATGCTAATACTCCAAGTAAGTAAATACTTCAGCCATAGCAGCTTTCTGCAAAGAAATTTTTGAAAGTCTTTTACTGAAACTGTTTTAGAAGATGCTTTTATAAACTAAAATCAAGTAGAAAAACTCACTAGGAAACCTTATGGAACTATCAGTTTCTATGAACCGGTTCTTTACAAAGCCAGTATTTGGTGACTGTCCCACATATAAGAAACCAAGAAGCTTCACAGTGCAAATACACTATTGTGTGTGACCTGAGAGGCATGAAACACAAACAACCAATCAAGTGAAGTCTCAAACCTGAATAAAAGCAGATGTACATTTTGTTGGATCCCACAAAAATTCAACTGCATTGAGCTGGCTTGGATTTGTCTTGATATCAATGACTCCAACAGACATTGGAATATCTATAGTAAAGCAAGTGGCATGTTTTAAAATAATCATATTCCAAGAAAACACTATGAATACAGTTTAACATAGGGTTCCCATCAGCAAACACGAGCAGGGTTAAAAAAGACAGGGTTTGGTGGCTTGACCATAAGTCCATAAACATTTTCTCAAGAATCCCAAAACTGTATTGATTCAACAAAGAAAAGTGCTCTGGGTTTGGGGGTGTTTTCCGATTCCCCCCATCCTTCTCCCACTCCCCCAGCATATGCAACAATAAAGTGTTATTTCTACAATCTACTGAAGTTACTTCTGAATGTGCTCTCCCAATCACTGTAAGATTTAGTAATCAAAATTAGAAAGATTATTAACAGTATAAGGTTGCAGAGTTGCTATTTTACTTCTGCAATGCTTAAAAGGTTTGAAAGGAATGTGAAAGTGGTAAGAATGTTTCTATTCAAAATACAGGCTACACACTGTGAAAAAGCAGCACACAGAAAACTAGTCTGTGTTCTTTTCACCAGCTCTAGCCTAAATGTGGCCATGATCAACTCTAAAATTGGAAATCTAATTTCATACAATAGCAAGAGATAGAAACAATTATACCTAAGTCGAGAAGTCTGTCTCCAGGGCGGTTCCACTTCCAACCTTCTAGCTGCTGGTGTTCTGTATACTGCAACCTCCTGTCATGGAACACAACTCTTATAATACTCTAAAAAAGAAGAAAACAAGTATCTGATGAGCCACAAAGTTACTACATCTTTAGAAACAGCCTGAAGATAAAGTAATAGAACATTCCAAAATAGCTACAGAGCTGATAAAAACATATTCACAGCAAAAAATTTGGCAGCCAGTCTCCCAAAATATTCCAGAACACAGAAAGAGAACTAAGCAGCAGGAGATATATGAAAATGTGGTAAAAATGCAAAAGAGAATTATATCTGATTGCATATCCTAAAGGTCACCATAAAATATATGCAGTGAACTGAGCAACACTGACAGCAAAGCATCAACACTGTGTAGGCAACACAAACTTGTTTTAGAACACTAACATGAAAGACCATTTATTCTGAAAAGCGGTGAATATAGTTTGTCCTTTTTGTCATTGGGAATTTGGGGAATTTTTGTAGAAGATTTTAAGACATAAAATTAATAGAAAAATCCCTTCCTTATAAGCATACTTACAACAGATTTATTACTTTAATTAACAGTAATGCACAACTAGCTGAAAAAATTAACCTAAAAATCCTACAATATAATTAACTTTATTCAGCTAGAAGCAATTAGCCAATAATACCTGTTTTTGTGACCAGTTCTGCTACAACTGTGCTCTCAGTTGTATGGAAAGGTCTATATTCTGCTGCATGAATGCACATACAAAGCAATTTGTTACAGAGAGTGATGAGAACTATACACACACATTGCCACTGAATAAGCAAAACATAGACAAACGTTTCAACTCCCATTTTTCCCACTAGCCTGCAGTGTTACTTGTATTAACAGTGGATGAAGTGCCTCCTCCGGATACATTGCATTTCCTTGGATTTAGTTCACAGATAACAGAAAACACATGTGCGTATGTATTATATCGCTCATACAGACGTATTGCTCCTTTTTAACTGCAAACTGGCAAGTTTGGAACTCGTAAATAGCTGCAGCCACCTTCACTAATATGAAACGTCTTCTTTGTTTAAGTACTGAGATTCCAGTATTTAAGTGTCAGATTTTGACATAGCATCACAATACCTTGCTAGGGTAAAATTTACTGGTTTAGACTTTTAGACTGCTTTGTTCTATTTTACCTACCAAATGGCTTACCACCAATATACACACTGATAAAATTACAGGAGGGCCCCCAAAGCTACAAGGAAATAGCACCTAATGGCACAAAAAAAGTCAACATGCTTATTAAAGCAGGTCTATAGGCCAGGTTGTAAAAGGTTTGATTACAGAACTCACAAATGCCGGTTTTACACTTGGGCTTAACACCTCCTGAATTTCTCTCCTGAAATTATCATCCAACAGACAAATAAGAACAAGGATATAGGACTGTACAAGCCAGCCAAAGCTCACAAACTATACAACCCAAGGCTGACAGGTAAAGACTTTGTGTCCCACAGGCACACTATTCCGGTGTACTTATCACTACCAGTGACAGAGTGACTTCTTCCTAAAACAAGTAAGATTTTTCAGAAAATTTAGTAAAACTGACAAGTGCTTGTAAAAAAAGTCCACCTCCCCAACCTCCAGCAATTCTTTTAATAATTTGTACCATGAACTGGACATTTTTCAGGCTACCTCATTCTTATTCTCCATGTATTCCCTCAGATGCACAGTACCTTCTGCTAATATTGAAGTGTAAGGAGACAAACCTGGAATTAGGAACAGGAGCTCAGCTACGGAATAAACTGCTCAAGAAGCAGCACTATTACAGATCTGTTGTCCTACAGATAACATCTCCTATGTGTCAATATTCAACTGTTGCATAAAAACAAGCTGGCACAACAGGTCTTCCATAACTGTTAAGAAACATGCTCATAATGCCTCTCTGCTTCTTTCTAAATGATCCTCTGGCTTCCTTCCATGTCTCCTTATCATCTGAATATGAAAATGAAATGGCTCAGAAGATGCAGGATCCAAATCTATCAACAATCAGGTATCGTAAGCTTCGCCTAAAATAATTCAATCTTCACTGCACATGAGGACTCCATATATTGGGTATTCATAGTCTTCATATTCATACTTTTTTTTTTAGTATCATTGGTGAACAGTCATTCTAGTGAGAGCAGGAAAAAAAACCACATATCAAATCTTCAGCCTCTAGACTGTATTTCTCTCAACTAACTCTAGATATCTGAATTTGAGACCACTGTTACCACAGCTTCATTTTACTCAGCAGAAAGACATGCACATTTAGAGGGGATTCATTTAATCCCAAAACAGATCTAGATAAGACCCCAGACCTCATAAAGGGTACATGAAGTGATTAGCTCACCTTTAGTTATCTAAAATTACGTGAAAACAACATAAGCAGGGAAATGTATACATGTATATTCTTTTAATTTGTAGTAAACCTGAAATAAAACAACAAAATTAGGTTCCACTGTGCCTCTTTTCTTCATTAGTCAGATCAGCAGGTCCACCTCCCTCTGTGAATCAGAGTACAATAAAAGGTTAAAACCTACTCTTTTCATATGCAACCAGCAGAGGTTTGTCAATAAGCTACCTAGAGAACTTCAGCTCACCTTCACCAGTTTTCCATTGATCTCTGGTATGTCTCCAGCTTTCCGATTATCTAGCATCCGTATTTCATAGGACTGACCTTTAAAGAGAAAAGTTTTGTATCAGGAGAACAATCAGAGTAGAAAGCTATTTTGCATTCAGTGTACTTGAATTAGCTTTTGGTCCGTAATAGTACACAAGAATCAGTACCTGAAACTTCTACTTAGGTGATTTTTACAATGTTCACTTCACAGCACAGGAATTAGTGAAAGAAAATGAAACTTGTTGGTCTCTTTAGAACTACATAAACTTTCAGAGTTTAAGTATTTCATTTTATATGGGGCATAAGTACTTATTTCTCTTTTCTTTTCCTTAAAGAAAAGCTTTTCAAAGCTGAATTCCTGCTTTGTTTTTAAACTGATGAAAGCCAACACCTTGAGAACAACAGACTGGTCTTCCAAAACAACCTCTTGAAAAGAATTTATATATTCTTCATACAACATACATACTACCCCACTATATTTAATTCTGCCCAGGTACCTGTTACTTTTGTATGCTCTGCAATATTTCAGACAACCCATTAAAAGAGCTGGTTGCTGGTTATTTAAAGCAGGTATGAGTGAACCTATCTTTCTAGGGAATATGATGAACTGTTATGCTTCAAAGGAGAGAAAGTTACAAGTAATTTATTTCAACTACAGAGATTTTTTTCTTCCAAAGTCAGCAGCACATATTCATCTGCAAAAGTGAATTTTTAAAATATAGGACAAAACAGATTTCAAGACATTCACTAAGATCAAGTACGGTAAATTCATTACCTTCTACGTTACCCTTTAAACTACCTTCACAATCTAGTGTTTACTTCATTTAAAAGACATTCATTGGCTTGTGCTACAAGGTAAAGGTTCAGCTGTCATACCTTTGTGAAAAGGGCAAAGATTTCTTCAACTACTTTCACTGCTCCACAGACTGATGTTACCACCAACTATGAACTGGTTTGGGTTTTTTTGCTCTAACACAATTAGCACATTATTTACATAGTCTACATGTGTACAGGCTTTCTTTACGCCAGCAGCATTTTATCACTGATGACATCAATCTATAAAAAAATTAAACGTACCTGGTGCAACTAAGGAAAGCAACACATCATCTCTCCTCCCTACCTCCTAAGAGGGAATCTTTTTTCCTGTTAATCTGTTGAACTACCAGTGTTATTTTGCTCACACAGATATATAACACACTTACGTCCATCTGAGTTAACAGAGAACATCAAGGTGGGGTTTTTTTTAATCTAGTACTATTAATGAAAATCATAATATCATAGAATCACAGAACAACCAGGTTGGAAGAGACCCACCGCATCATCGAGTCCAACCGTTCCTATCAAACACTAAACCATGCCCCTCAGCACCTTGTCCACCCATGCCTTAAACACCTCCAGGGAAGGGGAATCAACCACCTCCCTGGATAGCCTGTTCCAGTGCCCAATGACCCTTTCTGTGAAAAATGTTGCAAATATTTCTGTTTTCTTTCACTGTTACATGGAAAGGCAGGGGAGGAGAACAAAATATTTTGACTGCTTGCTCAACAAGTGTTGCTAAACTTTTACAGACACAAAGATCTCACAGAGGTAAACAAACCAAGGAATGCCAGACTCCAAAACGCAAAAATAGCATAGGAAGTCTTTGAAACAAAGGGATAGGTAAGTTTTATTCTGGACTTCTGGACAAGAGGCTGCTCTGAAAGTCTAAGAAGCATCACAGCATTCATTATAGTCACATTTCCAAGAAGACCCCACTGTGCCAATTTCCCATAAAGGGATTTGCAGTTGCACCATAATGGTGTTTTCTAGACACTTCCTTGCTTAAATCCAAATGTTGGAGATGACCCTGTTTAAGCCCCCTTTTGTTGATTTTGTGTTCCCCTTCATGCTCTTCACTCCAGGCCCTTTGCTCTCAGTGCTACTGGTGCCTCCCCTTCCTACTTCAAGACACTCCTTATCAGGTCAGTCATCTTGCTGGCAAGGCTACCTCTGCCCCCCACCCCATGACTGAGGTGGAATCCATCTCTCCCGAGCAGTTCTCTGCATTCACAGAACTACAAGCCTAGCTGCATTGTGTAAACCTAACTAAAGAATGCTTCTCCTTCCAAAGCAATTCCTGTCCATTCTATTTCTGCTATTCCATATACATCTAGATGAACAGCAGCCAACTCAAAACACTGTCCTACAACTCGGACACGCATTCTCAATCACCAACCATCACCACTCCAAGATATGAACTTCTAGAATCAACTTCAGCTGAAAATCTAATCACTTCAAATACACCATGAGCTCACAGAATTGTAAAAGATGCCAAGTTGCAAGGGAGTCATAAAGAACAAGTCCAATTCCCTGCTTGCAGGAATACCTAAAACTAAATTGTATGACTAATAGCATCATCCAGATGCTCCCTGAACTCTAAACAATGCTTTTAGCTATTCCAATTAAAGTACTTACTGACATTACGTTAAGTCAGGACTTGCTTAAGTATTGCCTTAGGAAAGGTCACCATAGCTTAACAGACAGCGCAAATGTTCCTGTTGCTTCTGGTATTCCCAATGCTGTAAACTAAGATAACTGTTGATGAAATTAAAGAGGGTATTTGCACCCTATGGTTCTCCCTACAAACAATCCTCTTGAAAATTATGTAAGGCAAGACACTGCCTGGTAACAAGGTCAAACCAGAAACTAAATAGCTGAAGTGACTAGGATTAAAATTACTCTTTTTCTAGAGGAATAGATCCAACTCATTACACAAACATATGTATCAGTAAAACAGTGCTGCAAACTGATTCTTAATTTAAGCTTGCTCAGTATAAAAGATGCAATCTCTCAAAACTAACCCAAGATTTTTTTTTCCTATGTGTATACATCTCTACAAACATTTAATAGAGAATTTTTTAAGAAAAAGTCTTAACTTAGGCAGCAGGTGTACTGCCGTCCTCTCTGAAGTATTAGCACAGAAGGGAAGTTGGCCAATTGTTTTAAGTTTATAAACATTTGAAGGTTTCCAAATAGTGCAAAACATCTTGCTAGTCCAGCACACTGCTGTAACTGTATCACTTTCTGCTGAAGAGATACCCAGGGTACACAAAGTGATAATAAATAAAGTAAACTTGACTGAGCAAATGGTAGAACTACACGATCACGTGTTTATAAGAAACTACAAATCACCTAAAAAACTTCCATTGTTCTCCTTAGTTGAAGAGTGAACTAATGTTTAAAGCATATTTGGAAAGACTGGATACTGCAAGATGAAACACATAGCAACTTTATTCACACAGAAAACTGAAAATGATGCTTTGTCATTATGTCAGTATCAAATTAGGTACAACCTGCTCTCACAGATTTAAGGGCCCGAGTGCAGTTAAATGCTTCCAAGTGTGATGTGTCACCAGGAATTCACGCTACCAGAACCATTTCAACTTGAGCGAAAAAGATACTTGACCAAGAGAACACACATGTAAAACAAACACCCTAGTAAAGCAATTACTAAGTTAAATAGCTCACACAGACTAAGGAAGATTTCACCCACACGTATTTTAAATTGTCTCCTCTTAAATGCATACTAAAGTGGAACACTGCTCAGAGAAGGACAGGAGCAGACAAGACTAATTGTACCAAAACATGGTATTACGGAAAATGAATGGTGAATGTATTTTTTAAATTGTTTTTGTTTTTCAAATGGTCAGTGCTGCAGGACTGTGTCTTCTAGTTACAGTGCTGTCTATTGAGAGATTTTGAGTTGAAGTCCACAAAGAAATGAAAAAGCAAATTTAAATCCAGGAACAGCAATCCTAGAGCTTTAGAGTCAGGAAGGGGAGGAGTGTACAAAGCCATTGATACAGCCCAAAGCAAATGATAAATAGTTTCATTTCAGTTCAGAACACTAGCTGACTAAACTTAGGATACCAAGGTATCAGAGGTGAAGGAGGTCTTATCACATGACAATTATTTCATTCAGATTATTTTACACAGCAGTCAGTACCTTCTGTGGAAGGAAAACCAAAGTTTTATGCAAAGCAACCACAGTTTATGAAGTATTTATTTAACTGATTTCTGATAAATGCAGACAAATAATAGCAAAATACACACAAACTCCAAAGGTAACTAGAAAGGTAACTGCACTTATGTTTGTTTCAAACATAATTATGTTCTGGGCAGATACATATAGATAGTTTGAGAATAAGTGTCCTCTGTTGTGCAAGGCTTTTTGTTTAGGGATTGACATTTTAACATTTACTATGACTTTTGGGGGTGTATTTGTGTACCTTATGCAAATATCATCCAATTAACTTGCTATTACTCATGGGTTGTAAACAGGAATGCAAAAATAATCTTGTATTTTAAG
>WAAB01012848.1:1783-25103 GCA_013389865.1 Piaya cayana | reverse complement strand
GGAAAGGGTCATTAGGCATTGGAATATGCTGCCCAGGGAGGTGGTTGATTCGCCTTCCCTGGAGGTGTTTAAGTTACAGGTGGACAGGGTCCTGAGGGACATGGTTTAGTGTTTTGTGGGAGTGGTTGGACTCGATGATCCAGTGGGTCTCTTCCAACCCGGTGATTCTGTGATTCTGTTTCAAACATAATTATGTTCTGGGCAGATACATATAGATAGTTTGAGAATAAGTGTCCTCTGTTGTGCAAGGCTTTTTGTTTAGGGATTGACATTTTAACATTTACTATGACTTTTGGGGGTGTATTTGTGTACCTTATGCAAATATCATCCAATTAACTTGCTATTACTCATGGGTTGTAAACAGGAATGCAAAAATAATCTTGTATTTTAAGCTATTACTACCTGAAGTTTATCTCCTAAAAGTTTGATTTTATTGGGAGTGAGGTGAGGGGTGGAGTTGGGACACAGAGGAGAAAAGAACACAGCAAGTAAAAAAAAAAAAACCACCTCAAAAAAACCAGAAAAAACCCACAGAAAAAAGCCCCAAACCAAACAAACCACCCAGACTCTAAAGGGGAAGTAATGACATTTTATAGTTAGGAGTCTGAACTGGACAAATCAAGACTAGCTCAGTTTTGACATGCATTTCTTTTGAGATACAATTCCAGTTTCAGAAAGGACAAGGAGCATTCACTATAATCATGCCTGCAACATATGTATACCAACCTTGATTCAGGTACGTAAGAGTTTCATCATATAATTTTACTGCTGGAGACGTTGCAGCACACATAACATACTGGAAGGGTGGATGTTTGGTCTCATTTTCCTGTGGAAGGCTGGAATCTTCCTGTTTGAAAATAGGCAGTGCCAAAACATCACTGAAAAGAAGAAACAAATAACATTGTGAGACTTGGCCTTCTTCTGCCTGAAGTTAAAGGAAAAAAAAAAAGTTATTCACGACTTTAAAAAAACCACAGTGGAATACACACAGAATTGTGTCATACTCAGTTTATTAGTGAAACCAATGTGAGCAGGTTCTAAAACATTCTCCAGTAAAATTTTAGACTAGAATAAATAAGCAGTGTCCTGAAACCTAAGCAGATAATAAAGTTGTGTTGATCCTCTGAAAGTTTAATCTTCAGTTCTTGTCTCCACTGAAAAATATCAGTTTACTCTTAATTATTCACCTGTCAACATAGGCAAGCCACCTAATACACATGCAGCTGAGAGCAATACACTTACCTTCCTCTTCAAAATAATATATTCCCCACAGTAAGTTACTTACCTGGTGAAAGTCTTTCTCCCCTTTTAGTATAATTACACCTAATCTATTTTTTCAGTCTTTTTTTATGTTTTAGCACACTGTATAGCACAAAACTTATTATGCAGATTCACAAAACATATGTTATAAAAAGCACAGCCAAGATACAGTTTGCTTGTAGACATAAGACTACCAGAAAAAAATTTGAAACTGCCAAGTTTCAGGAGCAAAGAGTAATCCATGCTGTCCACAGGTAGCGGTAAGAGACAGTGTCACCACAACTGACAAACAAATCTGCTTGAATTAAAGAGAATTCAGAACTAAATCTGTGTTAGCAACATATTAGTTTTCCTTGTATACTGTAATACTTCATAAATAAAACTTTAAAGTGATTAATGAGTTCTGTTCTAAGACAGTGTTTTTCTGGTGCTGAATTTCACAATGAAATTCTTACCAGCAGATCTATGAAGCTTTCTTTTTGAAAACTATTTTCTAAACTGAAGTAGGATTTCTCATATTACTTCCACCTGTTGATCAGTTTTTAATCTACATGTATCTTATTTCTCTTGCATTGACCATAATCAGAGATTTAGTATATTTTGTAAAGATTTATAAATACCTTATCTGTTGTACTGCACTATTACTTATGCCTGCCACCCAAAAATTTGTTAAAAGAAATTAGGTTTTGCTATTGGTCATTTCTGGAGAGCCTGCTTTATTTAAGGAGAGCTCTGCAATTCCTCTTGAATTCCAGCTCATATCCGAATATTAGAAAGTATCAGTACCATAATCAATTTTAAAAGTGAAAATACAGCAAATTTTTTTATGTCATGAAAGGTTACAGTATAGACTCGCTCTATTTATGTGTTGGCTATGAGGAGTGCAGCTGGGGTACCTCAACTTTTGTTTCAGAGCATTCAGAACACACAGTAAGTTAAAGGCCAGCCACATCATCATATTCTGCTTCCCTGGCTACCTGGAAGAAGCCACCTGAGAAAGTAAATACACATGAACAATGAACAAGTCTAAGATGTCTGTCTATACCTTGCAGATATGGTACAATCTCTCCCAAAAATAAGAACTAGAATTACAAAAAAGACCGAGAAGAGACATCCACACAGGTTCATTCCCACCAGAAAAATGCTACAAATAGGCATGAAAACAGAACAAGGCAGAAAACTGTCTGAAAAAAAACAGTACAAGTCTGCTGAACCATATCTTAGCTACTTCTGATGTCTGCTCCTCAAACCAAAGCCCACAGGAAGGGGTATTCCTTAACTAGTTACAAAGGAAGACAAGTTTCTTGTCTTACAAAGGAAGGAAATTTCAGAGAAGCAGATGCTCTCAGAACACTTTACTTGATATGCAAAAGGAGTGCCATATACAGCCATGGGCCAGAAAACGTCATAGTTCTGTGGACTGCTGCTTGAGGATGACTCCGAAGAAACACCTAAATGCCTCACGTCATCAGTCAAGAGGGCAGCACGAGCAGAGGGCTGCCCAACACAAGAGGGAGCACTGCGACAAGCAGAGAGAAGCACTGATCCAAGACAGAAATTCCACGTTAGGAACCCCTGGAAAGCCATGCTCATCACACAGTTTGGCACACAAAGCACGAGCCAGTGTATTTATGAACAGGAACTTTAAACAAGAAAGAACACAGAAACAATGACAATGTTCCAAATACGCACATAAGTGTCAAGGCACAACAAAGGCGGCACACAAATTATCTCACCAAACAAATAACCTGTAATTCACAGTAAGTTCTACAGCACTTGCTTTCACATAACACATAAGGTTAAATATAGAAGTCTTTTGTGTATTTATGAAAAATATCTTTCAAGCTGTCGTTTTCCACCCACACTTTAAAGATAAAAATGTGTCTGGTCTGGCTTAAGAACGTGTGCTGCAGTTAATGAACTATTTACATTAACAAGGCACTGCAAGCCAACTCATACAAACGAAAGACAAATTTAGCCAGCTTTAAACTCACTTTTGTTAATACTTACAAAGTGCTAATGACTAACTGCCACTGCAGAAACAAGGGGTGAAAAGACATCCAACTCCTCAAACATACAATTTAATTGTAAGGAAAGCATAATGCACGTTCTTAAATGCCACCACACCAGAGAAAACACCCCAGCAAACGGCACAAGGCAAATAAGAATCTTCACTTATTTTCCCAGATAAAAATATACATTTCCCATAAAAGAAAGTCTTCTGGGTACTAGTACATTTCAACTGAAAAGTGAAGCCAATGCAATTTAAAACTCCTTCCTAGACCATCCCTAAACAAATACTATTTAAATAACACTTCCTTTATTCATGAAGAATGAATACTAGTGCTTTCATGTTTAAACATACACCTGTGCCCATCTAAAAACAGGTACAAGCTACAGGCAAGTAATAAGAATCAATAAGGTATGATTAAAGTATTTCCCATTAAGATTTTAACATTTTGGGGAGCCTGCTATGAGGTGACTGGTCTATCCTCCAGTACAGCAACAGAGGTTGACCAGTTTTCATACCCATACACTTATGGTTCAGTAAAACAAAAGGTCTCACTGGGATAAAGAATTTCTGCCATGTGACCCCTACCATTTCCCTCTACATAATACTGTTCTGGGCTATGCTGGATCTCTATCAGTTCACAGCAGAGCCCACCAACATCTACACAACTGTGGGTGGTAACAGCAGGTGATAAAAAGCTCACTGTACAGAAACCCCTATCCTACCAACCACAACCTGAAGTCAGGCGTAATGAGTTAAGCCCATTTCCCTACTCATGACTTGTGGTAGCAGGGACATAGGGGAGAAATTTCTAAGGTCTACATTTACATAGGAATCATTAGGAACATGGAGCTTTGGGAAACATAAGAATAGAAAAAGTATTCCCCCCAGTTCTGAAGCCAGACTCAGGACTCCCCTGATGTTTATCCTTATAATAGCTCAAACAGGGATCACCTGAATTTCACAGTGACAAGCATCATCTACAAAATAAAACTCATGGGTCACACAGCAAAGGTGAAGAGCATGTGCCACCAGGTGTACTCAAGAACAGAAAACCAACAGGACATGGATGTTTCATATTTTTAATAGTCCTCTTACACCGAAGAAGAGTATCTCATAAGTAAGTGATAAACCACACATAAAATATGCTATTATTTAGTTCATGTTCATTAAAACTACGGAGATCCTCAGTTATAGCCTTTTTACTACCTCTGTAATTTTATACTGATTCTATTATAAGATCCAATAAAAAAAAAACCCAGGAGAGCAGATCAGCCTTCTCAGTTCTTTCCTTCCTCAGACCCCAGATATAATTTCTGCATTTATAATGAGACGATGACCTAACAGCGCCAATTATCTGCCTACCAGTAAATCACTGGCCGTCTCCATGCTTACACGTACTTTAGCATCCTCCAGTCCTCTTCCTACTCACCTAGTGAAATTTCATTTGTGCTGGCTCAATGCAGAATTGTGACAGGCACTTTTACTGCCAGCTTTGCTCTGTGCTGTGCTATTTAACACAGCAAAGGACCTCTTCCCTAAACTGAAGCATCCACTGGCAGAGATGCCCACATGGAGGAAAAATAAGTTCTAGCTGTTTTAAAATTACTTCAGGCTACTGAGGGAAAAAAAGGAGCTTTTAGAGGTGGATCCTGTTCTTTTTCTGCCACTGATAACTCCTGGTTTTGTGAAGTAAAAGGCTAATTTACTTCACTTCCCTCATCTAAGTGAATTTTTTACTATTAAAAGCAAGCTGAGGTTTAAACAAATAGCAATGTTTCAAAGGAGAGGCAGCATCTTTTGTTAGACTTCTTGATACCTTATGAGAAAGCATATCCATTGAGGTTTACTCTCCTGACAGAAGGAACTCAGGCATTAAATTTTTGAAGTTATTAGCTCCTGTAAGAATAGTCTTATCTCAGTGCATCACAATTTGTTATCTAAAGCATACACTGAAAGCATTCTTTCTTCCTAAAGGGAGGAGAATATTTTCCCAGAAAAACAAACAGAAACAGTGTTTGTGACACACCAAAAGCAGGCTTTAAACATCTCCAATACCAGATCTTTGCTAGCGATGCTACAGAAGTGCATAAACTAAACTTCACCATAAATAGAATGCTAGAAGAGGAAGCAAAGTGCATGTTAACAATTGAACCAAAGCACCCAATGGGATGGATCACATGTGATAAGCTATCCTGTTTTATGTAGCTTACATGAGTAGGGTACAAAAAGACCAAGAAAAATTTAAGTTTGCATTCTCCATGCTTGTGAAATGTGTTTGATAGCCACAAAACCACCTTAGCTTCCAAATTTAAAACCCTCTTTTCAATACACCCTCTGAAGCATTTAAAAAAAAAAAAGTACATGCCTCATAATAATAGGGTCACAAAATAAATTAAGACCTTCTGACCTTGACCTTACAAGAACAGGAACTAGCATGTCATGAAAAGCCAAAGTCACATTGCATCAATCATCGGCCTTATCTGTCTTCTGGATTGTATACTTTTGGGTGTGAGTACTGAAACATCCAAGAACATGCAGTTTAAAAAACAGTTTATGAGGACAAATACCTTCAGAAAAATGTTCCTCAAGCAGTATTTGAATTACAGTTGTGATCTCAAAGCCAAGTTCTGCACTGTTAAAGAGGCCTGAACAAGCCATAGGAAAATGTAAGGAAATGGGAGAGTTGACACTCCCTAACACCTTCCCAGTGGCCACAACAGCAAGTCTGATTTGAGATAAGATCTTTGGAAGGTGTTGCTGGGAAACAACTTTCTCTGAAGCAGTTATCAAGAAAGGCAATGTGAATGAGAAATGTGCAAATGTAATGCTGTTCCTGGGAATCCTACAATCCATCACACGGAAATTCAACTGGTTAGAGGCGTCAGCTTACAGGGAGTATGGCACAAACCCCCCAAAAGAACAAACCCTAAGAAAGAATAAAAATCCCACTGCCTTCATTAGCTCTTGAAGGTACCAAGGAAAAGCTGTAAGAACAGAATTTGTTCACAGTTACAAATTTCTAGTCCTCCATACACCCCTCCAACTCAAGAGGGCCAGGCAGCTGCTTTAATACACAGCAGCTGTAATATGGACTGCTGCTAAGCAGGAGTAATGCAAAAAGGGTAAATGAGGTAAATCTGTTGCCTTGCTCTCAATCCTGCACATCCATTCACCATCAGGGGTGACACGGGACACAAAAGTTACATTACTCAACCAGAAGAGTCTTTTTACCTTAAGAATTAAACTGGTCCCCTTGACCTTTTGAAATGTGTTCATGCATTCAACAAGGAAGAAGAAAACAGAACAAAACAAAAAAAACCCAACATCAGTGACCTGGAATATGAGGTTTACCTTTTCAACATGTTTTATGTGCGGTTACACAAAGCCAGCAGGTTTAGATTTGTGGGTTTGGGTTTCCCCCCTCCAAATGTCTTATTTCCTGATAAGAATTTACATATTTGTGTGCCTGCACAGCAAATCAAGCTCCAGTTCTAAGTGGTACATAAAAAGTTATTTTACAGAGTCTACATATCAGTGCAAATCATTTTTACTACAGTGCAACACAAACACAGAACAAACCAGACCAACAGCTTTTAATTTATTCTCTAGAAAATATCATGTACATCTTAAGAACAAAACAACAAAAACAAACTCCAAAAGAACTTCACCCAAACTTTTCAGGATATCTGGAGTAACCACTTCTCTTTAAAAAAAAAAACAAAACAAAAAACCAAAAAAAATCATAACCTGTAGCAAAGTCTCAAAAAGTAGGAGGCGTTAGGGGAAGCACTAATAGTCACTATGCCTGTCAGAAAGTAACAGCAGCCACCACAAGGAAAATGGGGCCTGAATGATCTGTGTTTTTTCCTATTTGCACAGTGAATATAAATTTAAGACAGAAACTGTCATAACCCAATCATGTTAACCAGAGGCCAAAAAAGGCCATAAGGGTCCCAAAAGCAGAAGGAAGGCGACACCTTCCCTCTGTTTTGGAAACAAAGCTGTAAGTTGAAGGAGAAATCCTAACAGACTACCCTAATGACTACTTTAGCCTAAGCCTTGGAGGACAGCTGATACACAAAGTTCCCTTGCCATCCAAGGCTCTCCACAGCACAGTAAGGAAACAACACTGACTGCAGAAGTTTTCCGCCCTTTTGATCAAGGCAGCAGCCAGCTACCTTCTCCAAAGACACTCCAAGCGTGCAGAAGACGCAGAGTCAAAATGACTTGATGCTCTAAAAATGGAAGCCAGTCTGGATGTATTTTTGGTACAGTCTTTTGTACAGACTTTCCTGTTTCAGAACTAAAAATCATCGTTTTCAAATAATTTTTTTAAAAACTCCAGGTTTTAACCTAGAAATATATACCAAAATAGCTACTCCCAAAATAACTGTCAAGCTTCAATTTCAGCACTACAAATACCATTGGAACTGCAGGCATTTAAATAAATCCATATACTAAGCTTCCAATTTACACAGAAAAAAATCGGTCATTAATACTAATGTACTTGTCCATATATTAACACTCATTTAAGTTAATTTAAATCAATTTGTTGATTAAATAATTCATGACATGAAAAATGGAATTCTGCTAAAGAAATAGCAGGCAGTTCCTCAAACGTATCTTCTCAGTGAAAGAGCCTCCATTTTTGATAGTTCATAGCAACATCAGTGGTCCCCAAAATTAAACAATTCTGGCTGTGCTACAATGCATATTGTGACTGTAAGAAGTCATTATGAGAGTCTTAGCTCTACACGACAGCATCGTTATCAACTGAAGTTAACAGCAATACTCAAAACTATGTTTTAGATGGGTTTCCAAAAGGAAGGGGGGGAGGGGGTTTATTTGATACATCTGACAATAACTGCTAGCAAGTAAACTGAATTTAGTGTTTATAGGCAGTTTCTCATTGCATAAGATGTTAGAACAGGAATCAGAAAAACTCGGTTTCAAGACCTTTTTTCAGAATTTTCAGAACTGTTTAAAACCATGTGGGGATCTGCAGAGAAAGTTTTTCCAGTTAGTGTCCTTTTAAAAAACAGTCACCCGCCAATGGACGTGAGCAGTTTTTAGAATACAAATAATCAGAGAAGCGATGTCAAATATTCTGCTCCAGGACACTGACTGATTGTCAGCTCAAGGAAGCATCAACTAAATTATATACAACCCTAATACAGGTGAAGGGCCTGCATGCAGGTGGTTGTTACAAAATGGAGGGGCATATAGCTTGGGGAGCTCTCCCAGCATTCTTCTCCAGACATTTCCTCCTTTTCCATCATCTCTTTTTCTAAGGAAGTGACAAATAATTAGCTTCTACTCGCATACAGAACTGCAACAGAATAACTTCACTCTTCTCACTAAGCCATTTCTCTTCGTTTTCCACTTACACATCACCATCAACCTAGCAGGCAATGATTTCCTAGAAGTAAAAATCTAATACACTCGCTGAAATCACTCTTAAGCCAGCAAATAATAATTGCCATTAGATGATCCCTTTAACTACGCATTCAGGGATTAAAGCTACAAACTGTGTTAGTACACGCTCCAAAAATATTTGGGACTCATCAAAAGTGTGCAGCATCAAATGTAAGGGTAACGTACAAGACAGCTTGCACAGCATTACTTTTTAAGAGCTGGTTTTAACTGCTACAGCTTTTTCTGTGGTAATTCAAAGTATCCTAACAGGCACATACAGACAACTGTAAATAGCTCAGGGTTGCTGTCCACTAGGAAAGAACGACAAGAGTAGAACAAGCAGCCTACAGCTGGCAGTAAAGGTGAAAATTGCTGAAGTTTCTAAAAACAAACCAGTGTGAAGTCTACAGAAAGATAGGGAAATCTTTAAGAAACCACTGCAGTCAAAACTCTAACTTCTAATCATACTTCTAATCCTAGAAAGAACTGGATCGTGACAAAGAAGGAAGAACTCTTCAACAGGAGCCTATGCATTATCTGTTGGCGCTTACACAAGCAGAAGATAAACCAGAAACCTAACTTTGAGAAGCCACCCAGGCAACTGTCACACAGGCGCCCACAAAAATGGGCACATCACTTCATGGGATGAATGTTCGCTTGACAAAGACAGAAATGGGAAAGAAGGGGAATTAAATCCAGGTGAAATTAAATCAGGTGTATTTTCATTAAGAGAGAGGTGAATCATCTTTTTCTCTGACCTAGCAAGTTTTAGAAGTTATTTTTAATTTTAAAAACAACACAAAACAAAAATACCATCAAATACGTAACTGACCACAAACCTGCTGAGCCCACAATCACAAATGCTACCAAAAGGGTCCTTGTTTCTACTCAGCCGAAACCTTTATTCATAACTTTGAACAACAACATTGCAGTTCAAACACTTTCGCCTCACAAGTGCTGCTTAAAATACACAGAACAGCTGAAACTTGTGGTGGCCAAGTTTCAGGTGACCCCAAGACTGAGCATGTCTTCCATACAGACTAGTCTATGAAGAATATCAAAAGCGCAAGTATTTTACTTCCCTAGACTCTCAATTATTGACTAATCCTGACAAAAAACTTGGACTAAAATCATTTCCAGCACCCTCAAAGCATTTTCCATTTTTCAGGCTAATAAATCACTCTGGAATCATTAAGGTTGGGAAGGAACTCTAAGACTGTCTAGTCCAATTGTCAGTCCAACACCACTATGCCTACTAAACCATGTCCACACGCTCTTCTCATATCTGAAATAAAACATGATTATTTCAAACAAGCACAGTTTTATCTTAACTTTGCCAAAGTACACCCAAACGCTATTTAAACAGAATTACTGCGGAACCTGGAAAACAATCAAAAGGTAAGGAAACTGACAAATTAATTGAAAAAGGTACGTGACAAGAGAAAAAAAAAATAAAAGGAAAGCATGATGGAAAATATAGAGAAATATGAAAAAATAAAGGGACTAAGTAAAGCACAGCCATACTGCTACCATATTAACTAACCCGATGTTTACTTGTGTGCAGATGACCATCTATTAGATTTTAAAGAAAAGAGCTATTATTTGTTATGAACAAGAATCATGGAATGGTTTGGGTTGGAAAGGACCTTAAAGACCACTCAGTACCAAACCCCCTCCACGGGGAGGGACACTTTCCCTAGATCAGGTTGCTCATAGCCTCATCCAGGATGACACTGGACAAGTAGTGGATAATCCTGTTAGATGGGACCCAGTTCCGCAGCCTAGGGACAGATCCATGCTGTATTTCAGCAGAGCTCACGCACACCAGGCAAGATCCCACCAGCCCAGGTGCCAGCACCAGCCTGTCCTTTGGGAACAGGGTGGGAGGAGCTGGGGCAGCCCCGTCATGCCATGCAGTAGCAGGGGAGCGGCACCAAATGGGGGACACTGGGGAGGGTCAGGTCTCCTCTACGTCCTCATTGCTCAGAAAGAGCCACAGAGACAGGAAAAAGAAAGTGGTGGTGATACAAAAAGTAGTTACTATTACAACAAATGGAATATTTTGATTTACACTGAAATAAAGTTCATCCAAGTAGGTGTATTTTTTTAAAGTTAGAAAGTCCCTCGAATAGCATAGGGCTTTTAAGGCACGTTTTTTCAAACCATCCATTTCCAGGCATTGTTATGTCTTGTGTCAAGCATAATCTGTGCTAAACTGTTGTGTCTTTTTCTATAATCACCTCTGTTTGCAGTCTCTCCCAATCTCAAATACCAAGTCACGCAGAGAACCATAATCAACTCCAAATTTGCAAGAGATTTCTGTTGTGAAGTTCATAACAGCATTAAAATCAGTCCTTAGAAAGTAACAGAATATGCGTAAGATTACTCAGAAAATTTACAGACACCCACATAAGTGGGAAACACATTCTGCCCCACCTCCTGCTGCACGTGACAGAGGGAGATCGCTCCCTCGTGTTGCCCAGGCCTGATAAAGAGCACTTGCTTTCTAGAACTCCAAAACGAGTCTTAAAGAGAGTTTATTCGTCGGCGTTTTCGGCCTTAGTGACAGCAAAGGCAGCCGGTTGGCCACAGCACCCATCGCTTCCCCCAGCCCTGGAGTTACCTCATGCTATAGGCACCGGCTCCCAGCTCCTGCCCGATGCCGGAGAGGCTGGAGTCGAAGTCATGCACCAGCCCTGACTCGATCACTTCATCCATCTTCAGCACCCACGCCATCTTCTGTAGCGATCCCACGGGAAGAGCCCAGGCGGGGAGGGATCACTCGGACCCGCACGCCAGGAGGAAGCAGGAGGCAGAAGCAAGCGGGAATGACGCCAGGAAGGAGCGACGGGCAGGAGAATGCGGGAAGGAGTAAGGGTTGGGAGCAGAGGGGCAGTAGGTAGCGGTGAGGGGGCAGGGAAGGAGGGGGGAACAGAAGGATGCGGGAAAAGGACTGGGAAGAGCGAAGGGCAGGAGGATGCGGGAAAGGGGCTGGAGGATGCCAGGAAGGAGCTGGGAAGGAGTGAGGGGAGGGAGCAGGAGGCGAAAGGAAGCGGGAAAGGGACTGGGACAGAGTGAAGGACAGGAGGAAACGGATAAGAAGGGGAGAAGGAAGTGGGAAGCGCAGAGGAAAGAAGTAAGGAACAGGAGGAGACGGCTTTCGCGCTAGGAAGGAGCAAGGGGCAAGAGGAAACGGGAAGGACACGAGGAGGGAGCAGGGGCAAAGGAAAACAGGAAAAGCGCTCTAAAGGAGCAAAGGGCAGGAAGAAGCGGGAAGGGCGCCGGGAAGGAGCAAGAGGCAGGAGGAAGAGGGGCGGGAGGCACGACCCCGCGGCTCAGCCCCGGGGGGGGCCTTTCCCTGCGGCGAGAGGAGGGCGCGGGGCCGCTCTCAGCATCCTGCGCTGCCCCGGCCGCCGCGCGGGGCTGGGGACCGGGGGGAGGCAGCCGCCACTACCTCCTCCTCCTCCTCCTCTTCCTCGTCCTCCCGGACCCTGCCCAGCGGCGCCTCCCGCCGCATCATTCGCGGGGAGGGACCGGGGGGGGGAAGGGTGGAAGGCGCCGCCGCCCCCGCCGCGCACGGAGGGGGAGGAGCTTCCGGCTGCCTCGCGCCCGCCCCGGGCGGAATTGGGAGAGTAGAGGGGTAGTTCCGGACACCGCCTCGCGCCGCCCCCGCGGGAGCAGGCGCGCCGCCCCGGCGTGGCCCCGCTCGCCCGGCGCGCCGCCGCTCACGCCAACATGGCGGCCACTTCCTACCCGCCTCCAATGCACACACCGGGGGGGCGGGCGGGCGAGGCCCGGGCGCGGCCGCCCATTGGCTGGGTGCGGCCACAGGGAACCAATCAGAAGGAAGAAGGGAGGGAGAGAGGGGGACGTGGCGAATCAGCGAGCACTTCCGCAAGCCCGACGGGCACTGCGGCAATCCGGAAGCGAATGACAGGCAGTGGCGTCACCGCCCATCGTCCACCTGGGGCGGGAGCTGAGGAGAGAGAGGCTGTACCGGTATGGAGGGAACCGACACGGGCATCCAGCGCCGAGCACAGCCCCAGCATCCACACCGTGTGTGTGAGCAGCATCTCTCTGTGCTGCTTGTCGGAGTTGGCACCAACACTGCTTTCCTAGGGAGCCCAGGCTGTTGTTCCTATACCCTCCGTGTAAATCGTAGAGTCACAGAATAGTTTAGGTTGGAAAGGAATTGAAAGATCGTCGAATTCCAACCCCCCTGCCATGGGCAGGGATACATCCCACTAGGTTAGGCTGCCTATCTAACCTGGCCTTGAACACCTCCAGGGATGGAGCATCCACAGCTTCCCTGGGCAACCTGTGCCAGTGCCTCACAGCCATCGCAGTCAAAAACGTCTTCTAAATAATCCAAGTCTCCCCTCTTTCAACTTCAAACCGTTCCCTCTCGTTTTATTCCTGTGCTTTCTGATGAAGAACCAGTCCCCAGCTTTCCTGTATAAGTGCTGGAAGGCTGCAAAAAGGTTCTCTCAGAGCTGAAAAACCCCAACTTTGTCATCTTCACCTTAAAATACATGCACCTGTGCTAAGGTGGAAAGTGCACTACCGTAACAAATTTTATTTGCTTAGCATTAATACCTTCTGTTTCTTTTCGGCCTTTCACTTGTTTCTTGGCCCACTGTATAGCAACTTAAGCCCATTTTGTAGGTTTTGAGATGAATTAAGACTGCCTTTCTCTCCTTGTAACAGGCCAAACCAAGTTAAATCCAGATGTATTCAAGTAACATAAAATTTGTCTTTCAGGAATATGAGTTTGTATTATGCAAAAAATCATTGAAGTGGCTTGATTTTGTGCTGTTATTAAAATACATTATATTTCCCAATGACAGGATTCAGGAGGCAGCTAAGCTTTTAAGAAATAATTCACACCTAATATAATGGGCTGGCAGTTGGAGAAGCCTAGGAGGAGTGCAAGGAAGTACAGTAGCTGCCAGTGGTTTAAATTTTAATCCCCTCCCCTCTCATCACAAAATATTTAGTCCAATGAGAGGGTGCTCACAGGGACAGGGCAAGTAACCCATGGCTTCATGTAAAGAAGGGTTCCCCAAAAATTCAAGTCTTAATAATTCAGAGGATTGTCAGGTAATTTTATGAAAAAAAAAGTCATTAAAATGGTACACCCAGTTACAGGCACGGAGTGAGTGATAGGACTACGGGAGATGACTGTAAACTGGAAAGGGGCAGATCTAGACTGGACATAAGGAGGAATTTCTTCATGATGATTTCTGCACAGTGACGGTGATGAGGCACTGGCACAGGTTGCCCAGGGAAGCTGTGGCTGCCCCATCCCNAAAAAAAAAGTCATTAAAATGGTACACCCAGTTACAGGCACAGAGTGAGTGATAAGACTACGGGAGATGACTGTAAACTGGAAAGGGGCAGATCTAGACTGGACATAAGGAGGAATTTCTTCATGATTATTTCTGCACAATGACGGTGGTGAGGCACTGGCACAGGTTGCCCAGGGAAGCTGTGGCTGCCCCATCCCTGGAGGTGTTCAGAGCCAGGTTGGATGGGGCCTTGGGCAGCCTGGTCTAGTGGAAGATGTCCCTGCCCATGGCAGGGGGCTTGGAGCTGGATGATCTTTTAAGGTCCCTTCCAACCCAAACTATCCCATGATTCTAGAAAAGTGTTGAGACTGTGGAATGCTATTTTGATAGTATAATTACATGCTTTAAGTACTTTTTCAGTAGAAAACAAAAGATACAAGATACAAGGCAGGAAGGCTCTAAGTTCATTAATTATTAAAAAAATACTAGTTGTCATTCAAAGTGTACATACAACATCCTCAAAACTGAAGAGAAGCACATGGACCTATTTATGATTTTTAAAAGCAACTTGTAAGTTAAGATTTGACTGCCAGCTTCTCCAGAAAACTGTACTGGTATCTTTGCTGCTGTAGTTGATGTGAAAGTTCTCTGTCTGTCTGTGGACAGATGAACAATCCATTTGCATGGTTGAGGAAGCTTAAAAAAGGGAACTTTATGAAGAGAGCATGGACTTAACGGGCAAGTTACAAGCACAGACACTAGTTACGAAGTTACAGCTTTCAGTGAGAAGAACTGAAATTACCACAGGCAAAATACCTCTTTTAAGCCTGACAAGATGACAACAATACCCTGAATTTATTAGTTTATTATTATGAAGGAAATACTTGTTAGCACTTCTGAAGATTGAGAACAACCCCAATAATGGCATTTATTTCAGTGACTGTTTTGGGATGCATATAGCCCAGTTAATAAATTAGCAGGCATTATTCCACAGACAACAATAATGGCTAAAAAGTCAGCTTAAACTCCTGTCATTGTAGAATTAAAGAGTTTTAACTGAGAACTCAAACCTTACACTAAGCGGACATTTTTAGACTTCAAGTGGACTTTATACAAACAAAGGAGAATAAGGAACACTAACCTCCTACCTCAACTTTTCTAAGTGACACAAAAGGAAGTGATGGCTTGAGGAAAACGAAAAAGAGTGCACTTTCTGTTTCTGACAGATGAGACAGGATCCAAGACCAGAGAAGCCAGATGCAGTTTGTTTTATGCATAGCAAAACTGGTTTGTCTGCTTATTCTATTTACATTAACATAGCTACATAGCAGTTTACAAGATCATAAACTGATGGGTTTTTATCGTTCTGACATAAATTCCAACCTCTGCTGAGGGCATCTTGAGTGGATACAGTACAACAAATCCTCTTGCAGTTCAGTCCTTAAAAGCTGGGTAAAGCTTGTTCATGTTAAGCAGACTGACTGTTAGCATTTCTGAAGATGTTATCTTTAGCTATTTTAGAACATTAAGTGTATTTTTCTATTAAATTACAAAGAGAATCATTGAATCATTAAGATTGGGAAAGACCTCTGAGATCATCCAGTCCAAAGGTCAGCCCAATACCACCATGCTTACTAAACCATGTCCCTAAGTGCCATGCCTGCATGTTTTTTGAACATCTCCAAGGATGGTGACTCCATCACTTCCCTGGGCAACCTGCTTCAATACTTCACCACTCAGTAAAGAATGTTTTCTTAATATTTAATCTGAGCCTCCCCTGACACAACTTGAGGCTATTCCCTCTTGTCCTATCACTTGTCAACTGGGAGATGAGACCAGTACTCACCTTGCTACAGCCTCTGTTCAGGTACTCGTAGAGCAATAAGGTCTCCCCTCAGCTTCCTCCAAACTAAGAAACCCCAATTCCTTCAGCTGCTCCCCATAAGACTTGTGCTCCAACCCCTTCACCAGCTTCATTGCTCTTCTGTGGACTCGCTCCAGCAACTCAATAGCTTTCTTCTACTGAAGGACCCAAAACTGAATACAGTATTCAAGGTGCAGCCTCACCAGTGCTGAGTACAGGTGCACAAGCACTTCCCTGGACCTACTGGTCACGCTGTTTCTGATACAAGCCAGGATGCCATTGGCCTTCTTGGCCACCTGGGCACACTGCTGGCTCATGTTCAGTCGGCTGTCAACCAACACTCCCAGGTCCTTCTCCTCCAGGCAGCTTTCCAGCCAGACTTCTCCTAGTCTGTAGCACTGCCTAGGGTTGTTATGCCCCAAGTGCAGGATCCAGCATTTGGTCATATTAAACCTCATGCCATTGGTCTCAGCCCAGCGGTCCAGCCTGTTCAGATCTCTTTGCAGAGCCTCCCTACCCTCCAGCAGATCGACACTTTTACCCAGCTTAGTGTTGTCCACAAACTTGCTAAGGGTGCACTCGCTTCCTTCATCCAAGTCATTTATACAGACATTGAACAGGGCTGGACCCAGCACTGAGCTCTGGGGAACCCCACTTGTAACTGGCCTCCAGCTGGAGTTAATTCCATTTACCACCACTCTCTGAGCCCGGACATCCAACCAGTTTTCCACCCAGGGGTGTGCTCCCAGGATGAAAGCACTGGGGACAGAGCCAGCAGTTTGCTGATTATGCCAGGACTGAAACCTAGTTAGATTAGACATTAGGAAGGAATTCTGCACAATGACAGTGGTGAGGCACTGGCACAGGTTGCCCAGGGAAGCTGTGGATGTCCCATCCCTGGAGGTGTTCAAGACCAGTTTGGATGAAGCCTTGGGCAGCCTGGTCTGGTGGGATGTGTCCCTGCCCATGGCAGGGGGTGTGGAATTATATGATCTTAAGGTCCCTTCCTACGCAAACTCTTCTATGATTCTAGTACCTGCACTGGTTTGTGTGCTTTCTCCTTGTGGTAATCAAGGGCTGATCTTGTCAGTTCCCGTACAAAGCCCTGTATTTATGAAAGTGTCTCCCCTACATTGTATTTCAAAGCCAAAATACAGCTGCACGCTGCCATCCAGACCTAAAGGCAGGTGCTCAAATGTGTGTTGGAAGAGGGACTTCAGAGGGACTCAAATGGCAGATTTTTGGATAAGGGTGGGGAAACAGAAACAAATACAGAGAGATAATGACTTAAGACAAGGAGATGGTGAGAACAGGTCCATAGAAAAGCTGGGAGGGGACACACCTCCTCAAGGTTGAACGGAGGCTGAAGAAAGATGGACATCCTCACTTTGCCTTGCTGTTTGGTTCCTTTTGCCCTGGAAACTGAGCACGTCACCTGTAAACAGTATTGCATCGGGGAACTCCAAAGTCTGTTCTTCATTTCTGATTTACTGCACCAGTAGACAGAAACAGGGCTGTGCTTGCTACAAGCTTGCATAAGCCAATCTGGATTTCAAATCACTCTGACCTCTATATTGAAATAGATTGATTTTATAAAACTCCACTGCAGTTTCATACTTTGGAACCCAAATATAGCTTCAATTCCTTTGCTTTTTTTAAATGTAAAACTTAACATATGGCTACTAAAAACATGCTACTCAACAAGTCTACAAGAGCAGAAGTAATGTTGCGATACACTAACTGGTGTGAGACTACCAACATACAGAAAAGCCATGTCAAGGTAGGTCATTAAACGCTATCATGTTTACATACACTGTATTTTGCAAAAATGTCATAAGCTAAAGTTTAATGCAGAGGGTGAACCACTTTATGAATTGGAACTCAGTTCTAACATCAAGATTGTCTGGAATCTATGAGCTTAGCTTTTGCCAAAGCATAAGGATTTTTAATTATGGGAAAAAATCGAACACTCTGTACAAATAATGCATTAGTAATAAAGAGGTAAAGCCAGTTTGTATCTCACAGGCATGGGCTGATGCAAAAAGCTATATATTGCATCAGAATTCCAATACAAAGTATTTAGCCAGTGTACTCGGACTGATACAACAAGCAGCCCACAGTTCTGATCCTGCAGGTCAGCAGAGCTTCAGCAGCCAATCAAAGCAAACGTGAAACATCAAGATATTTATAAGGCTGTACTGCTTCATAAAAGCAGAGTTTTATCTACAGACCGTGAATGTCATTTGAAAAATAAACAAAAAAATAACACATCTGTGAATATCATCTTAGGCAGTAAAACATTCCCAGCAGCTGCTGTTCCTGGCACACCCCCACGGTGGCACAGTTTGCGAAAACTGCAGAGCTATCATAAAGTAAATCTCTGTGTGGACTGTGCTGAGCAGAATGTCAAAGGGTCTGTGATCACCAGCTCTTTCTGACAGATTGAACTTGTGGATTAGCAAAGGCTCTGCAGTCTATGTTCTTGCGTGTCATTGCAGCATCAGCATCATTGTTATTGTTACTATTTAAACCTTCCCCCCGTTGTTTTCTTACCGCAGGTAGCTGCTGTTGCTGGTGGGATACTGGTGATGGTGATAATGTTCAGGCTGACTGTGCCAGAAGAGCATTTTGGAATGAGTTGAAGCGTTGTGCTCAGCTAAGAGTCGGTCACTGCAGTGACAGGAGAGAGGAAAGAGAAAACAAATACACACATTGAGAATAAAGTTGCAGTTGGGTTCCTCTCACACCTTTATATTTAGCTGCTGCGAGCTAGTTTGTTGGTGTCACTCCCTCCAGGAGAGGCAGGTAACTGAAGTCTTGGCTGGTCCCCACCTCCTTTCCAGCTCCCCAGCCTGGCTGTGCTGTCAACTGCTGCCCAGCTGCAAGGATTTATTCCCAGCTGATGTGGCATCAAGTGCAGCCCAGACCTCACCATCACCCCTCCATCAATCTCCCCTCCCTCCACACTGTTGGAGCGTCACTAAGCAGAGATGCCTGTTACAGAGCCAGGGGAAAAGCAATTTCATAGCCCTTCTGCCTCAGAGAGGCGTACAGCTCCCTCTTTATGTCGCACGCTCAGTACCTGAACACTATAACCTGCACAGAGGTGGCTGACTGAAGAGGAAAAAGGAGAAAGGTGGAATCTACAATGCTGACTTTAAGGCAAGCAAGGTCCTTCCCAGTAGCGTTTAGGCTGTATCCCTTTTGCCTGTTCCTCCTGTACAAGTTCAAGTAGCAGGTTACAACAGAGTAGAGCTTTATAGTTACCTTCTTGCCATTAACAAAAATATTACACCTCCTGCCCCCTCCAATGAAAATACTGTCAAATTGCAGGGAAAATATTTACTGCAACAACTTCCCCACCGGTCACACATGCAATTTGGAGAAAAAAAATCATATTGGGATGCAAACGAGGTGCTTGGTGCACCCCCGTCTCAATGCTGTCTGCTTGGTTTGTAGACAGGGTTGTAATACTGAGTTTATAACACCTAGAATAGTACCGGTCAATCCCAGTAACACCTTGAGAGAGAAAATTAAAAGGGGGCACACATCCAAAAAACTTATTGGAAAATATTTACCTGCAGAGGGCATCCATTCTGCTTGAAAAAGGGGAGGACTACTGAGAGGCAGCATCTGTTTGCTGGGTTGTATTGGGTTTGCTTTGGTTTTGTTTTTAAAATACCACCTGCCCCCAAGCAGGCATTGCTTGTTCCTTACAGTTATTCTATAAAAAGATGCTTTTAAAAGGCATTGTAATGTTGTGACAACACTCAGGCTATGCAAAACACAATATCAAAGTGCAAGCTTTTGGCAGACAAAAAGGAACGATGTCTTATTAGAGTGATAGTAATAGGCAGCAGTCAAAAATAATTAAAATTAACAATGTTGTTCGTTGTTTTGTTTTTTTTTCACGGCATGTGGTAGTTTGCCTTTAGCTTACCATTCTTGCTCAACATCAAACAGCATAAACAAAAAGAAAAGGTCAAAATAACAATGGAAAAGGAACTGTAAATATGGAAAGATAAAGAAACACCCACGTGTGATGCCATCCAGAAAAGCAGATGAGAATTGGGACTGCTGGCTGAGTGATTTTAAGAGGTTTTTCTCTTCCAAGAGGCACCTGGGTGCCTCAAGGAGGGCTGACACCACAAAGACCTGCTTGCATACACAACCTGATCTTTGCCTCAGCAAGGATGAGAGCTGGAGGAGCTTTTTCAAGGTTATTTTTTCCACTTATAGCTCTGTATCATAGAATTATAGAAACACCACGTTGGAAAAGACCTCTGAAATCATCGAGTCTGACCATACCCATCTACCACTAAACCATAATCCTTAAGTACCTCATCTACCTGTCTTTTAAATACTTCCAGGGATGGTGACTCAATAACCTTCCTGGGCAGCCTCTGCCAGTGCATGATGCCCTTTTGAGTGAATTTTTTTTTCCTAATGTTCAATCTGAACCACCCCTGATGCAGCTTGAGGCCCCTTGTCCTGTCCCCTGTCACTTGGGAGAAGAAACCAGCAACCTCCTCTCCACAACTTCCTTTTAGGTAGATGTAGAGAGCAATGAGGTCTCCCCTCAGCCTCCTCTTCTCCAGGCTAAACAACCTCAAGTTCCCTCAGCTGCTCCTCATAAGAATTGTTCTCCAGCTTCTTCACCAGCTTCGTTTCTCTTCTCTGGACTCACTCCAGAGCCTCAACATCCTTCTTGTGGTGAGGGGCCCACAACTGAACACAGGATTCAAGGAGCGGTCTCACCAGTGATGAGTACAGAGGGAGAATAACCTCCCTGGACCTGCTGGTCACACTGTTTCTGATACAAGCCAGGATGCCATTGGCCTTCTTGGCCACCTGGGCACACTGCTACTAAGCACCCTCCTAGCAGATGTAAAGGGCTGCATCAGTCCCATTGATCACTTCTGCAGGTTTTTAATAATTTAATTAGATTTAATTGACTGTAGAAAAAGAACATCTATTCCACTATCCAATTTGCTCCATCTACTGGCAAATTGTAAAACAAAATCACCATCTCCAGACTTAGACTTAGGCAAAGGTGTTAAATGTGTGCAGCGTGTTGCATTTGGAAGCCCCATTTCTCTTTGCCCTGACTGATCTCAAGGAAAGGACAACACATCCCACAAACCACTTCCACCACCTTTCCTTGAGGCTGGCAGGACCTTTCCCAAACAGAGTAGTGCATGTGACATGCATTTCTATTTCATTCATTACAAAGAGTAAAACCACAGATTCCCCTTCACTTGAAAAGCTCTCAGTCCCTAGCGCAGAATGGCTCCCACCTCTGTGCATATCCCATAGAGCTCAGGGGGCTTCACATTATCTGGCACTTCTCCCTTCCTGCTAAGTAGCCCCTTGCTTCTGACAAGCCCCTTGAACTGCCAAGTTGTCAAAATGCAGGTGGGAAAGCGGCAGTTCTGATCAGTCTCTTTATTCCTAAACCCAGAAGAGAATATGTGAGCAAAAGCAATGAAGATTCCCTGACTAATCAGTAATCTATTGTGTTTTTATATTTACATGTATGTATGGGACACAACAACCCCATGTAGCACGACAGGCTTGGGGAAAAGTGGCTGAAAAGCTGCCTGGTATAAAAAGACCTGGAGACGTTGGTCGACAGGCGGCTGAACATCAGCCAGCAATGTGCCCAGGTGACCAAGAAAGTCAACAGCATCTGGGCTTGTATCAAAAACAGTGGCCAGCAGGACTAGGGGAGTGATTCTGCCCCTGTACTCGGCCCTGGTGAGGCCGCACCTTGAATACCGTGTTCAGTTCTGGGCCCCTCACCACAAGGACATTGAGGTCCTGGAGTGAGCCCAGAGAAGACCAACGAAGCTGGTGAAGGGGCTGAAGAACAAGTCTTACGAGGAGCGGCTGAGAGAGCTGGGGTTGTTTAGGCTGGAGAAGAGAAGGCTGAGGGGAGATCTTATCACTGTTTACAACTACCTGAAAGGAGGTTGTGGAGAGAAAGGTGTTGGTCTCTTCTCCCAAGTGACAGGTGATTAGAGAAGATGGAATGGTCTCAGGTTGTGCCAGGGGAGGTTCAGATTGGACATTATGAAAAATATCTTTACCAAAAGGGTTATCAAGCACTGGCAGAGGCTGCCTAGGGAGGTAGTTGAGTCACCATCCTTGAAATGGTTTAAAAGGCAGTTAGGTGAAGCACTTAGGGACATGATTTAGTAGAGGAAAGGTATGGTTGAACTTGATCTCAAAGATCTTTTCCAAACTAATGATTCTATGTATATACAAACGTACGTCTGTTTATGTATACTAAACCCCTGTATGCCTATTTTTAACCTTTATTAGCACAGTAGTCTAAAGCCCTTCTAGAATTCATTTGGATATTTTTAATAGCACAAACACAAAATATGCAACGTCCTAGATTTGTTCTTAGGTCAAGACAGGCAACTTGCAGTCATTAAATACAAGCCCTCCAGGGAATTCCAGGCAAGCAGCTGCAGCTCAGGCTACTGCTCTGGCTTTCCCCTGTATGTTTTGAATATGAGGAGTGAGGCAGAGCCATCAGGCCCAGGTGCTTCAGGGCTCTGATTGCAGTCCCGTTACCAGCTTGCTCAGCTGTTAACAAAACTTTGACTCTACTGACCACACAAGTGGACCATGATAAAACACAGTAGCATCCCAACACACATGCTCATTCCGTCTCTTGCCTTCACTTGATTTTTCAAGTATGCCAACGCAGATTAAAAATACCCGAGTCATTGGTTATGTCCAAAAAGCTACTGCCTTGAGAAGATGAGGTGTTTAGTAGTAGAGGAGAGTGAAACGATGAAGGTTATTTGGATCCCAGTTTCTAACTTCCACACAGTCACAGTGGAAGAGGAAAATTTGCCTATCGCAGTGGAGGCCAACGAACTTCACGAACAAATCAATATGATTTCAGATGAAGTCCTTTATTCAGGGTCCACTCGTTGTTTATATAGGACAAGCAGGCCAAAATATCAGGTAAACATTGGTCACTCCTGCCCTTGCAACCAGCCCCTCCTGGCAACCGCCCATCCCACATCTTCCTGCAGCCAGCCCGAAAACTCCCACTGCCATCTGCAAGTTAGTTCATTAACATAACACACCAACATCATTTAAAACTTTTGTGACTTTCCCAACTCCGTCCTGCCAGGGCGCTTAAAGAAACAATTAGCAACAATTCCCCGGTTCTGTCTGTGAAAAGCAGGGCAATCAAAACAAACAATAGGCAGCCTCAAAAGCCACAACTCCTGGGAGAGACAAACCAAAGAACAAAAAAAATTTTCTCTTAAGGTTCCAAAAATGTCCCATGCTCTATTAATAGACCATCTCAAGTTGTTCTTCTGATGTAAAGTTTTCTTGCTCTGTCATCTTTAAAATAGGAGGGCTTGTCCTGGTTCCAGTTAGACATAAAAAAATTAAAGCAATAAAAAAGGTAGCACATTGTTCACTAGGAGGCAATCCCTCTCCCCCCCCCCC